>OV049857.1:2500-402500 GCA_920104075.1 Melanargia galathea | reverse complement strand
ACACACACACACACGATCTCTTAGATTTTTAAATCTGCTAATTTATGAATTTAGAGGTCGTCTACAATAGAATTGGCCACATTGTATTCCCCTAGTACGTTAACACATTAATGTTATAGAGGCGAAAGTTTGTGTGTGTGTGTGTGTGTGTGTGTGTGTGTGTGTGTGTATGTTTGTTAGTTACTCTTTAACTAACCATTTGAAAAACTAGAATAATAGTTTCACTATTCTGTAATGTGTGAATTGCACACACACACTTTTTTATTATTATTATTTTTATTCAAACACTAGATGATGCCCACGGCTTCGCCCGTGTGGATTTAGGTTTTTAAAAATCGCGTGGGAACTTTTGATTTTCCAGAACAAAAAGTAGCTTATCTGTAGAAACCCGTCCCCAAAACGGAAAAATCCCGTGGGATCAACACGATTTCGGCATACAATTCCTTACAGCATCAGGGTTGAGGAGTTGGATATGTACCTAGGTACTCGAGTTCATTCAACGATAAAGTCTTTAATTGGTACCCCCAATATCAATTTAAATAACCGAAAGTTTCTAAAACCCATTAGTTTTGGTGATTAGGTTCCCTACAGCATCAGGATTGAGGAGTTGGAATCCAAATTTTTTATAGAACAGGGTCGCAATGTTTCTCTATCGATTAAAAAAAAATTACGCAAATCGGTTCAGAAATCTCGGAGATATCGGTGTACATAGGTAGAAAAACACAACTCCTCCTTTTTTGAAAGTCGGTTAAAAAAGTAGCCTATGTTACTCCCTGGTTAATTCTCTACTTGTACGTGAAGGTCCCGTCAAAATCGGTTTAGCCGTTCCGAAGATTAGCCCGTTCAAACAGACAGACAGACAGACAGACAGACAGACAGACAGACAGACAAAAATTTTAAAAACGTGTGATTCGGTTATGGTAGCGTTCAAATAACCATATGAGCTTAATATGAGGTAGTTATTTCGATATTACAGACAGACACTTCAATTTTATTTATTAAAGTAAGATTGAATAAAATTAAATTTTTGTAGACATTTAGCAGTAGTTTAGGTTGTGCGTTGATAGATCAGCCAGGATAAGTTTTTTTGTGGTTTTTTTGTGTATACATAAAAATTGTTATAGTCGACACAAGATGGCGCTGCTACATTATTGCACCGCGCTTACGATCTCGGGTGCCCGAGTAGATAGGTTAAAATGGAGACTCTGTAAGATGTCAAATTCAACTTTATATCCACGTGATGATTTATTTTTGGAACGTCTGCAACCCTGATACTTCACAGTTACCAGTGGTTGGAGACTCATATCTATACTTAATATAATAAAGCGGAAGAATTTGTTTGTTTGAACGCGCTAATCTCAGGAACTACTGGACCGATTTCAAAAATTCTTTCACCGTCGGATATGTATGTGATCCTTGAGTGCTATAGGCTATATATGTACCACGGGCGAAGCCGAGGCGGTCGTCCTATAAAATTTTCATAGGTAACACTAGCATCTGCCCGCGGCTTCGTCCGCGTGAATTTCGGTTTTTCACAAATCCCGACTCCCGAGGAAATCGTGGATTTCCGGTTCCCGCTCCCTTTTCCAACCTACCTACTTTCAAGGAAGTTTGCTATAGTAATCTACCTATAGCTCTAGCTATACATTTCGTTTTTTTTCAAAATCCCGTGGGAACTGTGGATTTTTCCAGGAGCCTAAGTGTTAAGTTAGGACATAATCTATCTCCATTCAAAATTTCAGCCAAATCGGTTGAGTAGTTGCGGCGCTAAAGAGTAACAAACATATACACACCCACAAACTTTCGCCTTTATAATATAAAAAATATTACTGTTCATCCACACGTTCGCCAACATGTTGGCCCATCTTATGGCCCAATATGTTGGCCCAACGTGTAGAGCGGGAGTTGGAAGGTATTGGAACGATGGCCCGCAAGTTGGCGCGAGATCCATTTCGTGTCGGTACATCAAAGGGCTTGGGACAGAGTTTGGCCGCACCATCCACACGTTGGAGGCAAGTTCAGTTTGCTACGAGCTCTCAGAGTGATCGCACGCATGCACGTCTTTTAAATTTTATATTCACGCGTCGTAACTAGTATAATGTCCACAAAATGGCAGTGACAATGGCCAATGAAGAAACTTTTTGCTTTATAGAGCCCTACTAAGCCGAAAATTGTTTGTGGAACCCAAGAAATAAAATCACAAAAATAAAAAAATACAATTTTCGTATAAACATTGACGTAGTTGCGGTATGCTGTGAATAATTAAACCGCAGCAGCTGTTAACGTCTCAATATTCAATTTAGTAAATACGTCCGCACATTGGCCCTAACCGGAGCATACTGAACGACCTTCCAACGTGTGGACGCGAACACCAACTCCTCGCCCAACACCTTCCAACATATCCGCCATCATGTTGGCCAACGTGTAGAGGCGCCTTATTGCTCATCCACACGTTCGCCAACATGCTGGCCCATCTTATGGCCCAATATCTTGGCCCAACGTGTAGAGCGGGAGTTGGAAGGTATTGGAACGATGGCCCGCAAGTTGGCGCGAGATCCATTTCGTGTCGGTACATCAAAGGGTTTGGGACAGAGTTTGGCCGCACCATCCACACGTTGGAGGCAAGTTCAGTTTGCTACGAGCTCTCAGAGTGATCGCACGCATGCACGTCTTTTAAATTTTATATTCACGCGTCGTAACTAGTATAATGTCCATAAAATGGCAGTGACAATGACCAATGAAGAAACTTTTTGCTTTATAGAGCCCTACTAAGCCGAAAATTGTTTGTGGAACCCAAGAAATAAAATCACAAAAATAAAAAAATACAATTTTCGTATACACATTCACGTAGTTGCGGTATGCTGTGAATAATTAAACCGCAGCAGCTGTTAACGTCTCAATATTCAATTTAGTAAACACGTCCGCACATTGGCCCTAACCGGAGCATACTGAACGACCTTCCAACGTGTGGATGCGAACACAAACTCCTCGCCCAACACCTTCCAACATATCCGCCATCATGTTGGCCAACGTGTAGAGGCGCCTTTAGTGTGACCTAGTCGGCAAGTCTACGATTTTATTATAATAGATAGAGAACATATACCTATATTTATTACCTTTCAATGGCCACATTCATGCCGTACAGCAGAGACTTGGTCTCCGACGGCTTCTTCCTCAGCAGAGTGTTGAGGAGCACCACCAGGACGCACGTGAAGTGCCCATCCCGCGTCTTATTCGTTACCTCTTCTATCTCGACCAGGAACGGATTCTTTGTAGTGACAGTAGTGTGCGCTAAAAGTAATTTTACCGACTTCTTCAAAAAAGGAGGTTCTGTATTGGACGACTGCACGACGATGTATGCACGTACATTTCAAAAATCAGTCAAGTGTGAGCCGGGCCTCGCTGTTTTAGGGTTCCGTACATAATTATGAACAATATAATATTTTGGGTCTAAGAAATATTTAATTTCGGAGCTAGACATCGCAACGAACCGTGAAAGAAAAACCCAAAAAAATGTTCGTTTGTTTTGGTCACAGCTTATAAACTATTTTATGAATCGTCGTTTTCAGTATTTGTTTAAATAGAGCACAATATTATGGTACATAATATACCTACCGAAATATCATTTTCTAAAATAGTTTAGTTTTTGAGATAGCCCCCGTCACAAAAATGGTATAAAACTGACAACTTTGATGCCCCCCATTTCTAGAGGGGGTGGGGTATAATTTCTCTTAGCCCCATTTCCTTATTGTTTGAGCAAAAAAATTAAAAAAATATATACCTATTCGTACTCTATTCTACTCTCTCTCTACTCTTATACAGCTATATCAGCTAGTGTAAGAAAAATTTTTTTTCCGGCTCCTGTTTTATGTATGGGAGCCCCCCTGAAAAATAATTTAATTCAATTTCTAATTCAATAATTTTTGGAAAGGCTGCACAGAGAAAGAGCAGCTTTCGACCAGGCATACTGGTGACCGATACTGGTATACCGAAAATATTAGTGGGGGGCGGCATTTTTCAGTATTTGTCCCGCCTCGAATAAATTCAAGATCCGGGGCTGTTTCTGTGGGACTAAAATAGATATAGACTTCCAAAAACGCGATAGATGGCGCTGACTGTTCTTAAGTAAATCACGCTCACATAGCACATTATTACAATAGTTGCATGCATCTGTATGCGTTTGCACTTTTTATTCTGGAAAAATCCACAGTTCCCACGGGATTTTGAAAAAACCGAAATGTATAGCTAGAGCTATAGGCTGATTACTATAGCAAACTTCCTTGAAAGTAGGTATAAAGTTGGAAAAGGGAGCGGGAACGGGAATCGGAAATCCACGATTCCCTCGGGACTTATGAAAAACCAAAATTCACGCGGGCGAAGCCGCGGGCAGATGCTAGTGTTACCTATTGACGATATGAGTCTCCAACCACTGGTAACTGTGAAGTATCAGAGTTGCAGACGTTCCAAAAATAGATAGTTTGAAGTTTTGAACGAAGGTAGAATATTATTCAGAGTCTCCATTTTAACCTATGTGCTCGGGCACCTGAGTTCGTAAGCGCGGTGCAATAATGTAGCAGCGCCATCTTGTGTCGACTATAACAATTTTTATCTATACACAAAAAAACTTATCCTGGCTGATCTATCAACGCACAGCCTAAATAATCTTGACTGCTTAAATGTCTACAAAAATATAATTTTAGCCCTCATACGCATTAGCGGTTGCGGTAGCGGTGCGGCTAGCCGCTTTTTATATTTTTACTAGCTTTTGCCCGCAGCTTCGCCCGCGTGAATTTCGGTTTTTCACAAATCCCAAAATCTCCGATTCAAAATAAAAATTACGAAAATGCAGGACACATCCGCACGCATTAGCTCCCTCGTTCGAAATCACAGATTTCGAAATGGAGATTGGATCGGAGCATGCACCCTCTACACCGCACCCGCCCGCCGCGCGGCGGCGTACGTATGGCGGGCGCAGGGACGCGCGGCGCGGCGCGGGGAGTTCCGTGCAGCGCGAGCGTCGGCTGTCGCGCGCAGCGAAAATACCTATCAGGGCGTTTTTTAACATAGGTACTTACCGATTTCAACACAACTCCTTTTTTGAAAGTCGGTTAAAAAAGTAGCCTATGTTACTCCTTGGTTAATCCTCTACTTGGCTGTGAAAGTCCCGTCAAAATCGGTTCAGCCGTTCCGAAGATTAGCCCGTTCAAACAGACAGACAAAAATTTTAAAAACCTGTGATTCGGTTATGGTATCGTTCAAATAACCATATGAGCTTAATATGTGGTAGTTATTTCGAAATTACAGACAGACACTTCAATTTTATTTATTAGTATAGATATGCAACCGCTCATTTTGTACGCACTAGCTTGTACGCATTAGCGGTTGCGGTAGCGGTTGCATATAAAAATACAAAAGCGGCTAGCCGCACCGCTACCGCAACCGCTAATAGGTACGTATGAGGGCTTATTCAATGTTTGAATGAAAATAATAATAATAAAAAAGTGTGCGTGTGCAATTCACACACGGCAGAATAGTGAAACCATGAAACTATTCTAATTTTTCAAATGATTAGTTGCGGCGTTAAAGAGTAACAAACATACACACACACACACACACGCCTACGCCCTCACACCCACACCCACATAGATAGATATAGGGTGGAATTTTCAAAAATTGTAAAACACGTATTTCTTCATTTTTAACCGACACTAGGTACAAATGCCGATTTTCATGGATATAACTTGAAAAATCGGCCAAGTGCGAGTCGGGCCTTGCTCTTTTAGGGTTCTGTACATAATTATGAACAATATAATATTCAAAGTCTAAGAAATATTTAATTTTCATGCTAGACATCGCAAAAAACCGTGAAAGAAAAACCACAAAAAATGTTCGTTTGTTTTGGGTCACAGCTTATAAACTATTATGTGCTATTAATTATAAATCGTTGTTTTTAACCCCCAACGAAAAAACGACGGGGTGTTATAAGTTTGACGTGTCTGTGTGTGCGTGCGTGTGCGTGTGTGTGTGTGTCTGTCTGTTCCCCTGTGGCGCTCAAACGGGTGGACCGATTTGAATGCGGTTTTTTTTGTTTGAAAGGTGAATTAATCGAGAATGTTGTTAGCTATGTTTGATGAAAATCGGACCAAGATGGCCTCCGCTACAAAATGGCGGACTACATATTTTATCACAACGCCCTTAATATGGGTATCAAATGAAAGGGCTTGACTAGTAGAATAGCACTATGCAAATCCAAGATGGCCGCCACCACAAAATGGCGAATGTCGGGGGTTTTTTAAATTTTTAATTTATATTATCAATTTGTTGTTTAAATAGAGCATATGGTACATAATATACCGAAATATCGTATTCCTAACTAGTTTAGTTTTTGAGATAGCCCCCCCGTCACAAAAATGGTCTAAAACTGACAACTTTCATGGCCCCCCATTTCCTTATTTTTTGAACAAAAAATTAAAAAAATATATATTCTTACTCTACTCAATGAGCTCTAAACAATGATACCCCACAAGCTAGGGTAAGAAAATTTTTTTTCCGGCTCCTTTCTCATGTATGGGAGCCCCGCTGAAAGATAATTTATGTAATTCAATTTCTAATTCAATATTTAATTTTGGGTCAACGTTCTACATAAAATACCAAATTTTAAGTTTGTAACTCATTTCGTCTGTGAGCTAGAGACCTGTGACTGGCGGACAGACGGACAGACAGACAGACAGCTGAGTGACATTAATAGGGCTCCGTTTTTACCCTTTGGGTACGGAACCCTAAAAATCAATGAACGATTATTTCAAAAATTAATGAACCGATTTTGGTGGCTTTTTCACTATCGTTATCTAGGTACATGCTTTCAGGAAGGTTTTAGTGTACCTATATTATACACCGCACTCACATAAAATATACCCATATGTCAGTAACAGTTTTGTTTGGTACCGCGCCGATTTTTCTGAGATTGCTGGATAGAAGCCGGTTAATTTTTTTCTAAAATACCTATAGCTTTTAAAACCCCCGACGCAAAAAGAGGTGTGTTACAATTTTGACCGTTTTGTCTATTTTCAATGCGGTTTCAAATTTCGAATCTCTTAGATCCCCGGTTTGGACTGTATTGTCAATCATTCAATCAAGATACAAATTTTTTTTATTCAACAACAAATTAGTCCTTGACTGCAATGTCACCTGATGGTAAGTGATGATGTAGTCTAAGATGGAAGCGGGCTAACTTGGAAGAGGTATGCATACCCCTGATCGGTTTCTACACGGCATCGCACCGGAACGCTAAATCGCTTGGCGGCACGGCTTTGCCGGTAGGGCGGTAACCAGCCACGGCTGAAGCCTCCCACCAGGCCACCAGACCAGAAACAATTTAGAAATTATAAAATCCCAAATTGCCCCTGCCGGGAATCGAACCCGGGACCCCCCACTTATAAGACCACAGCGCTCACCACTGCTTAAAAGTTACAAGAAAGTAATACTTACTGACATTCAAAATATCATACGTGGTACCCATAAACTCAGTTGGATCTACAGGGGGAGGTGGTTTGAGAGTCGTTTCCGCTATATAGGGTGTTGTGTTCACGTACAGAAGCAGTAAATCTGATATAGTATCCTCCGGAATCACTGTGAAATTTATAATTTCCCTCCAATCGCGGGTAGTTTCATCAAAATTAGTCAAATCGGTTGATGTATTTGAAGCCAATGTCGATTTTTGTTCGGCTGTTGGTGTGTCTATTTTAGTAGTTTTATTTAGTAGTTTAGACACTGATGTTAAATTAGTTAATTGTGGCTCTGTGGTTGGTCTTGTCAAATCTTGTTCTATAGGAATTGTTGAATTAGTAGATTCAGGACTTGATACATTAGTTGATATACTAGTTATTTCTTGATTAAAATCTGTAGTTACAACACTAGTAGGACTATTTGTTGTCAAATCTGGTTCATCAAGAGTTTCTGATGCACTAGTAATTTGGGAATGTAGTTTATTGGTAAAATTTCTTGATGTAGTTGTAAATTCTGTTTCAGAAGTTACTTCAGAGGTTGAAGTTTTGTTTTGATTATTTACGTCTGTTTCTTTATTAAAAGTAGTTGCATTATTGTTTTCTCTTAATCTTCCATAAACAGCATTATCAGTGTTAAATGTAGGATTATCATCTGTATTTTTTGTAGAAAATAATATAAAATCTGTATAAAAATCGTTATTTTTCTCCCAATTTTCGTAATTGTAATCGAATTTTCGACGCTTTTTAGCAACTCTCAAATAGCGTGATTTGAGAGTTTTACCAAAAGGAGTATAGCGATTGAGGGTTTTTGTTTCTCCGCCTGTAATAAATTAGGCATTTAAATAGGTAAGTTTACTGATACAAAAATTACATAAGTATGTTTTGGTTTAATGGAAAATCTTGGTGGCAGTAGTGACTATTATGGGTTTTTTCATTTGCCGGAACTTTTTCATTTGCCGGAATTAAAAATTGTATGTCTCTGGGATGCAAGCTATTACTGTACCAAATTTTTTTCAGGAAGGGTTCGGCAGTTAGGCCATGAAAACATTTAAAACATTGTCATGGCCCATCTGATGCAACTGACGAAATTTACTGTCCCTTAGGTAGATACCTACTGTTTTTTTTTCACGCAGGTATTCTTAATATTTTATATCTATAAATTAGTCTAGATCTCTAATGTAGGTATCAATGCTCTACCTGCCGGTCAGAGTCCCAACAAAATCGGTTCCGCCATTCCGAAGAGGTACTGCCCAAACGAACAGACAGAAAAAAATTGTGGTACAAACTTCGATTTCATATTGTATTTGTTTAGATTTAAGCTTCCTACTTACCTCCAAAAGCTAGAATATTCTCCATTAAAGAAATCGCCAATAAACATTTGAAACGAAAAAATCTCATATTTCAGAAAATATTTCGATATAATAATATTACGTTCACATCAAACAAAGGTTAGTATTTTAACATTTTGCGATAAATTTTTACTATGCAGTACCTATAAGTATACTTATGTATCTACGATTTTTAATGTTACAACAATTCATGTCTGTAGATTTTTTGTTTGCACACGTATGTTGAAGTTGGGCGGGCACAAAAATAAACGACGAAACCGACGCGCGACGCTCACCTCCTCGGTTTCCTGCGGTATAAAATAAAAACTGTCTGAGGTCTGACCTCTGAACCAATTTTGACGAAATCCGTTACAAGGATAGCTTGCATCTCGGAGACGACTACTTTTTATTTCGGTAAATCGAGGAGCACCCATGGAATTTTTGAAACCCTAAATCGACGAAGCCGCGCGCATCAACCAGTAAAAATATATAGATTAGGGACGTACATAAACTTTTTTTTATGTAAAATGCAATTTCTCGTGTTGTTATCGGCGCTACTGCTGGCAGGAGTATTTGGTATGCGATATTTTTTGTTGCTGTTTTGTTTTTTATCCATGTCCGTAACGGAATGGAAATTAGATTAAACTTAAGAGATTGTGTGTTTGTTTGTGCGTTTTTATGTTGCCATTTTCCCGAAAAACTATCGGGCCGATATTTTGACGTGGTTCTTACTTCTGATAAGGTGGCAAATTTTGACAATGTCCATTCAGTTATTGAGCCATGAACAGATAAGACACAGTTACTTTCGCATTTATAATATTAGTATAGATTGCCCTTAAAATATGCAAATATCCTGAACATTTCCGGGATAGAAAGTAGTCTAAAAGAAGTAGCCTAGTCTTTGTAAAATTCTCTATCTACCTGTGAATGTCCCGTCGAAATCGGTTGAGCCATCCCGAAGAATAACAATTTTGTATATTTGTCTAAGCTGTGATAGCCTAGTGGTTAGGACGACCGACTTCTAATCGGAGGTCGTGGGTTCGATCCCGGGGCACGCATCTCTAACTTTTCGGAGTTATGTGCGTTTTAAGTATTTAAATATCACTTGCTTTAACGGTGAAGGAAAACATCGTGAGGAAACCTGCATGCCTGAGAGTTCTCCATAATGTTCTCAAAGGACCCGTGCTCTGTAGTGAGTCGGTAATGGGTTGATCATGATCATGATATTTGTCTAGATAAAATATCATAATATTATTCCAGTTTCTACTAAAGCAGCTATATCTAGAAGTATAAACATCGCCCTAGACACAGTGTTGGAGTTCGACAAATCATCTGACATCGATGTCATAGACCAAATTCAAGGGATCTTAACTAAAGTGAAAAATGTAATACTAAATAACGAAAATACATCTACAAAATTAAATAAACATTACAAGTTTACTGATTTCCTCAAAGATATATTTGATACGTTGCTTGATTTTAATGATGAGGATTTGATGGAAATTGTCCAAATAGTTGAGAACGAAATCCTAAAAAATATACAAACTAACGCGTTAGAAAAGAATGTAAGAAGATATTTAACAAGTGAATTAGGCCGCATTAAAACGAAACCAGCCAAAACAATAAGGAAAAATATAGATAAACTTTTAAGGAAAGTACAGAATGGTAAAAATGGTAAGACTAAAAATTTCTTAAAATTCATTAATACGTTGTATAAAAGAGACGCAGGAGAGAAACTAGCGAAGTTCATAAGAAACTTGAAAATATTTCGAAGAAGTTCACAAACAGATAAAAAATTGCAAGGCTTTATCAGAAAAGCTGTACAGTTGTTTATTATTGAGCACTTTTCAAATTTACCCGAAGAAACAAAAAGAAAGGTAGAAGCACGAATTAAAGACTATCTCCGTGATGATTTTTCAACATCCCATAAAGGTAAAGATCACCCTCATAAAGTTCAACATAAATCAGCATCGGTTCTACAAAATAGTGAGGATATAGAAACATCTCAAGAAATAATTGATACTGAACAAAGAACTTATAAATCTAATCAACATAATCATAATAAATATAAACCACATTTGGTACTAGATAGAAGCGGAGAGACTAAATTATCATCAAAAGTATTTGCTAAGGATAGCGAAGAATTTGAAAATATGTCGATAAAAAAAGAAAATAAATATGAAAATAAAGAAGTATCACAAGAAATTCTTGCTAAAACAGCATATGTAGTCGACAGTGTAAGAACATTTACAAAACCTACAAGAAGCTACGATAAAAAAATTAATAAAAAACATAAACAGTCTATTATTTCAAATAAGAAATTTATAACATCAAATTCCGAAGATAGTAAAATGGAGAATATAATACACATTACACACATTACTAAAATTCCAGTATCTTTAAATAAAGGTAAACAAGCTAAAATAGATAAAACTTTAGATTATGGAACGTTAACATCTAAAACTCATAATGCCCAAATGAATTTAAAAAATAGTAAAGTGCAATTGGCATTTAACGATAGTAAAGATAATCTTAAAAAAGATGCTCTTATGAAAGTTAGAGCTTTCAGGTAAGATAATATTTTTAATAGTATTACATTTTTAGTTAACAAAGGTATCAAAAGTAAAAACGAAAATATTTTTCAGACAAAAACTTATGGAGAGCAGAACAAACAGAAATAATGAAGACTCCAATGCAGATGATTCAGACCATGTGAACATAGAAGGAAAAAAATTTGCGACACCCAAAACCTCAGTTGAATATTTTGGTAGTGTTTCTAAAAACAAAGGTAGAACTGTTGATCAAAGTGATGCAACACGATTCGTTAGTGATAATAATAATCATGCGTATAAAATAACGGAATTTCTTAAACAAATTGAAAACAAAACTAAGACTCGTTACGCAAGAAACAAACTTAATAAAATGCATATGAATTTAAGAATACCGAAAGAAAATAATAATTTCAGAAAGAAAGAACTATCAACTGAATACGGTGTTTCAAATAATAGAGTATACAGACGTGCAAAAGAAGCTAATATTGCAGAAAACAAACCTGATAGAACTCTTAAAACTAAAGAGATAACTGATAAAAATAACAGATTAGCAGAAGAACTTAACATTGAAGAAAGTAATCCCAGTACATTTTCTCAAAATCATAAAAATCTTACAGAATCCAAATTAATAAAAAATAAACCTGATACAATTCTTAAAACAATCGAAACAATGACTGAAAGTAATGATCTTTTAAACAATAAAGGACACAGACTTACAAAGAAACCAAAAATACTTAATGAAGTAAGTTTAAGTATTACTACAAACGATATCATTGGAAGTAAATCAAGAACAGATACTGATCCGAACATTGTAATTAATTTGAAATCAACGACCAAAAATCATCAAAATATTAACAAAAGAACTTTAATTTCATACACAAAAGCGGATAAAGATAAAGTAACTACAAAAGTCGAAGAAAGGATCAACCTTCACAAAATTAATAGTGATATTAATCTTAGAAAAGTTAGTAAAACAACAAAGAAAATATTTAAGAATAATGTATCGACCAACAGAAAAACAATGCCTCGGTTAACTATTAAAGCTGGGGATGTCACAGCAAAAATCAATTACGATGTTTCAAAAAGTGATAGTATAGTAACTAAACGTGACAAATTAAACACAGATTTACAAGTAAATAGCAAAATAAAAACTACAGAAATTGATACTATTTATTTTGTTATCAAGGAAGACATAACCAGACAAGATATAAGACCTAATGAAACTAAGATAAATGACTCAAGAAGACAGCTTAATGTAAATCCAAAGACTACTACGATGAAAAGCAGAAATGAAAATTTAGAGGAGGCAGGTATTCAAGAACTAATAACTACAGAAATAGATCCAATTTCTTTGGATATCAAGAAATACTTAAGAAATCCAGAAGTAACAGGTGTAGAAGACGATCAGAAGAAGAAAGAAATAGAACAGAAGATAAAAGAAGATCTCAGTAATCTGTTTAGTTCACCAGCGACTAACCAAACTACGACTGGATCGTACACGGACATCTTTGAAGTCATGGATAATGATTTTGATTTGGGTCCACTGAAATAAATAAAGGAAAACGAAAATGGCTATTTTATACATTTTCAAACTGGCTGTTCCTTTTTTTCTTTTCTCATAGGAATTCTTTGAGTTCTCGTGACAAAAAATAATTATATTCACTCCTTGTATAATGCTCTACCTGCCTGTGAAAAACCCATCAAAATCGGTTCAGTCGATTCGAAGATCAGTCGAGACAGACGGACAAAAATAATGCGCTGAATACACGACATAATGGGAAAGGTGCTAATACAAAAGAAAATAAAATATATAAATTAAAAAAAGTGTGTGTAATTAATTTCATTTCATCACAAATGCAGTATTACCTATCGAAATTTTTCTATTTTTCAAGCACGTATTTTGTCTAATTGTACAATATAGATTTCCTTGTACATTTTATTTAACGTGAGGAAAAATATACATAATTTTTCAAGCTACAATAGTGATGTACTAGTGTCGAGTGTCGATGTTTTGTCGATGGGCGGCGCCGGCGCTAGTGCTGCGACAGGGCAGTCCGACGCCGCGCCGCGACCTCGGCCAGTCTGTGAAAAAAAAAAATTTGTAAAGAGGTTGTGCACAGCAGAATTAGTATCGCAGATAGCAGAACCGATTTTGATGAAGTATGAAAAAATCCAATAAAAAAATTAGTTGCCTATAAAATCGGTTTACGGAGGATAATTTTACGTGATAACGTTGAAAACAAAGAGAAATAGATGCGTCACAAGCCGATCGCTTAGGCTAATCGTGTCTTCTCTATCGCTTGTTCCGCGCTCTCGCTCTCATCGATTTATCACGTTAAAAAGAATGATCATCGTTATCACGTCAAAAAGAATGATCATAATCTGATTTGGAGTTTCAGAGAAATCCGCGGATTTTTTTTTGGTTACATTTAGATACTTCAACATAGGATCAGCGCAAGATTCATTAAAATCGGTTCAGAAGTTTTCATAATATGAACTGTTAAGTGTGTGGTGAAGTTGGTGTGACTTTCAATCTTTTAGATTAATTATCATAGGTGAAGTCGGTTAACAAAAACCTGACATTTTTACACACTTTTTCGAACTACCCTCACTTTGCGTTTCAGATGCACCAGCTTGTTTGACTTTTGACATTTCTTTTAATTTTTTTCCAACTACCCTCACCTTGCACTTCAAATGCACCATTAGTAAAAACCCTTTAATTTTTTACATTTTTTTTCGAAGTACCCTCACCTTTCGTTTCAAGTGCACGAGCCTGTTGTGGTTGTAGAGCGCGGCCTGGTAGCCGAAGGCGGCGGGGCAGCTCGTGCAGCGGTACGGCCGCTCGCCGCTGTGCGTGCGCAGGTGACCCTCCAGACTCTTCTTTGTCTATGGAAATATCATATGGTGTATATGACAAAAATGAAGAGTAGCGAACGCTATTCATAACTGTCCCGTTGGTTTAGCGATTAGCACGTTCGACTGTGGATAACAAAGTCCTGGGTGGTGAAACAGGCCCTTAGAATTTCGTAGTAAAACAAGGAACAGTTACGTAGTTTCGTAATAAAAGCTACAATATTGAAAGGCACTGTTATAAAAACTTGTTACTGCTCATACTAATACTCATATAATTAAGTCAATACTGAAAATTTGGAAAAAAATTACGTATCCCGTCGAATGGAGCAAATTAGAGTTTAGCAATTAAATGTCTCTCTATTTAACGATGAAGGCAAACATAGTAAGGAAACCTGCACGCCTGAGAGTTGACCATAATGTAGTGACGCGGCGTGTTCGTGTGCCGCACCGCACTCGGCCGGCGTGGTGGACTGCGGCCTGAACCCGCCACACTCTGAGGGGAGACCCGAGCGCTGGAGTGGGCCGGTGATGAGATGATGATGATGATGAAAATGACGATGATACAATATACATACGCAGTACGTCTTGCCGCACATGTCGCACACGTGGTCGCGGCGCGCGCGCACGTTCCTGTGCACCATGCGCACGTGCGTGCGGAGCACGGGCTTCGACGAGCACGCCTGCACACACAAAGTCAAATAAATTATTAAAAATTGGTACACTGTACACTGTAGGTGGCAGGAGGTCGTGTGGAGCATTCCCGCGCTGTACGAGTGTGAGGGCAGCTCGAAATCAAAGGGGGGAGTATGTGATTTCATGAAACTCCCTGAAAATATAGCGAAATCCTCTCATGAGTACCAGGAGTCCAGAAGGTGGCAGGAGGTCGTGTGGAGCATTCCCGCGCTGTACGAGTGTGAGGGCAGCTCGAAATCAAAGGGGGGAGTATGTGATTTCATGAAACTCCCTGAAAATATAGCGAAATCCTCTCATGAGTACCAGGAGTCCAGTAGGTGGCAGGAGGTCGTGTGGAGCATTCCCGCGCTGTACGAGTGTGAGGGCAGCTCGAAATCAAAGGGGGGAGTATGTGATTTCATGAAACTCCCTGAAAATATAGCGAAATCCTCTCATGAGTACCAGGAGTCCAGAAGGTGGCAGGAGGTCGTGTGGAGCATTCCCGCGCTGTACGAGTGTGAGGGCAGCTCGAAATCAAAGGGGGGAGTATGTGATTTCATGAAACTCCCTGAAAATATAGCGAAATCCTCTCATGAGTACCAGGAGTCCAGAAGGTGGCAGGAGGTCGTGTGGAGCATTCCCGCGCTGTACGAGTGTGAGGGCAGCTCGAAATCAAAGGGGGGAGTATGTGATTTCATGAAACTCCCTGAAAATATAGCGAAATCCTCTCATGAGTACCAGGAGTCCAGAAGGTGGCAGGAGGTCGTGTGGAGCATTCCCGCGCTGTACGAGTGTGAGGGCAGCTCGTAATCAAATTTCATGAAATTCCCTGAAAATATAGCGAAATCCTCTCATGAGTACCAGGAGTCCAGAAGGTGGCAGGAGGTCGTGTGGAGCATTCCCGCGCTGTACGAGTGTGAGGGCAGCTCGAAATCAAAGGGGGGAGTATGTGATTTCATGAAACTCCCTGAAAATATAGCGAAATCCTCTCATGAGTACCAGGAGTCCAGAAGGTGGCAGGAGGTCATGTGGAGCATTCCCGCGCTGTACGAGTGTGAGGGCAGCTCGAAATCAAAGGGCGGAGTATGTGATTTCATGAAACTCCCTGAAAATATAGCGAAATCCTCTCATGAGTACCAGGAGTCCAGAAGGTGGCAGGAGGTCGTGTGGAGCATTCCCGCGCTGTACGAGTGTGAGGGCAGCTCGAAATCAAAGGGGGGAGTATGTGATTTCATGAAACTCCCTGAAAATATAGCGAAATCCTCTCATGAGTACCAGGAGTCCAGAAGGTGGCAGGAGGTCGTGTGGAGCATTCCCGCGCTGTACGAGTGTGAGGGCAGCTCGTAATCAAATTTCATGAAATTCCCTGAAAATATAGCGAAATCCTCTCATGAGTACCAGGAGTCCAGAAGGTGGCAGGAGGTCGTGTGGAGCATTCCCGCGCTGTACGAGTGTGAGGGCAGCTCGAAATCAAAGGGGGGAGTATGTGATTTCATGAAACTCCCTGAAAATATAGCGAAATCCTCTCATGAGTACCAGGAGTCCAGAAGGTGGCAGGAGGTCATGTGGAGCATTCCCGCGCTGTACGAGTGTGAGGGCAGCTCGAAATCAAAGGGCGGAGTATGTGATTTCATGAAACTCCCTGAAAATATAGCGAAATCCTCTCATGAGTACCAGGAGTCCAGAAGGTGGCAGGAGGTCGTGTGGAGCATTCCCGCGCTGTTCAGATATTGCAAATACTTTTGAGAAGTTTTTCCAAAATGTTCCAGTTACCACGACTAGTTCCCTAAATTCCTCGCCAACAGAAGCCTATAGTATTCTAAAGGGCAATGTTTCTGAGTGCAATGTATTATTTCGATTTAAATACGTAACCCCATATGATGTTATTAAAACATTTAAGTCTTTACAACACAAAAAAACAGGAGACTTATGGGGAATATCAGTAAAAATAATCCATAATATTATTGACGTTATTGCACCATATCTTGCTGTTATTTTTAACAAATCCATAGACTCGGGATCATTTCCTGACCTAATGAAATGTAGTAAATTAATACCTCTATTTAAATCGGGAAGCAAAAGTGACCCAAATAACTACAGGCCGATCTCGATTCTACCAACTCTCAGCAAGATATTTGAGAAAATGATGCTCAACCAACTGCTTTTGCACTTTAATTTAAATAAATTACTTCACTCTGAGCAGTATGGTTTCACTAAGGGTCGTTCTACAACCGATGCGGCCGCAAGGCTGTTACGGCATATTTTCGATGCATGGGAGAAATCACAGAATGCCATTGGTATTTTCTGTGATTTGTCAAAAGCATTCGATTGCGTTGATCATGAGACTCTCTTACGAAAATTAAGCCACTATGGTATTAAAGAAACTGCACTCAGTCTTATTGCCTCTTATCTCAGTGATCGCATACAGAGAGTATGTATCAATGATGTTAAGTCGTCCGGATCAGCCTCAGTAATGGGTGTTCCCCAAGGCTCTATTCTGGGTCCATTCATGTTTCTAGTTTATATTAATGATTTACCACATTTTGTCAAAAATGCTTGCGATATTGTACTATTTGCTGACGACACGTCTTTGATTTTTAAAGTTGATAGGACTAAGGACAATTTTGACGATGTAAATAATACATTATCTCAAGTTTCACACTGGTTTACTACAAACAATCTACTTTTGAATGCAAAAAAAACCAAGTGTGTCGAGTTTCTATTGCCCAATACAAGGGTTACTAGCAAAAATTTAAAGATAAGTGGTGAGCCATTGAAAACTGAGGACACAACTGTGTTCTTGGGAATAACCCTAGATGCAAAGCTTCAATGGGGCACCCATATAGCAACACTTGCTGGCAAGCTCAGCTCTGCTGCTTACGCTGTTAGGAAGATTCGACAGATAACAGATATAGAAACTGCAAAAATTGTTTATTTTGCATATTTCCATAGTATTATGTCGTATGGACTCATACTATGGGGTAAAGCGGCTGATATTGAAAAAATTTTCGTTTTACAAAAAAGGGCAATTCGCGCAATTTATAATTTAAAACCGCGGGATTCCCTTCGAGAGAAATTTAAAGAAATAGGTATTCTTACGGTAGCTTCTCAATATATCTATAACAATATAATTTTTGTTAGGCAAAACATTCACAGTTACATTAAAAAGTGCGAATTACACGACAGGCAATTAAGAAATAGAAATAGGCTCGTGATTCCTCAGTTACGCCTCAAAAGGGTCCAAAGGTCATTTGTGGGAATGGGCGTAATGTTCTATAATAAAATTCCACAAGCAATCTTAGACTTGCCTTTACACAAGTTTAAGAACTCTATTAAAAATATGCTCATAAAAAAAGCATATTATACAATTGAAGATTATATAAATGATAAAAAAGCATGGAGCAATTTCTCAATGTCTTAAACCGAGTATTTGATTATTGGTGTTCAATTCGATGCTTTGATCATGGGTAGCCTAAGTATGTCACGCTCTCTTTAAACATTTCTGTGGTGGTGTCGTGTGGTGCGGGTTGTTGCGTTCCCTCGAATATGGTTGAGCGAAGCAATGGCTGGATCATGCGTCATGCTCGTGAACGGGTGCCACCGTCGGAAATGGGGCTACTTTTGTCTGCCCTTCTTCACATGTGTAGAATTGTAAGCACCATTCCGAACCTGTGGTAGATTCATTTGTCGATTCGTAAACGCTTCCGAAAGTTTATCTGAATAAAATTATGATTACTTATATAAATGATAATAAGGCGTGGATTTGACTCGTTCCAGCAATGCGCGAGACGGCAATTCAATCATGTACTTACCATAAAATTGTTATATTGATATTGTAAATTTGGAAAAGAGCAACCGCCGAGTTTCTTGCTGGTTCTTCTCGGTTGGAACGGCATTCCGAACCAGTGGTAGATTCATCTGACTATTCAAAAGCACTTGTAAAAGTTTATTTGAATAAAAAACTTTTCTATTCTATTCTATTCTATTCTACGAGTGTGAGGGCAGCTCGAAATCAAAGGGGGGAGTATGTGATTTCATGAAACTCCCTGAAAATATAGCGAAATCCTCTCATGAGTACCAGGAGTCCAGAAGGTGGCAGGAGGTCGTGTGGAGCATTCCCGCGCTGTACGAGTGTGAGGGCAGCTCGTAATCAAATTTCATGAAATTCCCTGAAAATATAGCGAAATCCTCTCATGAGTACCAGGAGTCCAGAAGGTGGCAGGAGGTCGTGTGGAGCATTCCCGCGCTGTACGAGTGTGAGGGCAGCTCGAAATCAAAGGGGGGAGTATGTGATTTCATGAAACTCCCTGAAAATATAGCGAAATCCTCTCATGAGTACCAGGAGTCCAGAAGGTGGCAGGAGGTCGTGTGGAGCATTCCCGCGCTGTACGAGTGTGAGGGCAGCTCGAAATCAAAGGGGGGAGTATGTGATTTCATGAAACTCCCTGAAAATATAGCGAAATCCTCTCATGAGTACCAGGAGTCCAGAAGGTGGCAGGAGGTCGTGTGGAGCATTCCCGCGCTGTACGAGTGTGAGGGCAGCTCGTAATCAAATTTCATGAAATTCCCTGAAAATATAGCGAAATCCTCTCATGAGTACCAGGAGTCCAGAAGGTGGCAGGAGGTCGTGTGGAGCATTCCCGCGCTGTACGAGTGTGAGGGCAGCTCGAAATCAAAGGGGGGAGTATGTGATTTCATGAAACTCCCTGAAAATATAGCGAAATCCTCTCATGAGTACCAGGAGTCCAGAAGGTGGCAGGAGGTCGTGTGGAGCATTCCCGCGCTGTACGAGTGTGAGGGCAGCTCGAAATCAAAGGGGGGAGTATGTGATTTCATGAAACTCCCTGAAAATATAGCGAAATCCTCTCATGAGTACCAGGAGTCCAGAAGGTGGCAGGAGGTCGTGTGGAGCATTCCCGCGCTGTACGAGTGTGAGGGCAGCTCGAAATCAAAGGGGGGAGTATGTGATTTCATGAAACTCCCTGAAAATATAGCGAAATCCTCTCATGAGTACCAGGAGTCCAGAAGGTGGCAGGAGGTCATGTGGAGCATTCCCGCGCTGTACGAGTGTGAGGGCAGCTCGAAATCAAAGGGGGGAGTATGTGATTTCATGAAACTCCCTGAAAATATAGCGAAATCCTCTCATGAGTACCAGGAGTCCAGAAGGTGGCAGGAGGTCGTGTGGAGCATTCCCGCGCTGTACGAGTGTGAGGGCAGCTCGAAATCAAAGGGGGGAGTATGTGATTTCATGAAACTCCCTGAAAATATAGCGAAATCCTCTCATGAGTACCAGGAGTCCAGAAGGTGGCAGGAGGTCGTGTGGAGCATTCCCGCGCTGTACGAGTGTGAGGGCAGCTCGAAATCAAAGGGGGGAGTATGTGATTTCATGAAACTCCCTGAAAATATAGCGAAATCCTCTCATGAGTACCAGGAGTCCAGAAGGTGGCAGGAGGTCGTGTGGAGCATTCCCGCGCTGTACGAGTGTGAGGGCAGCTCGAAATCAAAGGGGGGAGTATGTGATTTCATGAAACTCCCTGAAAATATAGCGAAATCCTCTCATGAGTACCAGGAGTCCAGAAGGTGGCAGGAGGTCGTGTGGAGCATTCCCGCGCTGTACGAGTGTGAGGGCAGCTCGAAATCAAAGGGGGGTATTGTAGCAATGTCTATTTATGAGTGGCAACGTACTAATGAGTATAATAAGAATATATTACCTTTGCCTCGTGCACTGCCTCGTTGGTCTAGTGGTTAGCATATTCGATTGCAAATCACGAGATCTGGGGTTCGATTCCCGGGTCGGGCGAATAATTGTTAGGTATTGGGTTATTCAGTCAAGAAAATTCTCAATGCCAGCCCGGAGTTGGCAGTTTTTTTTATTATTAGTCAACTACAAGTTAGCCCTTGACTGCAATCTCACCTGATGGTAAGTGATGATGCAATTTAAGATGAAAGCGGGCTAACTTGGAAGAGGTATACCCCTGACGGTTTCAACACGGCATCGTTCCGGAACGCTAAATCGCTTGGCGGCACGGCTTCGCCGGAAGGGTGGTAACCAGCCACGGCTTAAGCCTCCCACCAGACAAAAATCGGCGGTGTTCCAGCCCCGTGCCTCGTAGAGCAGTCAATTCCGGTTATTATCACTATCGTAGTCGTTAAAGCCCGCCAACCTCATCGGAGCAGCGTGGCGGGTCTAAGCTCTGAATCCTCCTCTACATGAGAGAGGAGGCCCGTGCTCAGCAGTGGGACGTTAAAAGGTTGTATACCCTGATTTCTAATTCAGTGGAATTGCGACAGCTGTCATTGTCATTTACAGATGAGTTATTTGTATGGAGAACAGGGTTAACATCTACGAAGTACGATTTTACCCCAAACTACTTTAATTCCCTGTCATCATAAAAAGCCATATGCCGAGTAATAATATTACTCGTTTCGCCCTAAAATAGAAAACACCAAGAGTGGAAACTATAAAGTGCACACTAACAGCAATAGAAAACAAAAGAAGCACAATGAAAAAATTCATTCAAAAATGGAAGTCGAATGACATTTGTCATATCTACATGCGGCAGTTGATTTTTATTTACATAAGTTTTGAATTTTTTATCTTTTTTGTGGGAATTGTTTTATCTCTGGTAACATTAAGAAATGTCAGAATTCCACGGAATTAGAGATCAGGGTGGTGGAGTAACAGAGGGACTCACAAACTGACAGCCGGGCTCGCTGCAGGTGATGGGCGTCATCTTGAGGTGCACGGCCAAGTTGTGTTCCCCCAGACGGACGGCCTTCACGAACTTCTTGTCGCAGAGGGAGCATGCGTACCTGAAACAACAAAAAAAATACTTGCTTGTCTGTAAAGTCGGTTAACGGACGATAATTTTATGTGATAATGTCATAAGACAAGTATAAATTAAAAATTTAAAAACCCCCGACATTTGCCATTTTGTGGCGGCGACCATCTTGGATTTGCATAGTGCTATTCTACTAGTCAAGCTCTTTTATTTGATACCCATATTAAGGGAATTGTGAAAAAATATGTAATCCGCCATTTCGTAGCGGCAGTCATCTTGGGCCGATTTTCTTCAAACATAGCTAACAACTCTCGACTAATTCGCCTTTCAAACAAAAAAAAAACCGCACTCAAATCGGCCCACCCGTTTGAGCGCCACAGGGAAACAGACAGACACACACACACATACACACACAACACACACACAGACGTCAAACTTATAACACCCCGTTGTTTTTGCGTCGGGGGCTAAAAACAAAGATAAAGTTCGTGAACTAAAACCCGACTACACTTAATATTATAATTTAATTTAATATAAAATAGTAATTTAGTGTGCAGAAAACGCGGGGCAAGCAGCTAGTGGCGCCATCTGTTATGTGTACCCGAAACTAACTTAATATTCTAGTTTAAGCCCGATTTTTTTCGTAAATAAAATGTAGCCTTTGTCACCCGGACCATAACAACGAATCAATAGACATCTCATTCATCAAAATCGGTCCATTAGTTTAGGCGCTACGGTGCAACACAAAGAATCTGATACAAAATCGGATACATACATACATACATAGACTGCAAAATCATAAGCCTTCCTTTTGGCTTTGCCGTAGTCGGGTAGAAAGGAAGTATTTCCTATCACACGTAAGTTTTTATATTGGCACGCGTGAATTCTTAGTAACTGCCTCGTTGGTTTAGGCCGCTATCCCACTGGCGTTTTGCGAGCGTAGACGTTCCTCCAACGTCTGCGCAGCGTTGTCGCGACGTTAACGTTGCGTTGACATTACGAAGTCGAAGCGTGAAGGGTTGCCATTATAGTAGGGGAGCCGAGGATGCTAAATGCGGAATTACTCAAGCGTCGTCGGGACCTAGTAGATTTTATAGATTAGTTGATAGGAAGAATAAAAGGTTATATAAGGTTTTCCATTTCAGTGGTGGGGAAAGCTTCTAGCTGCACGCTCTCATCTTCATTAGACGATTTTTATAACTTCGGCTTGTGGAAATCGGATGATTATATAATTTTTTTTGCATCATTTCCTTCAAAATAGAAAAAAATACAACTACCCTCGAGATTCGAGAAGGTCAAGATAACGTTTTTTTTTGCAACTTTGTAACGCTCCCATTCTCGTACGTTACGTTCAAATAGTCTGATTTTCTAAATATACTTTTCTTAGTTCGTAATTAACCCAATATATTAATCTGGCGTTCCTGAGTATTTCTGTTCATCTTTTTTTTTATCTTTCGTGCGGCTCTATTTAAAGGGCTTATATGTATATGGTAGAGGGTACTCAGCAGGATGCAAGATGCCTCGCCTCTCGTATCTTAATCTGACGCGCTCGAGTAAATCCAAAAATCCCCTCTTGGGCTCCGCTACTATTAGACACGCTCAACGTTCGCGACGTTGTCGCTGCACAGACGTTGGAGAAACGCGAACGCTCGCAAAACGCCAGTGGGATAGGGGCCTTAGTGGTTAGCATACTTGAACGCAGATCACGAGGTCCCGGGTTCGATTCCCGGGTCAGGCAAATAATTAAGTATTCGGTTTTTCTGTCAAGAAATTCTCAGTGCCAGCTTGGAGTTGGTAGTCGGCGGTGTTTCACCCGCGTGCTTCGGAGAGCACGTTAAGCAATCGGTCCCGGTTATTATCACTATCATGTGACAAGTCGTCAAAGCCCGCCAACCCGCATTGACGCAGCGTGGCGGGTCTAAGCTCTAAATTCCTCTCCTGTTGGAAGGGTTGGACAGGGTTGTAGCTGTTACTGGCTAAAGGCTGTAGTGTAGTGGCTGTAGTGGTGGCCTATTTCTCCGAGATTGCTGGACCGAAGTCGGTGTAACTTTGTCTCACTCACTTGAGCTTGGCGGGGTCGACGTGTCGCAGGCTGTACCGCATGTGCTGCTTGAACGACATCTGGTTCTTGAAGTTCACGTCGCACTGGAAAAAGTATTTTTTTTTTTTTCAAATAAGTTAACAACTCCACAGACTCTTGGTCCGTGCCTTTTTAACCCCCGACGCAAAAACGACGGAGTGTTATAAGTTTGACATGTCTGTGTGTGTGTGTATGTCTGTTCCCCCGTAGCGCTCAAACGGGTGGATCGATTTGAATGCGGTTTTTTTGTTTGAAAGGTGAATTAGTCGAGTGTTGTTAGCTATGTTTGATGAAAATCGATCCAAGATGGCCGCCGCTACAAAATGGCGGATTACATATTTTTTCACAATTCCCTCAATATAGGTATCAAATGAAAGGGCTTGACTAGTAGAGTAGCACTATGCAAATCCAAGATGGCCGGCGCCACAAAATGGCGAATGTCGGGGTTTTTTTTTAATTTTTAATTTACACTTGTTTAGTTTGTTTTGGTGGTGGATTTGTGTGGTGTTACATGGTGGTGTTACATGGTGGTGTTACATGGTGGTGGTACATGGTGGTGGTACATGGTGGAGGTACATGGTGGTGGTGCTTGGGGTCCGCTTGGTCGCTTGTTTTTCCTGCATAATTAACAGCAGGAGGGCTGACAGGGCATAGCACATGCTGCTTGTTGTACCATACAAATTTGAATGTTTTGTGGATTATAGCAAAATAATTTTAACTTTTCATCATATATTATGAAGGGTTATATTTTTCCTCCACATTTCCAATCTCTAGGTCTGTGCGTTCTCAGTCAGAAAATTTTACTTTACTTTACTTTATAGAAGTAGATTATGAAGATGAAAAATTGCCCTCTACTTTCCATCTATCTAAACACAAAAAAATCGTTTTCGAGTTACGCGCGAACGTACGTACAAACACACACCTCGTAGCAGTAGAGATGCGAGCTCTCGTCGTGCGATATCAGATGTAGCTCCAGGGCCTTCTTGAAAAGGAACTTTTTGCCGCACTGCGGACACGCGTACTCCTTCACCCCTTTATGTATACTGAAAAAAAGAAAAAAAAAAATGTGTGTCCGTATGTACACGCGTAAGGGGACATCCATAAATTGCCCTACCCCGTCCTTGTCACAGCTTGTCACATTTATGAGCCCCCCCCCCTCCTTCCTAGTGCGACGTCACATATTTTTACATTTAGACATTCAATTAAAAAAGCAGTTTTAAAATTTTCATTTTTTTAAATTAAATAATTAATATAATATAATTAATATTTCGTGTTTTAATAGTACCTACTTTAAACATATTAGATTTTGAAATGTGACGTCACAAAATTTAGGGCCCCTCCCACCCCCTTGTCACACGTCAACCCCCTCCCCATCCCCAAATCCCCAATCTATCAATTGACTATTCAAATGTACCTCTACCTCTCTATCGCTTGTTCCGCACTCTCGCTTGCACGCCCGGCTCAGGCGGAACGCGACAATGAGTCATGCTTTTGCGTGCGTGCAGCCGGCGTTCATCAACTTATAAGACGTTATCACGTCAAAAAAAAGACCAACGGTTGACCAGTTTTTTTCCTTCGAGAAGTTTTTCTTGGATGAATTAGATGAATTTGGATGGATCGGATGAACTTACAACAGGTGCGTCCTCAGCGAGTCCCTGTTCTTGAACATCTTTCCACAGAGTTCACATTTTTGCGTCTCTGCGTGCGTCTTTTTGTGTCTCCTCAATCTTGCCAGACTCCTGTGAAACCATACAATCAAATTTTTTTACCCGACTGGGTTATGTGTTTGACCTGTGTGTATGTATGTCCATTCCCATGTCCGCTTGTAACTACTCAACGGCTCAACGGATTTTGATAAATGATACGTCATTAGATTCGTCTTAATGACGCGAGTGTCACTGGGTACCTAAATTTAAAAAAAAAAACAAAATGGCGGATTTTATGCGCTTTAATGTGCGGGCTGAAAAAAAAATTTTTGTCCCTCGACCCTACTAAAGGCGAGTACGAAAATATATACAATCTATATGTTTGAAATCAGTGTGGAGACGAATCATAGAAAACAAAATAACAAATAATAATATATAATATAATAATAATAGTTAACTACACTGTGAGTAAACGGTGGTAGTTTATTAATTTTTTAGTACGTTTCTTAGCATGGCAGTCGGGTTTTTTAACCCACGACGCAAAAACGACGGGTGTTATAAGTTTGACGTGTCTCTCTCTCTGTGTGTGTGTGTGTGTGTGTCTGTTCCCCTGTAGCGCTCAAACGGGTTTTTTGTTTGAAAGGAGAGTTAGTCGAGAGTGTTGTTAGCTATGTTTGATGAAAATCGATCCAAGATGGCCGCCGCTACAAAATGGCGGATTACATATTATTTCACAACTCCCTTAATATGGGTATCAAATGAAAGGGTTTGACTACTAGAATAGCACTATGCAAATCCAAGATGGCCGCGACCACAAAATGGAGAATGTCGGGGTTTTTTTTTTAATTTTCAATTTATACTTGTTTAATTTTTAAATTATAGCTTGTTGAAGTGAAAATTTCATTAGTCGAACTGAGCACTTTAATTTGTGGGTATCGAATGAGACTGAGCCGTCACGCTCGGCTATGTAACGCTCGTTCGGGTAAAGTCGGCTCGAGTCGACTGAGGGAACGAGAAAGATATAGTCAACGCGTCACCTGCTCTTCTTTGTGAATATAGAACAAAACAAAGTTGTATTTCGTATTATTATATTAACCCTGACAAAGTTTTCACACTTTGTGTTTATCTTGCATTGAGCTCTTCTATCTTGCAATTTGCTTTCAGAGACTAATTTCCTCAGCCGCAAGAGCTGCATGTGACTACAGCCATATCACGTCTAATAAAGTGTATAAACCAATAACTGGTGACCCTGACGTGATAGAGTGTATAAACTAATGTACAACTGGTGAAACCAACGTGATAAAAGGTATAAACCAATATACAACTGGTGACCCTAACATGATAAAGTGTATAAAGCAATAACTGGTGATCCCAACGAGATAAAGTGTATACAACTGGTGACCCCGACGTGATAAACTGTATACAACTGGTAACCCCCACGTAATAAAGTGTTTACAACTGGTAACCCGCACGTAATAAAGTGTTTACAACTGGTGATCCCGACACGGTAAAGTGTATACAACTAGTGACCCCAACGCGAACGTGATAAAGTGTATAAAATTGGTGACCCCAACGTGGTAAAGTGTATACAACTAGTGACCCCAACGCGAACGTGATAAAGTGTATAAAATTGGTGACCCCAACGTGGTAAAGTGTATACAACTAGTGACCCCAACGCGAACGTGATAAAGTGTATAAAATTGGTGACCCCAACGTGGTAAAGTGTATACAACTAGTGACCCCAACGCGAACGTGATAAAGTGTATACAATTGGTCACCCCAACGTGGTAAAGTGTATACAACTAGTGACCCCAACGCGAACGTGATAAAGTGTATAAAATTGGTGACCCCAACGTGGTAAAGTGTATACAACTGGTGACCCCAACGTGGTAAAGTGTATACCTACAACTGGTGACCCAGATGTGATAATGCGTCACTCACGTCTCCCGGTGCCCGCACGCGCGGCACGCGTGCACGGGCGTGGGGCCGCCGTGCGCGCGCGCCACGTGGTCCGCCGCCACCTCCACGCGCGAGCTCGTCGCGCCGCACAACCGGCACCGCCATCTGACACCATTATTACTGTTTCATTACATATTATAAATGCGAAAGTAACTCTGTCTGCCTCTCTGTCCGTCTGTTACGCTTTCACGCCCAAATCACTGAACTGATTTTGGTGAAACTTGGTTCCTACAAAGATAGATTAGTCCTTAGAGAAGGACCTGGACACAGGATACATTTCGTCGTGAAAGTGTTGAAATAAGGGGATCAAAGTCTGTATGAAAATTCGTCATAATATTTCAAATTGTGTCCATGAAAATTAGTGTATGGGCTTTCGGTTTAAAAATGAAGAATTATGTGTTTCGGGATTTTCAGAAATACTAACCCTTAGAGGTGTAAATAGGGGATGAAAGCTTGTATGAAAGTTCGTAATATTTCAAGTTCATATCCAAGAAAATTTAAATTATATTATGTGCCTTCTTCAGATGGAAATAAAAATGGCACATATACATCAGTATTTTTAGAACATTTTCCTTCGGCCACAAATCACTGACGGAATCCTGTCTTACCGGGACACGTGCCTGCGTCGGTGCGCGGTCAGCGAGCTCTTGTTCTTCAGCCGCACGCGACACACGCCGCACTCCTCCGTGCCCAGCGACTGGAGAACACAAACAAGCATAACAGATCTCACGGCCACAGCTGGACCGAGCGGCTGTGGGAAAACTGGGAAAACAACAATCATAACAGGGTAGCACAATACACGTCCACTACTGGACATACATACTCTCTTGCAAGGGTCCGATTGTATTCAGCAGCTGCCAGAGACCTGTTTGATATAAAAAATAAAAAAGTGTCTGCGTGCAATTCACACACGGCAGAACTGAAACTTATATTTTAATTTTTCGAATGCTACAAAATTATCCCTTCCGACAAGTAAGGGTTATGGAATGGGCTCGACTAAACGGAGCGCGCTAGGTACTTGTAGCGCATTGTAAGTAATGCGGAGTGCGCCTGGCCTGCCGAAGTACAGAAAGATGTGAAGCTGTGCGCTCAACGGGTTATGTTCTAACCTTTCAGAGTTCAGAAA
Source organism: Melanargia galathea (assembly GCA_920104075.1). Classification (NCBI taxonomy): domain Eukaryota; kingdom Metazoa; phylum Arthropoda; class Insecta; order Lepidoptera; family Nymphalidae; genus Melanargia; species Melanargia galathea. The sequence goes on along the minus strand of OV049857.1, from coordinate 373,997 downwards.
GATGTAAAGCTGCGCGCTCACCGGGTCGTGCTTCTTGGTGTTGTGGTCGTCCAGCTTGCAGCGGTGGTTGAAGCCCACCACGCAGCTGTGGCAGCGGTGCTCGTGCCGCAGGAACACGTCACTTGTGAGCGCTTTCTGACGCTCCGCTTCCACCTGTATCGATTATCGATTGACTTTAAACAAAAGTGATGTATCATCACTTAGCAAGATAAGGAAGATTATTAATATAAATAAGGAATAGAAAGGGCCTGAAAATGGAACCTTGTGGAACTCCTACTTTTACAACTGATCCGGCAGACCGCTTTCAGTTCACATCTACTTTTTGTGTTCTTGTCATTTAGGCAAGAATTCATTAAATACAGTGCTGGGCCCTTAATTCCGTAATGGTGTACGTTTCTGACCAATGTTTCATGATCAATACAATCAAAAGCCTTGGACAAATCACAAAAAACCTGCAAGGAGTGAGCTCCATGCTATTTCAATGAACGTTAACGGGCGGAACATACTCGAGAGCGAGATGTGCTATGTTTCTCTCTCTCTCTCTCTGTCTCAGTGCTCTGTTAAAGACCGATTCGCACACATCAGTGAAGCAGCATGCTATATTTCAACCAATGTTTACGGTCATAGCGCAAATTCAGCACCAAGTGACTGAATTTGTCTGTGTGTCTGGAGGTGTGTGTGTATGTATGTCTGCGTATATCTTTGTGTGTGTGTGTATCCTTGTGTGATCTGTATGTCTTTGTGTGCGTCTTTTTAAGTGTACATGTCACTGTGTTCCTATGTGTGTGTGTGTGTGTGTCTCACCTCATCCCAGCTCAAGACCACCATTTCCAGGTGTTCAGTGTACACGTTCAACTTCTTGAGCTTGCTCTGCACTTTGGCGTTGTTCACCACACCAGGAGGTATCTTTCTCTGTCTACCCTTTCGATCCTCTACAAATTTAAATAATAATTTATTATTATAAAAAAGTCCCCCCTGCGTCTCATAAACTCAAAAAATTACTGAATGGATTTTCATTCGGTTTTCAGTTTTTCACCAATAGACAGAGGGATTCACGAAGAAGGTTTTGTATAATTTGGTTGAAATATGACGATGTTGAAAAGGTTGGAAAAAGTCAAGCCGCCTGGAAGCGTTCATCGAAAACGCAGCTGGAAATCTCTTTGAGATATAACAAAACAATGTATGGTGGGATAGTAGCGGCTGACTACTTCCCGTGCGAAGCCGGGGCGCGTCGCTAGTAATTTATATTTGAATCTAGCTAACCCACAGCGGATTTAAGTTTTATAAAATACTTGTGGTACTTAGATTTCCAAGTTCACTTTTCAAACAAACAAAAACCGCATTCAAATCGGTTCACCCGTTTGAGCGCTACGGTGGAAAAGACAAACACACAGACAGACACACACACACACACACAGACAGACACGTCAAACTTATAACACAGGGTGTAAAAAGTATTTTGCTGGTTTTTTTATTACTTGATGTAATTAAGTATCAATTTTAATGTTTAATTTGCCTTAATTAAGTTCTATTTACCCTCATTATTGTTTTTCAGTGTTCCTCTAGGTTTATCATTGTCTCTCTGGCATGGCTTCAGAGGTTCATCATCAGATTCATTGAAGACATCGCTTGTCCTACTCCTTTTTCTAGATTCGCTCTTTTTTTGTTTAGGCACTTCTACTATTGGATCACATTTTATCTCAGTCTGAAAAACAAAAACAAAAAAAAAAAATTAAAAGATACCATGAACTGCAGTGCCTTCTGGCAGCCATCTAAGAACCTGCTTTAAGGTGATACAACCTGTGTAATGCAAAAATTCGCATCAAAATCGACCCAGTAAATTTTCAGGCAAATGGTAAATGTTTTGAGGTGATACCTCTGTAATGCAAAAGACTGCATAAAATCCACCCAAAAGATTTTCAGGAAAATGGTAAAATGTAATAAACAAATGCACACACAAACTCTTACATTAAACGCACATAATGCGGCTAATTCTGTTGTACACAATCTCTAAACCTAAACTAAAATGACAGGTTTAAAAATAGTGCTATCACATCTCTGTTCAAGACTCCCTATGTATCTTTTTTTTTTGTAAAACATGTATCAAGGTTTTTATCCCAGATATCTTGTTAGTAATAATATATCAGTGATGTGGATAATTCTGCATGTAGTCAGTAAACCAGTAATAAACACTAATAAACAAGTATTAAAGATACACATTTGATTTGAGTACACTCAAGGATGATGGGGTTCACCCCATTAGAGGAAAATGATATATTATAATGAACCTTATATTAGTGAACACCATCATTGGTAAAAACTAAAAATACATTAAATAATAAGTTCATAGTTAATTTTTTTTACTCTTGATATACATTTTCATTACTCAAGTAAAGTTATGGTACAGTAATACTTCTTTTGACTTACCTTTACTTCCGTTCCCTCAACAGTGAATTCCACCCAATCATCATTGTTGCCATCATCATACTTCCCAGATATGCCTTCATCACCCAAATCATTATCACCCGCTTCCGAAAGACTTGCATCCTCTACTTTCACGAAGGTAGTTGGAAATACTTTCGTTTCATGATACACATCAATTGTGTTATTGCATTCTGTTATTTGAAGAGTCGATAGTGATTTTGATTGAGGTACCTAAAATATAAAGAAGAATGTTTACTGTTATTTATACAATTAACTCTGTAAACGGAAACTCTGGTTCTCCTGCGGATCTCCTCATGTCTGATTTGATCCTGCAGGGATACTCCGAGCATAGCTCTCTCCATCACCCGCTGAGTGACCCTGAGCCTTCATATGAGGCCCATTGTTGATGGCCAGATCTCTCAGTCTCAGATCCGTAAGACATCACTGGCACACACATACTGTTCTTTCTATTTTGGAATAATTGAATCAATTTTGATTTGGATTTTCGCAAGCAAGTTTTCAGTGATCCCCACTTTTGAGGACATTTGTTATATTGATTTTATTCTTATAAAATTTTGCCTATATCACCCTGACCATACTAATAATCGATTGATCGATATCGATTGACATCGAGAAATCAATTGATACCACATTCATTCAATTCAATTCTTGATTTTATGGCTTGCGTTTGTACCAACTGGGTACATTTTACTTCGCCAATGTCACGTGGGATGGAAGAGACACGTTTTGCTGAGATTGATCGGTGGAAGCTGGAAATACTCAGGAATCGATTTATAATTTTGAGATGTAACTCTATAAGTAGCAGAATTTTTTGAGGGTTAGTTTCTAGCCTGCAACAACACAATATTATAATAAATACATAATGTTAACCTACATAAATATTTACAACTTAATTTTATTATATTTAATGTATTTACATAAAAATTTACAATACGGACTAAACACAGACATTAACAGACATTCAACATTTATTGGGCGGGGAATTTGGGATGGGAGAACATCATAGAGGGGATGAAGGAGTTTGGGACAAGAAAAAAGGATATGGGAGACAGTACCTTCGTCCAAGCCACATTCACACAGGGAGTTATCTCTGACTCTGATCTTGCATAGGTGGACAGGTGTGCATGAATGACCAAGGCGTAGGCGGCATATTGATACCACATTCATCAAAATCAGCTTAGTAATTTTGATGCCAGTGTAGAACATACTTGTAGTGGGCATCAGCGAGTACTTACTAAACATCTAACAAGAACTGTGTGAGCGGACTGGACCTGCTGTCTGAATCTCAGAAGCCTCTTGATGATGGCGTCGCACTCCCAACAGAGCTGCACCAACTTATTGTGGTACTCCTGAAAACAACAAATGTATATGATTTATGTAGCAATATTTTCACTGGTTTAGTGGCTATTGGTTTAGTGGCTAGCTTATTGCTTATAAAAAAAGCATATTATACAATTGAAGACTATATAAATGATAAAAAAGCGTGGATTTGACTTGTTCCAGCAATGCGCGAGATGGCAATTCAATCATGTACTTAACATTGAACAATATTGATATTGTTATTTTATAAAAGAGCAACTGACAAGTTTCTTGCTGATTCTTCTCGGTTGGAACGGCATTCCGAACCAGTGGTAGATTCAATTGGCAATTTAAAAGTACTTGTAAAAGTTTATTTCAATAAAAAACTATTCTATTTTATTCTTTGGCTGTTAATCACGGAGCCCTAGGTTCGAGTTCCAGGTCAGGTCAAAAAAGAGAGAAGGTATCTTTCTCAAAAAGTTCTCAGTAACAGCCCAGAGTTATAAAGTTGACTGTGTTACATCTGTGCCTCGGAGAACGGGTAAAACCATCGGTCCTGCGCTAGATCTCTCTGTTTGTATCAGATTTGCCGTCCCTTCGTACTATGAGGGATAAGGGTGAAGAGAACGTATAAAGTGGGCATGTAAAGCCTAGAGAAGCAGGACGTTAATACTTTGTCTTAGTGTAAAGCCCACCTAAAGGTACAAAATTCAAAATTCTTGTAATGCAATAAGTATTTACTTACAATATCCAGAAAACTTAAATATATGTTCAATACTTCTTCGTCAACAACAGTTAGTTTTCTATCAACGCTAAGACACCCTTCGCAAACCATATTGTTTACATTTTTTGTGTTAACTATTTAGCTTAGAACATTACAAAAAATACTTTAATTAATTCTAAATATGTACGTACGTACATAATTTACTATATTTTAGAAATAATTCAAAAAGACCACACACCACGAACACTTAAAAATTCAAAATATTAAATAATTATCACATGAGATAATAAAATTCTAAACACTTTTAGTCACAGAACAAAAATACTCTCTAACGAGAGGCTTTTAGTGGATTTCTGTCAAACTGTATTACCTACTTATAGTTTGTCACTGATAACGTTATTTACTTAAGTTATTAACGTTAAGTTGTTAACGTTATTTGTTAAGTTATTAACGTTAGCTCTGCCCTGGTAGGTACCTATTTATATTATAGAGTGATTAATCTGTGGAAAGTTATTTATCCATTTACTCTCGTTCATAGACCAACAAGAAGAGGACTTGGCATAATGTCCTATAGAAAATAGTGGATCGGAAAATAGCTTAAGCTTATCAAAATTTTCATAAGTGTGTAAGAGACAACACTACATTTTTAAACATAACAATAAAACAGATCGTGGCAGAAATTTTATTGCACTGCCCTTAAGATGGCCTCCCTAAAATGTATACATGAACACTCACACACGCACAACTTGAGACATCACAATGAACACGCGCCATTTTAGGTTGCGGGATTGTGCGTGTGTGAGTGTATTTTTGGCACGTTTTTAAGGTAGGTATGCCTACTCTACTTATTATTATTATCTCTATGCTCTCGTTAGAGAGTATTCTAAGGTATTCTCAAAAGGGCCTAGCCAGAACCCAGAGCCGTAAAAACAGTTAAAAAAAAATTGGTACCTACCTAATGTTCTCAGTTCTGTGGTTTTATTTATTTCAGTAACTAATACCTAATCTGTGATTTATTTTGACATTTTCGGTAACTTTTGGCGCGATTTTCTTCAACTTTTATTTTTGTGAAAATCTGATGAAATTACCACTATTCTAAAGAAAATATTCATTTTAAACAAATAAGTGAAACCTTGCTTTGTATAAAAAGTACACATTTTTACCACTATGGCACGGACAAGAGCATCGGTGGCGGCTAAAGGTAATAAATATTACAAGTCATTTAAGTTAAAAAAAACTAAGAATAAAGTAGGAAAATCTTTAAGTTGATTAATAGTTAAAATAACTGGTCTAGTTTAAATACTTGTAACTATGTATGTACCTATCAAAATACTATTTAATTTGAATTTTTGCCAAAAAGTAGTGCCCACTAAGAGTGCCCACATATCCTGCACCGGTGGGTAGTTAAAATCCTTCCTCAATGTTTCTATACCACCTTTACCTTACAAAATTACAAGCTAGTACTAGTACTAATGCTAAAGTACTAGTTATTGCGCGCAACTTCGCGCGGATTTGTTTTTTAAATTCCGTGGGAACTCTTTGAATTTCCAGGATGAAAAGTATCTGTCTCCAGGATGCGAGCTATTTCTGAAGCTAAGTTAATTAGCTGTGAAAAGATAACAAACAGAAACTGATGTTCTCCCTGGCGCAGTGTTGAACGTTGGTCTTATAAATGGGAGGTCCCGGGTTCGATTCCCTGCAGGGGCAATTTGGGATTTTATAATTTGGCTAGTTACCACCCTACTGGCAATGTCGTGCACCAAGGCTTTTGATCGTGTTGATCATGAAACATTACTCAGAAAACTACACCATTATTAGTGCAGCTTTGGATTTAATGAGTTCTTACCTTAAAACACAAAAAGTAGATGTGAACAGAAAGCGGTCTACGGGATCAGTTGTAAAAATAGGAGTTCCACAGGGTTCTATTCTTGGGCCCTTTCTATTCCTTATTTATATTAATGACCTTCCTTATCTCGCTAAGGATAGTCACAGGAAAGTATTGTTTGCTGATGATACATCACTTTTGTTTAAAATTGATCGATACCAAACAATACCTGACGAAGTAAACAATTCTCTCACAAAAGTGGTACAGTGGTTTGAAGCTAATAACTTATTACTTAATGGGAAAAAAACTAAGTGTGTTAAGTTCACTTTACCTAATGTTAAACAAGTTGAAACCACTGTACAGCTTAATAATGAGGAATTAGATCTAGTGGATACGGCTGTTTTCCTGGGGATAACGTTAGATGCTAAACTCCAATGGGGCCCTCATGTAAATAACTTATCGAACAGATTAGTTCTGCTGCATATGCGGTTAAAAAGATTCGCCAGCTAACTGATATTGAAACTGCGAGGTTAGTTTATTTCAGTTACTTTCACAGCATGTCAAATGGTATACTATTATGGGGTAATGCTGCTGATAATAATTCCATTTTCGTGCTGCAGAAGAGGGCTGTTCGCGCCATATATAATACTAGCGGTCCGCCCCGGCTTCGCCCGTGGTACATATATACTATATAGCCTATAGCACTCAAAGATCACGTACATATCCAACTGTGAAAGAATTTTTGAAATCGGCCCAGTAGTTCCTGAGATTAGCACATTCAAACAAACAAACTTTTCCGCTTTATTATATTAGTATAGATGGGACCCAGAGAGTCACTGAGAAATAAGTTTAGGGAAGTTAAAATTATGACAGTTTATAACCAATATATTATATTTGAAAATTTAATGTTATGTGCACAAAAATATTGATAAATATAAGAAAAAAACCGGCCAAGTGCGTGGCGGGCCACGCGCAGTGTAGGGTTCCGTAGTCACAATCCTCGAAAAACAGATATAACTCCTTAACCTGTGAACCCTACTTAGCCGTGATAGTTTTCCTTTAAAATTGATTATATACCCTACTGCATACTGCCATTTGGCTGATAGAGGGGGGGGACACTTGACTCTAATAAAAATTTGCACTTTAAAACATCATATTTTACAAACGGATCTAGAAATCGAAAAATGATGTTCCCACACCCACAGTATTTTTAAAAGACCTATTCAACGATACCCCACACTATGGGGTAGACGAGAAAAAAAATATTCATCCCCACTTTACATGTAGGGGAGCTACCCTAAAAAAAAATATTTATCAAAATTTTATTTCACCACTTTGTCGGCGTGATTAATATTTATACTCATGCCAAATTACGGATTTCTAGCACTAATAGTCTCTGAGATTAACCGAGGACGGACAGACGGACAGACGGACGGACATGGCGAAACTATAAGGGTTCCTTGTTTACTACGGAACCCTAAAAAGTGACTGTCATAATCTTAATCTTAGAAATAAAGATAAACTTGTCTTGCCCGCTACTAGGCTGCGAAAAATTAGGAAATCATTTGTTGGTAATTCTATACATTTTTATAATCGGCTGCCGGAGGACATTTTGGATTTGTCTCTCAAAGTTCAAGGTTTTTATAAAACGCAAATTAATAGAAAAATCTTATTATAGTGCAAAAGATTTTTTTATTGACAAAAAACCATGGATATAGATTGCTCTAAAAGCCAACAGTTCAAATTATTTAGAAATTAGACATTTTGTGAGATGGTGATAATAAAAAAAAAACCCGGCTGAGTTTGTTGTGGGCTCTTCTCAGACCAGGGCGCGTTTGGAACCCTCGTAGTTTTAGTTTTAAGTTTTCATAGTAATTATCACCATTGCCTCACTTTCATGTAATTCTTATATTGACGTTCAAAAAGTGTACAGTGTACCTACTTTGAATAAATGAATTTTGATTTTTGATTTGATTCAAGTGATATAGCGTTCTGGGTACGACGTTAAGTAGAAATCGATCAGTATTCCTGTGGGACTAAAATAGATATAGACTTCCAAAAACGCGATAGATGGCGCTGACTGTTCTTAGGTAAATCACGCTCACAGCACATTATTACAATAGTTGCATGCATCTGTATGCATTTGCACTTTTTATCCTGAAAAAATCCACAGTTCCCACAGGATTTTGAAAAAACCGAAATCTATAGCTGTAACAAACTTCCTTGGAAGTAGGTATAAAGGTTGGAAAAGGGAACGGGAATGGGAACTGGAAATCCACAATTCCCTCGGGATTTGTGAAAAACCGAAATTCACGCGGGCGAAGCCGCGGGCAGAAGCTAGTAAAAAAATAAATAAAAAAAGAGTAATATTTGTATAGATTTGTTTCCTTTTTTGTTTACAGTCGTAACTGGTAAAAGCAGTAAGGCGAGGTGCAGTGCTGCCCCGACATCTCGCAGCAGTGGTCCAACGAGTGAGTTTGAAAGAGATTTTTTTTACAAAATCTTAATATTATTTGTATTGTCTCAATATCTGGAATCTTGAGTCAAACACAAGTCTTTCTGCCACAAGTCAGCTTTATGTGTAAAAAGTGTAAAAGTGTACAGTGTACCAATCTATACTCTATACTAATAAATAAAATTGAAGTGTCTGTCTGTAATTTCGAAATAACTACCACATATTAAGCTCATATGGTTATTTGAACGATACCATAACCGAATCACACGTTTTTAAAATTTTTGTCTGTCTGTCTGTTTGAACGGGCTAATCTTCGGAACGGCTGAACCGATTTTGACGGGACTTTCACAGAATTAACCAAGGAGTAACATAGGCTACTTTTTTAACCGACTTTCAAAAAAGGAGTTGTGTTGAAATCGGTAAGTACCTATGTTAAAAAACGCCCTGATAGGTATTTTACGGCCGACGCGACGCTCGCGCTGCATGGAACTCCCCGCGCCGCGCGCCCCTGCGCCCTGCGCCCGCCGTACGCGATACCGCGGTACGCCGCCGCGCGGCGGGGGGCGAGTGGACCAGAAATCTACTTATCCCTCAGGATTTGTGAAAAACCGAAATTCACGCGGGCGAAGCCGCGGGCAAAAGCTAGTTATGAATAAAGTTTATTTTATTTGATTTGATATCTGTTCCCTGTTCGCTCCCTTATTACCTATGAAACTAGCTGATTGATGCGCCAGGTGACTGCTCATCATTATAACAATTGTCATTGATAATATAATTTAGTTAAACTCTGCAATCTTGTGAAATTCGAAGCTTTCGTCATACATTTTTTTTTAATGTCTACCGTCGTCGAGGACTACCCGAAAAACAGGATAATTATGTATTAGTAGGAAAATATCGTTAAATGATCCTGTTATGTCATTTGTTTCCTGTGCATAGAGGGTTTTATAGTTCTACATAGGTCTTTTTATCCTAATAGTATTCCTTATTAACTTTATTCAAAATTAGTACATACACGTTTTGTAAGTCAATTTATGAACAAGAATGTGAGGTAGTAATAATAATTACTTATGAAAATTTAAAACTAACTGCAGGTTCCAGCAGCGACAAGCCTTCCAAGAGTTACTCGGGGGGCAACCCTGTGTGTCCGCGAGAGACCCCCAAGTGGCAGAAGCCTATCACCAACTTCTTCGCTCAGAACCAGTCTGCCAAACCCACGAGCGATGATACAGAGGATCCAGCTAAACGTATGCTTATTATTATATTATACTAGCTTCTACCCGCGGCTTCGCCCGCGTGATTTTCGGTTTTTCAAAAATCCCGAGGGAATCGTGGATTTCCGGTTCCCGTTCTCGCTCCCTTTTCCAACCTTTATACCTATTTTCAAGGAAGTTTGCTATAGTAATCTACATATAGCTGTAGCTATAGATTTTGGTTTTTTCAAAATCCCGTGGGAACTGTGGATTTTTCCAGGATAAAAAGTATCATTCATTCCACAGCTGGACGTACGTCTCTCCCAATGGTCGTCATAGAACACGATCTTGTGCCGCTTGTATCCATCGCTTGATCCCTCTTGAGATCATTCATCTATTAATGTCTACATTAGACCCCAATGTCTTGTCGATGTCAATATCAATGTTGAAAAAAAGTTATTTTCAAATTTATCTGTTTTAAAATTGGTTTTAAAATTTCAGCTGGCAGCTCAAAATCAAAACCGAAACGTAACATCATACATTCGGACGATGAGGAGGAACTCACGGACAAACAAACAGATAAACCCGTCAACAAGGAGTTGGATGAAACGATCGAATTAGAACACTTGACAGGTGAAGACAGTCACAAGATAGACGAGTACTACACCACGAAGGATAAAGGTAAAGGAAAGAAGAGCAGCAAAGATAAGATAGATAAAGATAAGATAGATAAAGATGAGATAGATAAGATAGATAAAGAAAACATAAACAGCAATGTGATAAGGAACAAGAGACATCTGGACGAACTCAATGAGGATGATGAACGCGACAATAAAAGGGTTAAGGTTGATTAATTAGTTAACATTAAAAGAAATAAGATAACGTTGACTAATGAATAGAATTAGTTAATTTTTTAATTCATGTTTCATCCATTTTTTTCTTGAGGATTGCATTAGTGTTGGACTATTGATCTAATAAATTATGGGTAGTATTTAATCCTATAACAAAATATTTTTATAAATTCCCTTATAACAAAATATTCAAAAATAGCAGCACCATGTGGTGGTATAAAAAGAAATAACAACAAAGTTCTAACTTAACCTATCCGAGTCGGGGTGCCGCAATTAACGAGTTCGCTTCGCTCGCTCTTCAACCCTAAGTGAGAAATTCCGTTGTAAGACTAGTTTTAGTGTGCAAGTCAACTATATTTGTTTAACGTTGAGTATTTTAGAGGTGCAATTAAATATGTATAGATATTGTAAGTCTATCCCACAAATTATTATATCAATAGTCCAAAACGAATGCAATCCTCGGTTTTGGACTATTGAGCTTACCCAGTATTCCAAACCCAATTAGTTCAATGGTTCAATCTTTTCATTCTTAGTTAAATAGACCAGTGCATATTTTACCACAGAAGATAAAGAAAAAAGAAGAGCTGCAAAGATAAGATTAATAAAAAAAAAACACTAGATATCAATATGACGAGGAATATGATTCACCTGAATGAACTCAATGAAAATGAATGAATAAATCAACATTTATGAATTAAATTAGTTAAATTTTATAAGTAGTTGTATTCTTCATTTTTTTATGAATAATTAATTAGTACTTAGTGCAAAACTAAAGCTCTTGGATAGTTGAGCTTATTCTTAGCTTACTCAATAGTCCAAACTCAAATTGTATTGTCTTTCAATGGTTGAAAGCAAAACAAATCTAATTTATCTCTGTCTTAGATCAAAAATTCAAAACTTATTTCAGCTGGACCAAAGATGAACTGAAATGTGTGACAAATATTATATCCATTAGTTTGATTTGCGTTGAACGTAATTTGACCTCATGTTACAAAGCTGAAGTAAGTCTGTCTGGCTGTCTCGGAACCGATTTCGTTCTGAAGATTTAGGATATTTTTATCCCGGAAAAACATAATTCCCACGGGATTTTAAAACCTATATCCACGCGGACGAAGTCACGGGTATCGGCTAGTAATAATTAAGTAATAGTTTAATTTATGTCATGTCTTTGACTATGCACACGAAATAAGTTTCCGTTAAGTCCAAATTAGACGGCGGTGCCCCGTTCATCGTTCATTTTTACGATGAACGATGCACGATACGATATTTGCTATGGCACAGTGCCTGTGAACGATGAACGGTCGGTGTTTAGACGGTTCATTTTCGATGAATCATCGATGAAGCCTCGAAAATGAAAGCAAAAATCTCGAAAAATTAACCGTCTAATTTGGGCTTTACTGTACCAACCCCTATTACGAGTTTACATACTTTTCGAAAACGAATTTGATGTCGAATTCTTCCGAATATCCCAGTGAAAAATTTGTGAAACAAAAAACAGTAAGACAGAGCCTAAGATTTATTTCTCTTTAAAGAATATCGACCCGCAACGAATTGTTTAAACTTGTACTAGAATCGTGGGTTTAGGGTATACATTATTTCGTGTTTTTTGTAATGAAATTTATATGTGTACCAGTTACTAAAAAATGTGATAAAATATAAATGTACTTGTTAATTTCAATAAAGTGAGACAAAAATTTAAATCGAAGTTTTATTGAATTGAATGCCACAACCTCCAGCTAAACCCTTAGCACGAAAATGATTGTTGTTGTTGCAATTGTTGTCATTGGCTGAATTTATAGGATTCTTGCTACAACTGAGCATTTTCTAGCCACTACCCAAATAGCAAATTAACTTTATAAGATTACATCTTTATGGTCAATGTATCTCGTAATGACATAGTTTAAGAAGATTAGGCTAATATTACCTTTATTCTTATGGTTTGCGGGTAAACGTTAATAAATCCAAATAATATATAAGGAGTTTTATAAATAAAACACAAAGTCGAGTATACGCTTTATTGTTTCGTCAATACAAGATAAAATGTTATTAGAAAATTGAAAAGGTCTACAAAAATTTCGTTATTAGGTATAATAATTGTTTTCTATCTTGAAGTGAGCTATGTTATAAATGTTCAAAATTGTAGTAAAAATGACTTTATTTAATACCTATTAAATCGTGATACAATTCCTATAAAAAGTGTATTTTTTTCTCTAATGTCTTTTAAATGTACAAAAAGATTCGACTCATCGAATAATACTCAATATTAAATGTTTTACGATTGAAATGTATTAAAAGCTTACAGTAAATAATTAAATATATATAAAGATTAAAACCGATACTAGTTGAAGAAAAAAAAAACAGATTTAAGAACAAAAAAAAAACAAATGTCAACTTAAATATCACTAAATCACTAAGCGCCTGCGTAGACAAGGGACAGTCTTCTCCGTATTTTTTCCTATCTCAAAATAAATCACTTACAAGTATAAATTAAAAATTTAAAAAACCCCCGACATTCGCCATTTTGTGGTGGCGGCCATCTTGGATTTGCATAGTGCTATTCTACTAGTCAAGCCCTTTCATTTGATACCCATATTAAGGTAGTTGTGAAAAAATATGTAATCCACCATTTTATAGCGGCGGCCATCTTGGACCGATTTTTATCAAACATAGCTAACAACACTCGACTAATTCAACTTTAAACAAAAAAAACCGCATTCAAATCGGTCCACCCGTTTGAGCGCCACAGGGGAACAGACAGACAGACAGACACACACACACAGACACGTCAAACTTATAAAACCCCGTCGTATAGCACGAGCGACGTCTATTTAGTAGTAATGGGACAACTCGACGCGACGTATGGGGCGTGACCCGGTGTCTTCCGGGTACAACAGTCCCTTGTCTGCGCAGGCCCTTAATTCAATCGTCGAATAATAAATTACCGTTGGGTACAAACAAAGACCTAATCACATGAAATAAATACAACCAATTAATTTCTTTTAAGTTAATTAACAATAATATGAATATTGCTATGCTTCGTTACTCTTAAAAACTAAGTTATTTGAAATTCTAATTCATATTAATGTTTCGTTTTCCCTGTATGCGAAAGAATATATTTATTTACCGGTTTTTATTTCAATAAAACATTTAAAAAATATATTTTAATATTGGAAATTCTTAATTTTTTCAAAAAAAAAAAAAAAACATGAATTGTATTATTTTGGTAGTTTGAAATGAGGATTTCATAAGTTAAATTCGAAAAATCAACATTTCAAAAAAAAAAAAAATGGTAGGTAGGTAATTAGAAATTTAAACCAAAAATCCTTTTGCAAACAAGAATTAGAAAACGTTCTTAATGTATAATTCTTAATAATGTTCCACTACGCTATTTAATTATTATTTATTATCATGATTATTCACATAAAACTCGTTAAAATATCATTGTTATTTTGTATAAAATTGATCGGTTCGCATATTTTCGATTCAGAATCTTAAATCGCTTAATTATTTTTTAAATTAAAAGTTATAATCTTTAATTTAAGTTACTTTATGGTATAACTTTATACTTCCAATAATAATAATTGATATTTTAACGAGTTTTATTGATACACTTTTAGTTGAGAGGAGACAAAATTTACTTACTCAGAACTTGTTTAAACTCGAAACTCATCGAAAACGAAAACCATCAAAGTTTTCGAGACATACGAACACATATTAGGGTCCGTTGTTATTTCTCACAAATTGTATGGAGTTTTTTAGACAGTAACAAAGTTGCTAAGGAATTAATCCATAGATTACAAACAGATAAAGGGCCTATTTCACCACCTTCTGATAAGTGTCGGATAACTTATTCACAACTTTTGTCAAGTGACAAAACTTACGTTTAGGCTATCCGACACTTATCAGAAGGTGGTGAAACAGGCCCTTAATAGAGAAAATGGACTTGGACGTATACTGGTGAACAAAATAACGAGTAGGTACTTAGTTTAACGTCGTTTAAAAAAATTTAGTATGCCGCCATATTTTTTCTCCTCTCATCTAAAGTTAAGTTTTGGTCTTAACTATATAAAAAAGTGATACAAAATGTGATACATCGTAATTAAAGTTTCCTACATATTATCATAAAAACGACTTCCCTAAAAAGAATTTGGCTGCCCTTCAATAATACTTTGGGCTTTTTAATTTTTTGCCCTAAAATACATATGTTTGAGTATTTAATTCTAATACATTCTAGTTTTTTTTTTTTAATTTTACATAAATAAGTACATGAAATACAAAGAGTTCGTGTTTTTTTTTTTGTGTGGCAACACTTTGAGTGACGATTTAGGAGGTTCGATCGTAAAGATTTATAATACTTCAACTCGGGGCTTTTTTATTCATCTACAAGTTAGCCCTTGACAGCGATCTCACCTGATGGTAAGTGACATCAGAGTCTAAGATTTAAGCGGGCTAGCGAGCGTTTACATACAAAAATTACAAAATTGGATTTTTACTAGCATCACCACAAATTGGCACACAACTGGTGCGCTAAAACCTCACCCGCGACCGGGAACTTATTTCCGTTTGCTTTTGAACGTTGTTAGAATACAAACAAGTATAAACGGTTTAAAGAAGTTTGAAGGAAAATGTGTTTTTGTCAATTTCTTAAAAGTGAACTAATTTTCCACGGCCCTTACAGTTTTGTATAGGACTGCATGTCTACCACTTTTTTGATGTTATTATTATCAATGAAGACTTACTGCCGCACTCTAAGTAACAAACACTCTCAGAGTCAGTTAACGCTTTATTGGTACAGCTAAATGACAACTTATTAAGAGATTTACTTAATGATATTAGCTAATGATTCGTTACACATAATTTAAAGACTGTCTCTGAGCGCGAGATCTATAAAACAGGTTGTTATTTTGACATGGGTATCAAAAGATTGACATTTCAAAATATTGACATGGGTGTCAAAAGATTGACATGGGTGTCAAAAGATTGACATGGGTGTCATAAGATTGACATGTCAACAGATTGACATGGGTGTAAAAAAATTGACATGGGTGTTAAGAGTATTTCGTACAGTACAGTACTTCGAAATATTTGTCAAAGACATACTCAGCTTGAACTTAAGCCAGAGTTAGAACGAGACAGATAATAATCAGGAAGATATCAGACATGAGACAGTCAGGAAGATATTTATGTCCCGTTTTAACTCTGTCTGGACTCAGAGTAAAGTCAGAGCACGCTCTAAAGATCTCAACCTGAGTGAGGCAGTTTAAAGTTTAATTTCATTAAAAACTAAATTGAGTAACTCAAACTAAATACAACACTGTGAGCGAAGAATTCAAATCATGAAAGGAATTTCAGTACATACGTGATTTCTAATAGTAATAATTTAGTTTATTTAAATATTTTAATATTAATAATGATTATTATTAAATAGATTTATGTTTTTTCGACTGCTATGCTGCATCTGAAATTAATAAAAAAATCAATTTTAACGATAATATTATATGAATAATTTTTATTTGGGTGCCATAAATAAATGTAGAATGGTTGGTAATTTTTACATGGTGTTAAACAAGCTATATTTAAGAAATAATTACACCCACATCGGTCCAGCAATCTCAGAGAAATCGGTGTACTAATAAAAAAATATAAGTGGTTGATTGGGGAGAGGTGGTGATTATGGTGAGCGGGTATGGTGGTTTTGGGAAAGGTGTTTGGGGAAAGGTGGTGATTGTGGTGAGTGGGTATGGTGGTGGTTGTAGTGAGGGGGTATGGTGGTGGTTGGGGAGAGGTGGTTGGGAAAAGGTGGTGATTGTGGTGAGGGGGTATAGTGGTGGGAAAGGTGGTTGGGGCATTGGGAGAGGTGTTTGGGGGATTGGGGAGAGGTGGTTAGGGGATTGGGAGAGGTGGTTGGGACATTGGGTGTGGTGTTTGGGGGATTGGGGAGAGGTGGTTAGGGGATTGGGAGAGGTGGTTAGGGGGGTTGGGGAGAGGTGGTTGGAGGTGGTGGTGATTGGGGGCTGTCTCACCAGACGCTCTCGGCGGGGCTCTGGAACTCGGCGAGCGCGTGCACGGGGCTGGGCTGCTTCTTCTGGCTGCCGCGGCGCACCTTGGCGCGCACCTCCTCCGGCTTCTCGGGCCGGATGAGCGGCTTCTTCTCCGGCGCCTTCATGCGCCACACGACTATCGGCGACTGCGGTACGAACAGGGATATACATTATACGTGTATTCATACATAACGCACCAAGGTTGAGAGGAGGACATTGTGTGACAAGGGGGTGGGAGGAGCCCTAAATTTTGTATAATTTGTGTATGAATTAATTTCAGATTGGACAGTCATTCGTACAGAAATGTCGAATTTGACATCGCAAAACACAATTCACACTATTACGATTTAAATCTCAAACTAAAACTAAATGGAGCTTACATGGATAATTTATTGGACTAGAGTAGTGAGACTGTAAATGAATTGTGCTATAGTTGGGACATATTATAAACGTGCGAACCGAGTCATAAATCATTTTTATCGGACTTCTCGCTCGCACTTACAGGTCTTATGGAACTGGAATCTGTTTCTCTGGTGTTGTGTGTAACAGTAAAAAAGGATTTGTCGATAGTCGATAACAGGTTACACAGAGCGAGGGAGAGCCCTCACAACCCTGTGGTCGTAATGTTTTATGGCTCAGTTCGCCCGTTTGTAATGTTCCCACTATAATTATGTTGTACACAATCTCTAAACGAAACTAAATTAACAAGTCTAATTGTAATGCTATCTTTTTCCGCAGGGATTATTGTGAAAACTATAGCAGTATTTTTAGTTCTATCAATTTTGTAAAGATCAGATTATTGTACACAACAGAACCAGCGCCATTATCTAGTTTCTACGTGCTTAAAACATTAATTTTATAATTGCATAATATGAGTAAAATACTTTGAACGAATCATGCATCGACCTTTAGTCAAAAAGTAATTATATCGACTAAGAAATTATAAATAACATACTTTTATTGAGTGTTAAGAAATATTGCAAAAAAATGAATTAATTTTGTAAATTTTGCCTAAAAAGCGAAGCTTGAGGCCTGTAGCAGACCTCAAAGCGAATTATTTTAAATATATTATATTAAACACTACTAATATTATAAATGTGAAAGTGTGGATGTTTGTTACTCTATAACGTCGCAACTACTGAACCGATTTGGCTGAAATGAATGGAGATAGATTATGCCCTGACTTAAAACATAGGCTACTTTTTATCTTGGAAAAATCCACAGTTCCCGCGGGATTTTGAAAAACCCGAAATATATATCTACAGCTATAGGTAGATTACTATAGCAAACTTCCTTGATAGTAGGTATAAAGGTTGGAAAAGGGAGCGGGAACGGGAACCGGAAATCCATGATTCCCTCGGGATTTGTTTAAAACCGAAATTCACGCGGGCGGAGCCGCGGTCAGATGCTATTAAGTAATATAGTCATGCAAAACAGATTAAAAAAAGAAAGAATTGTCCAAAATGTCGACATAACTTACATAGTTGTTCTGTCCAAGGCGGGCATAAAGCATATTATATATTTTTGCGTATGAATTACATCCAACTAGATAATATATATAATTTTGATTATAATATTTCTGTAGTTCTACTATATATGTTTAGCAAATATTTTATCGTTCTCGCTGAGTTTAAATATTTATAATTATGACTTTTAACGCAGCATGTACAAAAGATACCGTCGGGTAAAAAGAGTCGTGGACGACAGAGGGTGGAGGGGAAAGGTTGATTGACGAACCAATAGCGCGCCGCTGCGCAGGTGCAAGGTCAGAGTTCTCTTTACCTGACGCCATGTATAAGCAGCGCTGTTTTGTCATACAAATATATTAAAAAAGCGTTTGGAAATCTCAAGTGTTCCTGAAGACCTCTGTTTCTCCTACGACGTTGGAATCGTAACTACACGCGAAATCCATTTTGTTACGTAAATTTTGACACCTTTATACAAAAACTGTCAAATTAGACACTTCTTCATACAAGATCTGTCAAATTATATACATACCTACTTCTTCATGCAAGAACTGTCAAGTTTGACAATTGTTTATTCAATAATTGTTAGTTTCACAATACGCTTTAAAAAAATATGTTTGTCTGTAAATTAAAACAACTCACTGTTCAAGAACTGTTAAGTGACAAACTTTTCTACCAAAAACAATCAAAGATACGTCTTTTAATAGGAAATTTGTCAAAGACGTAACAACCTGCAGTTGCGAGTGCGTTACGATCCAAATGTCATAGCGAACATAGAGGCCGTTACAAAAATGCTAATACAGCCATATTGAAATGCTAACAGGTGCGGTCTTGCGCCTCCGGCAACTTCACTCGCTACTTCGTTATATCAGCATCACTATTACATTTGTGAGTGGAGTTAGCGGAAGGTGCCAAGCTGTGTCTGTTGGCATTATCGGGATTATATATTATATGCGAGTCTATATTTTGTGTATATAATTATTATGCTACAGCGAAATCATGAGATTTAAGCGTTTCGTATTAGGACTTTCAAATTATACATACATAGTTATTATCATTTTATTGCGGTATTATCAGCGAGTCGCGCAAAACACAAAAACAAAGTCCACAGTTAGGTGACATTACCCCAAAAGCACACACACAAACAATCTAAATAATTAAATAAAAAAAATTACTTGTAGCACTTTTCGATTTTAAAAAAGTAAAAATTTCTGACTTGGTACACTAGTCCAGTAACTTTAGGATTTGCTAGTATGGGGTACCTTGCGTTAAATCGGGTAGTTCTGATTTTTTGCAGACTTGTTTATGATGTTAGTCTAATGATTAATCCAAGTTTGTGACCTCGAGCGATGAACGCAACTTTGTCAAAAATCGAAAAAACCACAAAAATTTGGGATTTTTTTCAGATTTTGGCGATTCGAGGTCACAAACTTGGATTAATCATTGGGCCAACATCATAAACAAGTCTGCAAAAAATAAGAACTACCCGATTTAACGCAAGGTCAGATTACTAAAGTTACTGGACTACACTGGTAGTTTATTGAATCTTTAATTATTTTGCAAAAAAAATTGTCCATTTCTTAAAAATATGTTATGGTGAAACTAAAGATTTATTCGTTAGAACACATATTTAATGCTTAGCGGGATTTGCACTTTATCACTTTCTAAGATCATCTAAAGTGGATCATCCAGAATGAATGGATGTGCGTATTTTCATTTAGTTAGTTAGATAAGTAAGTTAGTGATTTCACCTGTCTTTGTGAAAGGTGAAACCACACAACTAGATGACGACACACTGTCACAATGAACGAACCAAATAATTTTTTTTTTACAATGCATTTTAACTCTGGATGAATCATGGTAGATTCAATTGACCATTCAAAAGTACCTACTTGTTAAAGTTTATTTGAATAAAAAAAATTTCTATTCTATTCTATTCTATCGGTTCGGTAAATAACTCGTTCATCACAAGTGTAGTGGTGGGGCTCAAATATGTTTCATCCTTAATTTGTAAAGTACACTTTGGGTGAAACAAAAATGAAATGATGATGGAAAAATGAATCATTGAATTGATTGCCTTTCATTTTGCATACTCGTATGTATATCACTTTGAATGTTTATCTTGGAGGAATCATCCAAAGTGGTACGAGAAGTCTTTTATTTCATCCAGATAGAACATTAAAAATGAACGCTGAAAAGTATACCCTATCAAATTTGGTCATACCAGCGTTGACGCTGAAAAGTATACCATCAATTTGGATGATTTTTCCAATTGTTTTTTACAAGATGAAAACCCAAAGTCTAAATGAGTCCTTCCAAGCCGCCATAGCGTTATAGAGTGTCCCGTGTAAGTTTTTTGAAATGAAAAATTGCATAGTATATTTCAGTGATGGCGGGTGCGTTACTCACCGCGATGGTGCCCTGGCGGGTGTACTTGGTGGAGGCAACGTAGGACGCCTTGACGGTCAGCACTACGGCGTTCATCAGGTTCTTGGCCGCTTGGATCAGAGACGTGGCGCTGTCCAACTGAAAACCAAATAGGTATATAAATTGAAGGATAACTTTAACACTATGGATTTTTTATAATACTCTTTATTATTAACCAACTTTAAAAAAGGTGGTTCTGTATTCAAACTAAATGTACTATGTATATATGTAAGGATGTATGTTCGTGATTATTAAAAAAATTAATGAACCGATTTTGTCGTTTTTTTCACTATCGTAATCTACATACTTAATTATCATTTATATGTACGAAGTTATAGGTATGCATGTATCACTAATATTTTTGACCTGTTCACCGTTTTTTCTTTGATCGATTGCTGGACCGAAATCGGTTTAATTTTTCCTAAAATATACCTTGTTATGCCCTCCAACCTGCATCGGAGCAGCGTGGCGGGTCTAAGCTCTAAATCACTCTCCCTTCTGAGAGCGGAGTCCTGTGCCCAGCAGTGGCACGTTAAAAGGCTGTAGTGGTGGTAGTGGTGGCCACGATTTCGAGCTTCCCTCACACTCGTACAGCGCGGGAATGCTCCACACGACCTCCTGCCACCTTCTGGACTCCTGGTACTCATGAGAGGATTTCGCTATATTTTCAGGGAGTTTCATGAAATCACATACTCCCTTTGATTTCGAGCTGCCCTCACACTCGTACAGCGCGGGAATGGTCCACACGACCTCCTGCCACCTTCTGGACTCCTGGTACTCATGAGAGGATTTCGCTATATTTTCAGGGAGTTTCATGAAATCACATACTCCCTTTGATTTCGAGCTGCCCTCACACTCGTACAGCGCGGGAATGCTCCACACGACCTCCTGCCACCTTCTGGACTCCTGGTACTCATGAGAGGATTTCGCTATATTTTCAGGGAGTTTCATGAAATCACATACTCCCTATGATTTCGAGCTGCCCTCACACTCGTACAGCGCGGGAATGGTCCACACGACCTCCTGCCACCTTCTGGACTCCTGGTACTCATGAGAGGATTTCGCTATATTTTCAGGGAATTTCATGAAATCACATACTCCCTCTTTGATTTCGAGCTGCCTTCACACTCGTACAGCGCGGGAATGCTCCACACGACCTCCTGCCACCTTCTGGACTCCTGGTACTCATGAGAGGATTTCGCTATATTTTCAGGGAGTTTCATGAAATCACATACTCCCTTTGATTTCGAGCTGCCCTCACACTCGTACAGCGCGGGAATGCTCCACACGACCTCCTGCCACCTTCTGGACTCCTGGTACTCATGAGAGGATTTCGCTATATTTTCAGGGAGTTTCATGAAATCACATACTCCCTTTGATTTCGAGCTGCCCTCACACTCGTACAGCGCGGGAATGGTCCACACGACCTCCTGCCACCTTCTGGACTCCTGGTACTCATGAGAGGATTTCGCTATATTTTCAGGGAATTTCATGAAATCACATACTCCCTCTTTGATTTCGAGCTGCCTTCACACTCGTACAGCGCGGGAATGCTCCACACGACCTCCTGCCACCTTCTGGACTCCTGGTACTCATGAGAGGATTTCGCTATATTTTCAGGGAATTTCATGAAATCACATACTCCCCCCTTTGATTTCGAGCTGCCCTCACACTCGTACAGCGCGGGAATGCTCCACACGACCTCCTGCCACCTTCTGGACTCCTGGTACTCGTGAGAGGATTTCGCTATATTTTCAGGGAGTTTCATGAAATCACATACTCCCCCCTTTGATTTCGAGCTGCCCTCACACTCGTACAGCGCGGGAATGGTCCACACGACCTCCTGCCACCTTCTGGACTCCTGGTACTCATGAGAGGATTTCGCTATATTTTCAGGGAATTTCATGAAATCACATACTCCCTCTTTGATTTCGAGCTGCCTTCACACTCGTACAGCGCGGGAATGCTCCACACGACCTCCTGTCACCTTCTGGACTCCTGGTACTCATGAGAGGATTTCGCTATATTTTCAGGGAATTTCATGAAATCACATACTCCCCCCTTTGATTTCGAGCTGCCCTCACACTCGTACAGCGCGGGAATGCTCCACACGACCTCCTGCCACCTTCTGGACTCCTGGTACTCATGAGAGGATTTCGCTATATTTTCAGGGAATTTCATGAAATCACATACTCCCCCCTTTGATTTCGAGCTGCCCTCACACTCGTACAGCGCGGGAATGCTCCACACGACCTCCTGCCACCTTCTGGACTCCTGGTACTCACCCTTTGATTTCGAGCTGCCCTCACACTCGTACAGCGCGGAAATGCTCCACACGACCTCCTGCCACCTTCTGCACTCCTGGTACTCATGAGAGGATTTCGCTATATTTTCAGGGAATTTCATGAAATCACATACTCCCCCCTTTGATTTCAAGCTGCCCTCACACTCGTACAGCGCGGGAATGCTCCACACGACCTCCTGCCACCTTCTGGACTCCTGGTACTCGTGAGAGGATTTCGCTATATTTTCAGGGAGTTTCATGAAATCACATACTCCCCCCTTTGATTTCGAGCTGCCCTCACACTCGTACAGCGCGGGAATGCTCCACACGACCTCCTGCCACCTTCTGGACTCCTGGTACTCATGAGAGGATTTCGCTATATTTTCAGGGAATTTCATGAAATCACATACTCCCCCCTTTGATTTCGAGCTGCCCTCACACTCGTACAGCGCGGGAATGCTCCACACGACCTCCTGCCACCTTCTGCACTCCTGGTACTCATGAGAGGATTTCGCTATATTTTCAGGGAATTTCATGAAATCACATACTCCGCCCTTTGATTTCGAGCTGCCCTCACACTCGTACAGCGCGGGAATGCTCCACACGACCTCCTGCCACCTTCTGCCCAAGTAGCACATTAGCGATGAATTACGTTATAAACAAGCTACATTACAGTCTATTGCTTTTATGCAGATGTACTAAAGGATAGGATGAGTCTTTAGGCTGTACTGAAGAAATATTATACACTATTAAACAGCATAGCTGACTAATGTCTTTATAATGGCGAAAAATTAAACTAAAAGCATTTAACTAAAATCTTGTCCAGCTATTGGCTGCATGTGATACTACTAGCTGATTTAGAAGTCCAAAGCTTGTTAACGACTGGTTAATACGGAAAATTCACCTCTCTTGTAATGCTGCGGGCTGCATTGAAGTAGCCACTGGCTTTAAATTGGTGTACACTAATTCAATTCTAATGCTACTTCAACGAGCTTGTTAATGGCTGATTAAAAGTGGATATGTAATCTCTAAAAATGCAGTTACATTTATAAGAACATCATTAAACACCCTGAGTTGTAAATTGGAGTAGTTGTACTCCTTTCTAATCGCAATGCATAAAGTATAGGTGGCAGCTATTTTACAGCTTTCAGCGTTATTTAAGAGTAGATCTAGATTATTGGTGTTCAAATTACGTCAGATTTTTTTATGCATAACACTGCAAACAATGCACTGGAGCATGCGCAAAACTCTTTGAAAGTTTACTTTTTAGAAACTTAAATCATATCTTCTGAGCCTGCAAGGGTATTTTGAATGCCAAACATTGTACATATGGTTTTCGGTCGAAATTTCTTTATCCTTAGAAAGCTGTTGTATGTTCTCTCTTTATACCAGTACACAGTAAGAAAGATAATTAAAATCCTTTGTCCAGCCAGCATAATGCTATAAGCTAGTAAATAGACTTTGGTTACACCACTGCACATCAAATAGCTTTTCAAATGCATTTATGGAGAATTTGTGCTGGATAACAAATGGACACCATTTTAGCAGTACATAAACGATTTGTTATTAAATATCCAAATGATTTATCATAAAGATTTCAGAATACTTGATAGCTTTTAATTCAAAATACATATATATTTTCCACTTATTTCCTAAATATAATACAATGAGTTAGAAAGCAATCATTTGAGTGATAAATTAATACTTATAAAATTAATCTTGAGAAATATTTTCATTAACGCGATACTATTTTGATGGCGCATGAAATATTTGATGTAATTGCATATACACATTTACAGTAAAATGGTACTCCCAACTCAATTTACTTACAATATGATACTGAAAACCAACGAGAAAACTATAAAAAATATTATATCTTACATTAAATATGTCCGCCTACACATTCTAAACAAACAATAAATATGTAGCTGTCACATAATACACAAAATAAATAAAAAACTATTTTTTTGGTTATTTATATCTTAATAAAAGCTATTACAAAGCGTCAAAACATCTAAAAGCTGTTGAAGAGAATTTAAGTAGCTGAATGTTATGCTGCAATGGCTGTTGTATAGCTGTATAAGCTACTGTACAGGCCCTGTTCAGCTTTTTCAATGATTATACTGCCGTTAACCAGCGACTGTAATGCTCAGAGCTGGTTAATTTGGGGCCCAAATTAGAATTAAAAGGTCTGAGTAGCTAACTACACAGCCCTTATGCAGGAAACTAAAACAGCCTTAAGTAGTCACAAATTCTATAATCAAGTCACTATGCGGCTGTCATGTGTTACTTGGGTGGACTCCTGGTACTCATGAGAGGATTTCGCTATATTTTCAGGGAATTTCATGAAATCACATACTCCCCCCTTTGATTTCGAGCTGCCCTCACACTCGTACAGCGCGGGAATGCTCCACACGACCTCCTGCCACCTTCTGGACTCCTGGTACTCGTGAGAGGATTTCGCTATATTTTCAGGGAATTTCATGAAATCACATACTCCCCCCTTTGATTTCAAGCTGCCCTCACACTCGTACAGCGCGGGAATGCTCCACACGACCTCCTGCCACCTTCTGGACTCCTGGTACTCGTGAGAGGATTTCGCTATATTTTCAGGGAGTTTCATGAAATCACATACTCCCCCCTTTGATTTCGAGCTGCCCTCACACTCGTACAGCGCGGGAATGCTCCACACGACCTCCTGCCACCTTCTGGACTCCTGGTACTCATGAGAGGATTTCGCTATATTTTCAGGGAATTTCATGAAATCACATACTCCCCCCTTTGATTTCGAGCTGCCCTCACACTCGTACAGCGCGGGAATGCTCCACACGACCTCCTGCCACCTTCTGCACTCCTGGTACTCATGAGAGGATTTCGCTATATTTTCAGGGAATTTCATGAAATCACAAACTCCGCCCTTTGATTTCGAGCTGCCCTCACACTCGTACAGCGCGGGAATGCTCCACACGACCTCCTGCCACCTTTACTCATGAGAGGATTTCGCTATACTCCGACACCGGGCACTGCGAGTATCACTCACCCCGCTGACGATGAGCTCCCCGGAGATGTTCTGCACGTCGGCCTTCACCTTGCTGGTGATCTGTATCTGGTGGCAGTACAGCGCTATACGCTGCAGGTACGCCAGCAGGTCCTGCTTGGTCGACGACTCTGGGCACTGCGGATCAGAAAATACATTTTTACCTTTAAAAATGATATATACATTTATATATGAGAGTTCTCCATGATGTGACGCGGCGTATGAAGTGTACCGCACCGCACTCGTCCAGCGTGGTGGACTACGGCCTGAACCCTGACCACTCTGAGAGGAGATCCGTGCGCTGCAGTGGGCTGGTAATGGGTTGATGATTATATTATGCGTTTAAGTTAAGAAATTGTGTGTCTCATATAATAAAAATATACGTAATGCAACTAAATAACGGTAATAGTGGAAACAACAATGTGAACTCCGGATCCCAATTCCTCAACTTGATGCTGCAGCGGTACTGCCCACCTGAACAGTGGAGACAAAGGATCTTGTCTGCAAATAAATATTGTGGCTGCAAGTTATGAGATGCGTCGCTATTATTCGGGTCCCAACTCGTCAGACTCATGCTGAGGTGGTGCTGCCCCCCTAAACTAGGGTTCTGCCAATTGTAAAGGATATTGCGGATGCTAGGTTTAAAATTTGTCACTACTCCAAGTGCCTTCTCATGCTGTAAATCTTGTATAGTATAGTGTGCTGTGCTAAACCATGAGGACTAGGTATCTGCCGATTGTGACGCATATTAATGATGCCAAGTTTAAATTTTGCCAATATATTCCAGGTTCTAACTCCTCAACCCCCATGCTGTATGGCTTGAACTGTAATGTGCTGCGTAAAAAGTAATGTTCCCCTGACAGAATTTAGACTATGGTAATTTTCATTTTTTCGGACCATTTGACCAAGTCAAGGAGAGGTATGGAAGTGGAAACATTCAGTGAACATCATGAGAGCGTACCTGCTCCGCGATCTCCCGGGTGAGCTTGTCCAGCTTGGTGCCAGCCTCAGAAATCTTCTTGGCCGCGTTGATC
The DNA here is from genome assembly GCA_920104075.1 of Melanargia galathea. NCBI lineage: Eukaryota > Metazoa > Arthropoda > Insecta > Lepidoptera > Nymphalidae > Melanargia > Melanargia galathea. The sequence continues at coordinate 346,919 of OV049857.1, read as the reverse complement.
ACGTCCATTGTGGTCTTAAGCGGCCCGCGGCCCCTGCACAATCATCAAAGTCGACGATTTATTGTAATGTAGCTGTTATTATTGTCAGGCATTGGATTTTTCTGTCAAGAAAATTCTCAGTGCCAGCCCGGAGTTGGAAACTAGCAGTGCTTCACCTCCGTGCCTCGGAGAGCACGATAAGCAGTCGGTCCCGGTTATTATCACTATCATGTGACGATAGTCGCCTTGGAGCAGTGGGGCGGATCTGACCTCTAAATCCCTTTCCTATGAGAGAAGAGGCCTATGCCCAGCACTGTGACATAGTGGTAGGGGTGGTGGTGGTGGTATCATGTATGAACCGTACGCCCTTTAAATGTGAATACATCAACAGGCATTTGCTCCATCGCGTCATGCAACCAAAAATTCGTTTATGCTATGGAGCAATGTCTTTTTAAGAGGAATTTCAGGCGCCTTAATTAGCTAACGCAACCACACAACGGGCGATGGAGAGAGCTGTGCTCGGAATATCGCGGCGGGATCAAATCAGAGATGAGGGAATCTGTAAGTTACCGACATTACGAGACTGAGTCACGAAGCTAAATTGGGAAACGTGACTCGTAGAACCGATAGATGTTATGGTTCAAAAGTGCTTTATTCACAATCCTTTACTATCAATACACGACCCTTCTTCAGGTGTACAGACAATCTCCAGCAAGTCGCTGGGAGCCATCACACATAAGCGTTACAAAGCCGTGTTCTGTAGTGATCCCTGCAAGAGAACTATGCCCAGAAGTGAACGCCTATCGGCTGAGAAGAGGATATAATGGGGAAGTAGGTTCGGGGTCAGTACAGGTATACGCCCAGCAGTCGATGTCAACAGGCCGATGGAGGCTCACCTCGTGAAGTCCGTCATCTCGAGCATGATCATGCACATGTGCTTGGCCAGCATGATGATGTCGTTGCCGGCGTCGTCCCACTTGGCCACCTCGTTGTCGAAGGTCATCTTCTCGCGCCGGAACAGCTCCACTTGCTGCAGGATCTTGCGCTTGTCCTCCTCCGTCATCTTGCGCATGGCCTCCTGTTGGGACACACACACATTAATACGACTGTAGTATATGGACACCTGAAGCATGAAGATCTCGTGGGGTAAAACCCAGATACAAATTCTGTAAGGAAAGGCAACTCCTAAGTTATTAGATTTCCTTTCCACAAACGGTTAGATATCATAGTGTCAGACTTACCCTGGCGTTGGTGATACCGCTGATGTCGGGATATTCATCCACGCCGTGCTCCCCGGTGTGGGCGCTTGCTGTGGAAATGAAAAAGAGGGATCAGTCGATTCCGTTGGCTGACTAATGATAACTCAGGTTAGTAATTGCATGTCTCAAATAACTTGTTAAGCCGTCGGTGCCAGTTATTACCATTAATGTCTCATATTTAAATCGTTACCATAAAATAACCCAAATACTTATTCAAAGCCTGAACTATTCGAACATTCTGAAGCGTTTGTGGAGGTCAGATGGAAGTCATTTTCTTCGAAATTATTAAGTATACAGGGTATAAAGAGACCGCTTTCGAAAACTTAGCGTTGTTATTATGCTACCTAAACACAACAACCTTATTGGCTATGTATCGCGGGTCGTACCGTCCAGCGTCAGCTGATTTTATTTGAATTACTTTACGAACTTTATAAAAATACAGGATATATATATATTTTTTACTATTACAGTTTTGTTTTTCCTCCCAAAACTGATATTGCACAAAAAAATGCATTTTTTTTTCACGTTTTTTATGGTATCTCATCAGTAATCATCAGTACTATCACCTGTCTTCGTTTCCGAGAGCGTTCTCCTGATACCCTGTATAATGAACAGACATGTTCCCGTTATTCATATACTCGTATGTGCAAGCCAACCCGCATTGGGTCTAAGCTCTAAATCCCTCTCTCTTATGAGGAGGCCTGCGCCCAGCTGTGGGACGTGGGTGGTGGTGGTCACGTATAAGGCGGGTACTCACATCGGCTCCGTGTCTCCATGGTCATGTCTTCGACGGGTTCGAACTCCGTGTCCGTGTCGAGGTCGTCACTCGTCTACGTACATGCACACATACACACACATCAACACATCGACGCATGCAATGGACGTTACACAGGGTGGTTCGTAGACAGCTTTCACATTGATTTATTTAGAAAAACAATTGGCAGGGAAGTATTGTAGAGACCAATATTAACAGCACTTTACAGCAACAAACAAAAGAAGTTTAATGTTTCAGGTTTTATGTATGTGAGTTTCATTATTACACCATAACTTCTGAATGCCTGAACAGATTTTGTCATAAGCAGTATCGTTAAAATTCTTATATCATCCCCAGTTTCACTGGCCATTGTTTTTTTACCTTTTAGTTCGTTTTTTTGCAGTTCGTGCTTTAAATTTCTTTAATTAAACATACACAGCTTGTTTTAGGGCTATGGCTAGCTTTCGGACAGACGGTATTGTCCGAAATTAAAGGAGGCGAGGTATTATTTCAGATCGAATCGATTATAGCATATCTTGATTATTATATCTACGAACCAATCCGTGTAACTTGTACATGAACGACACCAAATTAGACACTACATTCATTGATATAAAAACCAAAGATACACACGAGTACATGTTGAAGCAATAAAAAAGCGTTACAGCTCATTTAATTTGGTAGTCAACAGTGTTTTTGATTTTTATGCCAACGAATATGTACACAAAATGGTAAAAAATAAAAAAATCTAATTAAACAATTATCGACATAACCCCGTCGACTTCATGCGACGATCCAAATTATTATGACGACACAGACATGCCACGAGAGTACAAAAAATGGCACAAATAATTATATTAATTATTGTATGTAGTATAATGGTTTGCTAGTAACATGCTTGTAAATGGCGTAAAGATATAGAGAAGCGTGTGGGTTTATTTCAAAAAACGAGTCCCATTAAAGTGATATCCTTTATCACAATCCTTTTATCCTTATTTAAATGATATCCCTTTAGTGCTGTCAATTCAGTTTAGTGTAGAGAATGGGTACAACCAAATTCGCACTATATGAATATAACTACACTAACTAGACACTAACTAAAATATTTACGCCATTTGCAATCTACCACATTCACCTATGACCATCAGTAACCCTACAACTAGGGTTGCCAACCGAACTAGGTATATTAAGCAGTATTCTATTATGTTTAGGATCTGCGTGAAAAAATATATAAATAGTACGCAAAAATACTATGACCAGTCGTCGTTCAAGCGGTGATAGCCTAGTGGTTAGGACAGCCGACTTCTAATCGGAGGTCGTGGGTTCGATCCCGGGGCACGCACCTATAACTTTTCGGAGTTATGTGCGTTTTAAGTGTTTAAATATCACTTGCTTTAACGGTGAAGGAAAAACATCGTGAGGGAACCTGCATGCCTGAGAGTTCTCCATAACGTTCTCAAAGGTGTGTGAAGTCTGCCAATCCGCTTGGCCAGCGTGGTAGACTATGGCCAAAACCCTTCTCACTCTGAGAGGAGACCCGTGCTCTGTAGTGAGCCGGTAATGGGTTGATCATGATGATGATGATGAGTCGTCGTTCAATGTTGGCAACCCTACCTACGACCTATGAGTATGGGACGGACAGACAGCCATGCCACATGTAAATGAGCCATATGCTCCTCACATTTGCTCCTCGTCTCCAGCGTGTAGTGCTCGTCCAGTTCCACATCCTCAGGATCTAACTCCTCCTCGTCCTATTTAGGTAGATTTTATACTTCAAGTATCAAAAAATCCATATCAATAATACTTTTCCTTCATGAGTCTAGTTGGCTAGATGGATTCGCAGTTGGAAGGGAGAATTGCAGACAAGAGATCTTCAGGTCGCCAAGGATGCAAGTACAACTCGGTGCAAGTATAAGGGACACGTCGTATTGCAAGAAAATTTTCCAAAAATTCTACGCACAACAAATATAAATACTTGCAGCCTGTTTAAAACAAAATATATGGAGTAGTTCCTTTCTGACTGTGCTATTTATGCCAACGGTACGAGACAGTACGAGACTTCTTAAAGTGGATCTTGAAGAAATCATTAAGTCAGCTGGAACTAGTGGAGTCGCACAGTGGTGTAATTCTTCAAGAAGCAGCTGCCTGAGGTTCAAAAGCCTGCAGGGGCAGTGTGGAGTTGCACAAAGATGGAGCACAATAGAGTAACTCCTCAAAGGGCAGCTGCCTGAGGCTCGGAAGTCTGCAAGGTTAGTGTGGAGTCACAGAACTACAATGGGCTAACTCTTCAAGGGGAAGCTACCTACCAATTTGCAGTCTGTAAAGGTATTGTGGAGTCACTGAAAGATGGAGCACAATGGGCTAACACCTCAAGGAGCAGCTGCCAGAGGTTCTGCAGCCTGTAGGGGCAATGTGGAGTCGGACAATGAGCTAACTCCTCAAGAAGCAGCTGTCTGAGATTATGGAACCTGCAGGGGGAGCTTGGTGTCGCACAAAAATGGAACACAATTAACTAACTCCTCAAGGAACAGCTGACTGAAGTTGTGCAACCTGCAGAAATAGTGTGGGGTCACACCAAGATGGAGCACAATGAACTAACTCCTCAAAGAGCAGCTGCCTGAAGTTCTACGGCCTGCAGGAGTAGTGTGGTGTCACACAAAGATGGAGAACAGTGAACTAACTCCTCAAGGCACAGCTGCCTGAAGGAACACAATGTGGGCACTCCTCAAGGAGCAGCTGTCTGAAGTTCTACGGCCTGTAGAAGTCTAGCGTCGCAAATGGGCTAACTCCTCCAAGGGCAGCTGCCCGAGGTTCCGCAGCCTGCAGCGGTACTGCACGTACCCTGTTCATGAGCACGGCGCGACGGATCTCGCGCACGGCGTCGTACACGAGCCGCGACGCGTCGATGAAGTCATTCTCGTCGAGCGCCGCGCCCGCGCCGCCGCCCAGCGCCGCCACCGCCGCGTCCACGCGCACCGCGAACTTCGACATCACTGCAACAATGAAAAAGGACTCAGTTAGCTACTGGAGGGTTTGGTGGATGGGGTTCACGCCACCAAGTTTATGTACGGATTATGATGGAGCCTCGAAGATGCTTCTGTCCACGTACCTGATACGCCAAGAGTAGCGCAGTGTTCGTGAGTCTACAAGGTTGTGAAATGACACGCTTTAAACTTCAAATAATTAATATTTTACTTTGATTCTACATTAAACAAAGAAAGCTTAGGCTAGCGTACAACGGCGGGCGGGGAGCAACTGCAGTGCCGCGTGCCACAGCGGTTTATATAGCGACCCAATTTGAGAAATGCCTACGTCGGCACATGTCCCCTACATCACACCGCCCCAAATTTTTACGTCGGTAAAAATTAACAAATTACAAAAAAAAATTAAAAAAGTTTACAAAATTCAAATTATCAGTTAACATTACAAACAACAACAAATACGAAAATAAATTGTGTTACAAAACTCAAATCTGTATACAATACGTTAATAAAATTTCACAATTTCACAATCACACTGTTTTTTATTTGTGCCAGCCCTATCAATATACCCGATCCACTCATGTTGACAATTAAAGTCCGAACGCGATAACAATAACACATTGTTCATTTCGCTTCGACGTACCTATAGGTAATGCATTATACACTGGCTGACGTCACTACTACTTGTGCTGGTTGTGGCGGCAGGTTTGCCGTGGCGAGACCACGTTCAACTGAAGCTACGCCTGCGCCGTCCAACCTTCGCTGAACCCAACGTTTTGAGTGTTGGTTGCACTTACGTAATATCCAGTACACTATGATAAGCGTTAACAACGCTATTATCCCAATCGAAATACTTCCAACAAATTTGATACTGCTTTCCAGTTCCTGACTTCCTGCTGAAGCGTTTTGAGCTATAATCACTTGCTCCTCGACCGTGTTGGTTTTACTTTGTTGTTTACCCATCTTGCACAACTGCTTGTTGAACTCGGAATGAACAAAATTTACTTCCCAATAGTGAAGTCTAGTTCTATCTTCGAATGCGAAAAAATTGTGGATCGGATACATTTCACAATATTGTTTTGCTTAGTTGCTACCTTAGTGTTCTACTTAAATCTAACTGGCATTTTGCTTATGCGACCACTTCGTGTCGTACGAGTAGCTGGTGGCATCGGCAAAATATCTGTGTCGCTAACTTTACGTTTTTCTTTAACTACAATTTCACCCGGCGTTTGTTGTGGCTTTTCCACGTCAAGAACAAACGCCGGTTTCAGTCTGTCTATGGAAACGAGTGCTTGTCTGTTAGGTAATTGAATCAAATATGCTTTGTCTAATCTCTTTATGACGTCGTACGGACCATCGTAAGGCGGCTGCAGACACTTTCGCATTACGTCACATCTCACGAAGACCTTTTTACACTCCTTCAATGCCGGATGCACAAAAATGGTGCGGGAGTCTCTTTGTGCTACAGGTTTTGGCCTTAGATTGCTAATTACCTGTTTCAGCTTTTTCACGTACTCTTCGCCATCCGTTATCTTGATATCTGACGGTTCGAAAAATTCACCTGGTAGTCGGAGAGTTCGCCCGAAGGTTAGCTCTGCGGCACTTACCCCTGTGTCGCTACGCGGCGCTGCGCGTAGGCCCATCATGACGGTGTGCATCTCGTCGATCCACGACCTATTGTCCGTTAATCTCGCTATTAAGGCTGCCTTAAAACTACGATGCCAACGCTCGATCGCTCCGTTGCTCTGTGGGTGATACGGTGTAGTCCTAAACTTATTAACACCTAGATAACTCATCAAATGCCTAAAGAGACTGCTTTCAAATTGCGATCCCTGGTCCGAAGTTAGATTTATAAAACAACCGTACCTTGTAATCCAACCCTCATATACAAGTTTAGCTACCGTTTTTGCACAAATGTCTTTAATCGGAAATGCTTCCGGCCAACCCGTTTCTCTGTCTATCATCGTAAGACAATATCTATATCCTTCCTCTGACATAGTGAAGGGACCTGTAATATCGATGTGTAAGTGACACATTCTATCCACTTTTGCAAACTGTCCTAACGGTGACATAGTGTGTCTCTGAACTTTTGCTTTTTGACACTCTATGCACGACCTAGCCCAAATACCTATATCCTTATTCATCCCGGGCCAAAAATAATTATTAGTTACCATTTTTCTCGTTGTTCGAATACCTGGGTGGCTAAGATTATGTATTGCTTCGTATGCGGTACGCCTAAACTGTTCGGATAGGTAAGGTCTGGCTTTATCGCCTTGCAAACTACATACAATAGGTTTAGGTACGCTTGGTAAGTCTATTTTTATTAGTCTCACATTACCGTTTCCTGCTCTAAGCATCTCGGCGAGCTGCTTATCGCTCGATTGCGCGAAAGCTACCTCTGCGAAATCAAGTACTGTCGGGCACGAAATTGTTTCGACTCGCGATAACGCGTCTGCGGGCGCGTTCTCTATACCTTTCATATAACGTATGTCCGTCGTAAATTCACTAATAAATAATAACTGACGTGTTCTGCGTGGTGTTTCTTTGTTGCTGCCTAACTTTTTAAACGAGAATGTTAAGGGTCTGTGGTCTGTATACAAAATAAGATCTCTCCCTTCGAACATGTTTCTAAAATATTGTACTGACAAATAAAGCGAAAGTAACTCCCTATCGTAGGTACTGTACTTTTGTTGTGCGTCAGTCAACCTCTTCGAAAAATAACCTAACGGTACCCATTCGTTATTCACTTTTTGTTGCAACGTTCCACCAACGCAATTATTTGATGCGTCTGCCATAATGGCAAGCGCCTGACCTGAAATCGGATACGCTAACAAAGCAGCGTTCTGTAAATTCAACTTACATTGTTCGAACGCTTGAACAGCACTTTCTGTCCATACTATACTACTTTTATCGCGTTTCTTTGCCCCGTGCAGATACTTATTTAATTCTGCCTGACATTCGGCTGCGTGACGTAAATGACTTCTATAGAAATTTACCATGCCCAGAAATCTACGCAGTTCTTCTACCGTTTTCGGTCTGGGGAAGTTTACAATGGCTTGGACCTTACTTGGTAGGGGTTTTAATCCGTTGGCTGAGACTTCGTGACCTAGAAACTCAACTTTATCCTGCGAAAACGCACACTTTGCTAGGTTGATAGTTAGCCCTATTTCCTGCAGTCTTTGAAAAACGGCCTCTAAATGTTTTTCGTGCAACGTACTATTTTCACTCGCTACTATTAAATCATCTAAATATGAGAAAACAAATTCCGGTTTATATTTCGCATATTCCGGGTTATTTTGACGAAATTTTGCCTCTAAATCCTGTAAAACACAATTATTCATAAAACGCTGAAATGTCTGCGCTGCGTTTTTTAAACCGAAAGACATACATGGCCATTCGAATAAGCCAAAACTTGTTATAATTGCAGTTTTTTCTACGTCTTCCTCTGCAATTGGAATAAAATGATACGCCCTATTGATATCGATCCTACTAAATACTTTCTTATCAGCTAAAATAAACGTGAAATCCCTTATGTGAGGAATTGGGTATCTATCAGGCTTCGTAATAGCGTTTAGCGCTCTATAGTCTCCACACGGCCTTATATTTCCATCTTTCTTAGGTACTACGTGTAGTGGACTCGCCCACGCACTTTTAGACGGGCGGCAAATACCCATTTCCTGCATAAGACGGAATTCTTCTCTTACCTTTTTAAATCGGTCTGGCGGTAGCGGTCTCGGGCGCGCATGTACTGGTGGACCTGTAGTCTCGATGTGATGTCTCACGTTGTGACGTGGCGGCTCTTTGAATGACGTCGGCTTAGTCAATTCAGGAAATCTACTTAGGAGATAATAACACGGGTGAGACTCAGCTATAGTGAAAATTGACGTATGCTCTGTGTTTACAATCGTAGAAATGACGTACAAATTAGTTTCTTGATCTAACAATCGTTTGTTCCTTAAATCTACTAACAAATTATACTTAGACAAAAAATCCGCTCCTAAAATAGGTTGTCTAACGTCGGCTATCACAAAAGTCCATTTAAACGCGCGACGTAATCTTAAATTTAACACCAATGTTTTTGTTCCATAAGTCTGTATTTCGCTACCATTTGCGGCATAAAGTTTATATTTATCGTTCACTGGACTATCACACACGGATTTATAACTTTTAGGTAACACTGAAATGTTTGCTCCTGTATCGATCAAATATCGCATACCATTGTCCTTGTCCGTTACACATAAGCGGTGGTTTCCTAAGTCGATGCAGGTACCCACCGGATTTACCTGCATCCGCGCTAGTTTCCCTGGGTCTTCCAGGTACACGGCTGCACACAACGATTCGCTCTTTCTCGATACCTGTAGTGGTGTACACATAGCCAATCTGGGCTATCCGGCGTCCGTCTCGGCCTGTTTCCGTTTCTCTCCCGGGAGCGCGAACGTCCGCGGAACCTTCCGCGACCTTGATTGCCTCTCCAACCGGGTCTTGCACGGCCCATTTCGTCCAGCCTTGCGCTGAGCTTCGCTATCTCCGCTAATACTGACGTAGTGCTCGACGCTGTGTCTCGTGTAACTACCTCAGCGACGGGTTGCGGCTTCAAATTTTCCATGATCTTATCCGCTATCACTGCTAACCTTTCCAAGTTTTTCGTTTCTGTCGCTGCCAAAACTCCCCGGGCAGCTGCTGGCAGTAGTTTCAACCAGAGTACGCTCAAGGTCTCGTCGTTAATTTTTCCTCTCGCAAGGTCCTGCATGCGGCGGAGCAGATGGCTGGGTTTCTGGTCTCCCAGCTCCATCTCTCCGATCAACTTCTGCACCTGTCGGTTTTCCGATTCCTCATAAATTGCGAGCAGTTTACCTTTGAGCAGCTCGTACTTTCCTTCGTCTGGCGGGTTGATGAGGATCTCCGTCACTTGTTGGATCACCTCTTTTCCCAGCTTCGCGACGACCATGTTGAATCTGCTTGCATCCCCCAGTTTTTGCGGTGCCAATATGGCCTCTAACTGAATAAACCAGACCCTCGGCTGGTCCGTCCAAAATTCGGGGATCTTGGCTGCCAATGAAATCGCCGACAATCCTGCGTCTTCTAATTTGACTATCGTAGGTTGCGCCATTTTTAATATTTAAATAGAAGTCGTGCGTACACTGCCTTACCTTTGTGAGTTGCCCCCTTTTTTCTTGCCACGCCGCCTCAAAATGCACGACCTCAATTCGCGTACACGTGTTACCTTGTAGACTGTACGCGCGCGGGTCACCAGTTTGGTGTCACCAGTTTGGTCTTCCACGCGGTTTGCAGTCGGGGTCACCAGTTTGGTGGATGGGGTTCACGCCACCAAGTTTATGTACGGATTATGATGGAGCCTCGAAGATGCTTCTGTCCACGTACCTGATACGCCAAGAGTAGCGCAGTGTTCGTGAGTCTACAAGGTTGTGAAATGACACGCTTTAAACTTCAAATAATTAATATTTTACTTTGATTCTACATTAAACAAAGAAAGCTTAGGCTAGCGTACAACGGCGGGCGGGGAGCAACTGCAGTGCCGCGTGCCACAGCGGTTTATATAGCGACCCAATTTGAGAAATGCCTACGTCGGCACATGTCCCCTACAGAGGGCCTCTAGCTATCCTATAACCTCTAGTCTCTAGTCATACCTCAACAGGCCTCAACAGCGCAACGGTCGTTGGGCGTCGATGGAAAATCGGAAGGTCGACGGTTCAAACTCCACCCGTCACATTATTGTCACGCCCACTTCCGACATAAGCTTTCACTTATTTGAAGGGTATAGGGAAATATTAGTCATGTTCATCATGGCGAATATTCTTTTAAACAAAAATCACAAAAAATGCAATGGAATTTTAGTATAATATATACACCAAAACTGTGTCAAAATTTGACAAACAAAATTGTTTAAAACAGACAGAAAGAGAGACAGACAAAAGCTTTAAAATCGTGGCTTTGGATTATTGTATCAATCATACGAAATCAAATCACAGACTGATTTTGATTTTATTTCATCATCATCATTATTATCAACCCAATCACCAGCCCACTACAGGGCACGGGTCTTCTCTCAGAATGGGAAGGGTTTAGGGACGCTGCGCGCTGGCCAAGTGCGGGTTGGTAGAAAGAATTCACACGCCTTTGAGAACATTATATGAACTCTGAGGTATGCAGGTTTCCTCACGCGATGTTTTATTTCAACGTTAAAGCCAGTGATATTTAATTGCTTAAAACCCACTAACTCCAAAAACTCTGCTCCACCCGAATGGAAAGCCGAAATCTTAACCACCGAATCGAAAGCTTGACCACTAGGCTATCACAGCTTGTGATTTTATGTAATCCTACTATCCTTACTAATATTATAAATCCGAAAGTAACTCTGTCTGTCTGTTAGCTTTCACGCTAAAACTACTAAACCGATTTAAATGAAATTTGGTGTACAAATACTCTAGAGCAAGAAAAGAGAAAGAACATAGGCTACTTTTTAACCGACTTTCAAAAAAGGAGGAGTTGTGTTTTTCTACCTATGTACACCGATATCTCCGAGATTTCTGACCCGATTTGCGTAATTTTTTTTAATCCATAGAGAAACATTGCGATACTGTCCTATAAAAAATTTGGATTCCGACTCCTCAATCCTGATGCTGTAGGGGACCTGACCCCCAAAACTAATGGGATTTAGGAACTGTCGGTTATTTAAATTGATTGGGGATACCAATTAAAGACTTCTAGATGATGACTATTTATAACTCTCCTAAGTATAATGATTATCTAGAATGGATTATGTATTCAAAGTAGTGCCGTCAAAAACAAATTAACCTTAGCAAGCGGGAATGATTCAATATTGAAATAAGTTACAACATGTGTTCAAGGCCTTAACGGCTTAAAGATCACGGCCATGATGTTTTGTTTTGTCGTTGCTTCAACACATTTGCGTAGAAGACGATCCAATGTTGGAACATAACAATATGTACTAGATAATATAATTTGGCTAAATCTGTATCTCTAAACTAAAATGACAGGGCTAAATGAATTCCTATCTCTTTCATCATGCTCCCTGCGGAAAAGGATAGGAATATTTTTAAAGTCAGTGAGTCAGTCAGAAGTAAATCAATTCAGTGTAAAAGAGATGAACTACAGAATTGGCCACAATAATATATGTAACAAATGCCTCGATGTTCTAGCCGCTAGGGTTAGTACATGTAATATTCGATTGCGGATAAAGAGGCCCTCGAGGAGTTCGATTCCCGGGCTGGGCCAAAGCTCCGTTGGTTCGCTCTACCTAGTGAATCCACTACAGTACTTTCAACGTCCCACTGCTGGGCACAGGCCTCCTCTTGTATAGTTCAGTGGGATTCAGAGCTTACACCTGCCACGCTGCTGTAATACGTGTTTTAACGACTATAATGTCACACGATAGCGATTACAATCGGGACCAACGTGCTCTCCGAGGAACCCAGTAAAACCCGATTCCTGGCAGTTTTTAGGCAACCCAAAAGTCGAATCCAGGGCCTCGTGATTCGCAGTCAAAAATGCTAACCATCCAGGTAGTTGAGTATACGTCAATATTCAAGCGAGAATCGAACTTTGTATGAACTTCGTTTGTATGGAGCGTGCTACGGACCAACTATAATATCTTATGCTAATCTCGGATCGGCTCGATTGATCGCCGCGTCATCGACAGTCGACACGGCCGCGGCAGAGGACGGTGGGAATACAGATAAGGCGATAATCCGCGGATGCAAGTGAACATTACTACCTATCTAAATCTTTTTGATCGAATTACGCAACATGTGGAAACACACGGAGGGCTATTTGGGACGGAACCGTAGAGTTTACCCGATGTAAATCTATAGAGATATGTATGTAAATGTATAGAGGCTTGTCTTCTTCCGCCTACTTCCACAGTGTGACGTCATATGGAATCTCACTACAGGGCAGAGCTAATATCAGAATTATTTTTATATCGCAAAAAAGATCCATCCGATCAGTTTATAAACTCATGCGCAAAAATCCTTTTAGGGTTTGAATGGTAGGTAACTAGGTACGCTTTTATAAGTTGATTCCGATAGAATTTTTAAACATGCCATTAGAGTAATTTAAGCAATGTGTAAAAACATATTTACTTAGTCCAGATTATTAGACGATTAATGAATATCTTAATGACAAAGTTACATGCTAGCAATCGCCTTTGCACTCCTGCCACAAGATAGTGTAACAAATATGACACTTCATGTCATAATTTATTACATTGATATAACTGAATATTGTAACATTTTACTTTCACTAATAGTACCGTTCCTTCAATAAAAACGGGAAGTTGAATTACACAATATCAAACCGTATTTCACAGCAAAACTCGAGAAAGAATAAAGATAATGCCACTATCTGGAGTACTTTCCTGACCCAAAACATTGCGAACTTACTTACATCATAGTAGTTTAGTTTCTGGGAAAGTAAAGATAGTTTTAGCAAAGTTTTAGTTTTTAAAATAAAAAAATAATTAACTTCTGGGAAATTATGTAAAGCTCACATACTATAACTAACTTTAGTTTCACTATAGAGATTATTTAACATTATTTTTTGTGCATACGGTAGGTTTATTTTTGGACTTGTCAGTCCAGTTTAGACTGAAACCGAATTTGCACCGGTCCAAATAAAAGTATAACTTCTTATAAAGTATGTGGGCAATGTTGTGCCTAGTTCTGTTAGGGGGTCTGAGTGAGTGCAGGGAGCGTTTGGACCCCCTGGTTCAGACCGCTCAGGGTCTGATCCGAGGTCAAAGGGCCGAGGATGGTGATCACTACATGTTCCTCGGCATACCGTACGGACAGGTGGATGAGAATAACCCTTTTGGAGTAAGTGTTTAAAGGGCTTTTTATTTATTTTATATCTGGTATTCATATATGTACTTGTAAAAAATGACATTCAAAAAGCGTACAGTTTAAGTACCAATTTTGTAAAAAAATCTGAATCTACCTAGCTAATAATGACTACGAGTTAATTTGCGTGATTTTAAGATATTTTGTGAAAATACGTGGGAACTGTATGATTTACCCGGGATAAGATGAGCTCGTGTCCACCTCCAAGCTATCTCTACGCCAAATATTGTCAAGACACGACCAATGATTGAGTCATTAAAAGATAACAGAGTTACTTTCGCATTATAATATTTAGTATCAGGGACACGAATTAGGGACCTTTGTCACACAAAACAGCGCGTGGAATGCCACGACGAGTTGTTAACCAAATCAATAACTAGCAATAATTTCAGATTTCGACGCCGCATCCTACCTTCGACGACGTTTACGACGCAAACGACGACTCCTCCATTTGTCCTCAAGTTGATATCACTACCAACGACATCATTGGCACATTAGATTGCCTACGCTTAAACATATACGTACCAGCCAAAGCAACATCGAGAAACAAGCTGGCTGTATTGGTCTACATACACGGAGGTGCATTCAACCGAGGCTACGCATCAAGATACCACAACGGTCCCAAATATTTGATCAGACACGATGTTATAGTTGTGCAAATTAATTATAGACTCGGTCCGTACGGTTTCCTATGTTTGGGTACGGAAGCAGTGCCCGGCAACCAAGGTGTAAAAGACCAGCTGCTCGCTTTGAGATGGATAAAGGATAATATAGCTTCTTTCGGAGGCGACACTAATAAGATAACAGCAATGGGCGGAAGTGCTGGGGCGAGCTCGATCCAGTTGCACCTGCTTTCGAAACAGGAGAAGTTGTTCAACAAGGCTATACTCCAGAGTAGTACTCTGTTAAGACCCAGGGGTATCCACGACATTGATGTGACACCCGCGTTAAGAATCGCCGACAAATTAGGTTACACAACAGACGATGTGACTGAAGCGCTAAACTTTATTAAACAAGCTGATGCAAACTTAATTATAGGAGCATACTCTGAATTAGGACTGAATTTAAGAGCTTGCGTTGAAAAAGAATTCGAAAATGTAGAAAGTATCATAACAGAACATCCAGTGAACCTAAACATACCTAAAATTAGAGGAATGCCTATTCTAGTTGGATACAGCAGCAGGGAAGCTTTGATGCAAGTTATCGATACCAATAACACACCTAAAGATTACTTTAAAGAATCAAACTATTTCAGAGACACTTTAGCACAAACTTTTAACATTGACGAAGATTTTGAAAAAGATATCGATATTGTAAGAAATTTTTACATAGGAGACGAGGAGTTGACTGACGATGTGGTATCAGATGTAATAGATTTCGAATCGGATTTCGACTACAACTATCCTGTACAATGGAATATAGGCAAGTTCCTTGAGAACAGAGCCGGTAACGTTTTCCAATATCTATTTTCTTATGAAGGAGGAAGGAGTTTTGAGAAGAACAAACGGAATATTACTTTAGAGGGCGTGGTTCATGGGGAAGAGAACGGGTATATGTTTGTGATGTCAGAAGACGAAGGAGTACCGTCAGATGAAGACCAGCTGGTGATTGACAGGGTCACAACAATGTTGACCAACTTCGTAAAATACGGGTGAGATGTTAGATGTTTTCATATTCTCTATTTTATGGATTCTCCTTATTGATAAACAGCTGGTTAATTATCCTGTCGTAAGATGCTATTCCATCACGACATAAATTCATTTTCTTCAGATACTTAGCGATTAGTCTTCCGTCTGGTATGCATACCCCTGATCGGTTTCTACACGGCATCGTACCGGAACGCTAAATCGCTTGGCGGCACGGCTTTGCCGGTAGGGTGGCAACCGGCCACGGCCTAAGCCGGACCAGACCATACCAGACCAGAGACAATTTAGAAATTATAAAATCCCAAATTGCCCCTGACGAGAATCAAACCCGGGACCTCCCACTTATAAGACCACAGCGCTCACAACTGCGCCAGGGAGGAGGTAGGACTACGTCCGTATTTAACTACCTACAAGTTTTTATTTAACTACAAGTTAGCCCTTGATTGCAATCTCACCTGATGGTAGGTGATGATGCAGTCTAAGATGGAAGCGGGTTAACTTGGAAGAGGTATGCATAGTGTATACCCCTGATCGGTTTCTACACGGCATCGTACCAGAACGCTTCATCGCTTGGCGGCACGGCTTTTCCGGTAACCATGCCATTATATATTAATATTTCCAGAGATCCCACACCGGAAACAACGGAGTTGCTGCAACAAAAATGGCTGCCGGTGACAAATGAGACTGTCAACTATCTGAACATAGACGCAGAGCTGGCGATGAGAAAGAGGCCTTTCAAGCACCGGCTGGCGTTCTGGAGGCTGTTCTTCAAGACCAACCACGGCAGACTGAGAGCACTAAAGAAGAATTGATCATCACATTATATTAATAAAGAACTGAATGGCTCATATTATCTTAATGTGTTACTCGTATATTATTTATTTCGTACGTTTAAAATAAAGTATAAAAATCTATAATAATATAAAGTAGCTTGTCCTGACTGACTGACTGATCATCAACGCACAGCCTAAACCACTGAAGCTAGAAACTTGAAATTTTCACAGTAGCTTCCTTTTATGACGTAGGCGCACACTAAGAAAGGATTATTGGGAATTTCACCTCTAAGGGGGTTAAATAGGGGATGAAAGGTTGTATGAAAGTCCGTCATTTTTCAAGTTATATCCATTAAAATTGGTATTTAGATTTTCGGTTAAAAATAAAGAATTACGTGTTTAAGGAATTTTTGTAAAACTACCCGCTAGTGGGTTGAATGGGGGATGAAAGTTTGTATGAAAGACGTCATTTTTAAAGTTATATCAATGAAAATCGGTATTTGTATTGTCGGTTAAAAATAAAGAATTACGTGTTTCTGGAATTTTTGAAAAACTACCCGCAAGTGGGTTGAATAGGGGATGAAAGTTTGTATGAAAGACGTCATTTTTAAAGTTATATCAATGAAAATCGGTATTTGTATTGTCGGTTAAAAATAAAGAATTACGTGTTTCTGGAATTTGGGAAATTCTATCCCCAAGTGGGTTAAATAGGGGATGAGAATTATAAGAATCCAAGCGGACAAAGTCGCTGGCATCAGCTAGTTAAAATATAAATAACATTAATTAAAGTTGGAAGGCGTCTTTAAATTTCTGTACTGAAACGGGCTCGGTATCAACACAAACGGCGAGTACCATCACTCGCTTACGTTTCAACCGTACAGTTTCTAAGGCATTTCTAAAACACCTAAATCCACGCGGATGAAGTCGTGGGCATCCGCTAGTAAAGTATAGTTTTCATTTAATTTTTTTCCCAACTCCAGACTGCTAATGAGAATTTCTTGACAGAAAAACCTCATCGTTGATTTCCATCAGACACATTGAATTTCAAAGAATGTAGTACTCCTAAATCAATGATCAGACATGATTCTAGTCAAACAAGCTATCCTGCAATAGAAATTAAAAAAAAACGCATAAGCCAACCACTTTAGGCCCAGCGCACACCAAGAGCAGCGCAGCACTATTTTCTGAGAACACTGAATAAGTAACTTTACGACCATTGGCAAACAGTGAAAAATTGAATGTACTTCAAAACGCGAGATAAACCATTATGGTCAAGCGTCGCGTTTTGAAATACGTACATCCAATTTTGCACTGTATCAGACCGGGCGCACTCCGCATTGTAATTTGTAGGTATACCACTTCAAGTACCTAGCGTGCTCCGGTTGGTCGGGCCCATTCAACAACCCTTACTTAGTCGGAAGCGATAAGAGCTACGCGATAGAAAGAGAGGCAAAGTGTAGGTTAATATAACTGTAGGTAGTTAGTGCTACTGTGACCTGAATTGCACTTTATTACCTCGTAACAAGAACCGCTATTTAATTGATTTCACGGAGTGAATCTTCTGTACCTTGTAGGTACTAATATTCTGTGACTGTATGTCAATAGTCGTAAAGTTAATTATTCAGTGTTCTCAGAGAATGCTCTGGTCTGCTCTGCTCTTGGTGTGCGCTAGGCCTTAGACAAACGTGGCGGTCAGGTGAGATACTTAGCGAAACCTGTCACACTCGTAGATAAAAATAAAAAGATTTTTGCTCTATCAGAATACACTATATTTTGATAAGATTAAGGATACATATCTGAAAAAATAAACAAAATGAATAATATATCGAGCAACTAGCAGCTGACGCCCGCGACTTCGTACGCGTGGATTTGGGTTTTAAAAATCGCGCGGGAATTCCTCAATTTTCCGGGATAAAAACTATCGCTAGTTCGTTTGCAGGATGCAAGGATATCTCTGTGCAAAATTTCTTCAATATCCAATCAGCAGTTGAGCCGTGAAAAGATAACAGACAGACAGACAAAGTTGCTTTCGCATTTATTATAATACTACTAGCAACCCGCCCCGGCTTCGCACGGGTAGTAATTACCCGCTACTATCCCACCACACTTTGTTTTGTGACATCTCAAAGGGACAAGTCGCGTTTTCGATGAAAGCTCCCAGACGCCTTGACTTTTTCTGACATTTTCAACATTTATCGTCACATTTCAACCAATTTACATTTTACAAAAATCTTAACAGATTATACACGTGCACCTTCCTTATGAATCACTCTGTCTATTGGTGAAAACCGCATGAAAATCCGTTAGGTACTATTTGAGTTAGTCGCGAACAGACAGACGCGGCGGCAGACGTTGTGTTATAATATGTACTGATTAGTATGGGGGATTGGGTGATGCACTCAAATTTCTAGCAAATAGCGGCGAAGCTTGCTAGCGGTAAGATGTTGGCGGTGACACTGCTGGTTGTAGTTTTGGGGTATGTCCAGGGTAAGGCCAGGGTGGACCCCCTGGTGCCGACCGACCAGGGCCTGATCCGGGGCCTGGAGGCAGAGGACGGTGACTACTCCATGTTCCTGGGAATACCTTACGGAAAAGTTGCGAAGGATAATCCCTTTGGGGTGAGTATCATTTGGAACTTTTTTATTAACCCCCGACGCAAATCGACGGGGTATTATTATAAGTTTTAAGTTTAACATGTCTGTGTGTCTGTCTGTTTCACCGTAGCGCTCGAACGGGTGAACCGCTTTCGATGGGGTTTTATGTTTGAAAAGTGAATTAGTCGGGAGTGTTCTTAGCTATGTTTGTTGAAAATCGGGCCAAGATGGTCGCCCCCGCCAAATGGCGGATTACATATTTTTTCACAACTCCCTCAATATGGGTATCAAATGAAAGGGCTTGACTAGTAGAATTGATTGCAAATCCAAGATGGCCGCCACCACAAAATGGCGAATGTCGAGGGATTTTAATTTTTTAATTTAGGTATAGGTACTTGTTTTTATTGTATGATAGGTTTACACTTGACGATAATCATGCCTAACGGAAACCAATGATGAGGTCTAAGCTGAAACGCGCTTGCCTAGAAAATGCCTATTCACTCTTGCCTTGAAGGTACTCAAGTCGACGCCGGAAGGGCGTTCCATACCTTAGCGGTTCGTATCAGAAACGTTTTTGTGTGAAACGTTTTAACCTTGCAAGAGTTAAATCACAACTTAGTGCTCCTAGGATGAGTCTCGTTTTAACTCTGTCTTGAGTCTGGGTAGAGTCAGAATACGCTCCATGAATAGTCTTCTAGTTCTAGTTAGTCTTCTAGCGCAAACTTTACGGAAGGCAAAGTGGAATATTAGTCGGTACAACATGGCTTATCCATACTCCAGCCATATAATTTAAATTCAAATTCAAAATTGATTAAAAAAAAAATTATAATAATAAAAAAATCAAAATTATAACATATTCGTAAACACCGAAAATAGCTTTCGAATTATAGATTTTATCAGCGATAGAGAATGGCTTTATCATTAAAAGCATCAAAATCAGGTATCACTTAATCAGTCATACTATGACGTTATTTTAGTTTGTTTTGATGATGAAATTAAATAATATAAATTGGTGCGTCCGTCGATCGTCTCGGTTCAGCCGTTTCAAAGTTATCAGCTCTATTGTTAGCTGCGATAGGAATCTTAGACGCATAGTGGGTATATACACCGATTTGAATGCGGTTTTAACCCACGACGCAAAAACGACGAGGTGTTTGTCTGTTCCCCGTAGCGCTCAAACGGGTGAACCGATTTGAATGCGGTTTTTTTATTTGAAAGATAAATAATTCGGGAGTGTTCTTAGCTATGTTTGATGAAAATCGGTCTAAGATAGCCACACACACACAAAATGGCGGATTAGATATTTTTTTCACAACTTCCTCAATATGCATATCAAATGAAAGGGACTGACTAGTAGAATAGCACTATGCAAATCCAAGATGGCCGCCACCACAAAATGCCGAATGTCGGGGATTTTAATTTTTTTTAATTTATTTAAAGATTTGTCTCGACGAGTAGGTACTTGGTAGACGCGTGATAGTGACCAAGGTTCTGACGTTTGGAGCAGGACGTTTGGAGGCGGAACGGCAGGATTTCACAGATCGAGGGTTATTCAAATATTTAATTTACAGTTTAACAGTTGTAGTTAGTAGGTCTACTAAAGATTCACACGATATGACATGATAAGTACAACATCTCTTTCAGGCAGCGGAACCGTATCCGAAATTCGAACAAATCTTCAACGCGTTCGACGACACAGCGATATGTCCACAGCGGGAAGAGTTCAACAACACGCTCACGGGCACCCTGGACTGCCTCCATCTCAACATCTACGTGCCCAACAGAGCCAGCTCTAAGAACAGAGTACCGGTTATGGTCTGGATTCACGGGGGAGCTTTCAGCACCGGCTTCGCCGGTAGATACACGTTTGGACCTAAGTTTTTAGTCAGACACGACGTTATTTTGGTCACGCTGAACTACAGACTGGGTGCTTACGGATTCATGTGTTTAGACACTCCGGAAATACCAGGAAATCAAGGTTTGAAAGACCAGAGGTTAGCTCTGAGATGGATAAGGAATAACATAGCGAATTTTGGCGGTGATGTCAACAAGATCACTGTAGCTGGGGAAAGCGCTGGCAGCGTTTCCGTAGAATTTCAATTGATGGATAAACAAGAGAGACTGTTCGACCAAGTGATACTTCAAAGCGGTTCGGTGTTCGGACCGTGGGCTGTTGGATCGTCAGATTTATCAGCACCTTTGAAATTAGCTGAAAGGTTAGGACTTGCAACGGAAGACTTGAACGAAGCAGTCGCATTCCTATCTGAAGCGGATCCAAAACTAGTAATATACGCGTCTAGTGAGTTATCAATTGGTTTCGCACCGTGCTTGGAGAAGGAGTTTGATGATGTAGAGAGTATTCTAACCGAGCATCCATTAGTTGCTGAGATGGCGAATGTTAGGAATACTAAAGTGTTAGCAGGGTTTAATAATAAGGAGCAGTTGGCAGCGTTTGTGAACAGACCGCCGAGCGCTTTTGAGGACTTGGACGTTTTCAGCACTATAAGAGCTTCATTTAAAGTTGATGATGATAATGATTTTCAAGCAATGGAGGACATTGTTCGTCGGTTTTATATTGGTAAGACACCTTTTAAATACTGTGTACCCTAAGAACTTGGTAATGTATAATGCAAGTTGAGACTTTTTACCGAATTGACCTATTCTAAAGGCTTACTAACATTTAATACAATTTTGGAATCATACAAAATAATGGTTTCTTATTTTTCAAAATTGCTAAATTGTTTATTGGGCTTAATGCATATTGGCGCAGATTCGAAGCATCATTGCCTAACAGCCCCCACACACTGGGCCACTAGTGGCGACGACTAGTGGCCGCCACAAGTCGCGAAAGAAATTTTTCATACATTTTCTTTTGGCTCGAACGCGGCCACTCGAGCGCTCAGTGTGCGGTGGTACCATATAAAATGTATGAAAAATCTCTTCCGCGACTTACGGCCGGCCACTAGTCGTCGCCACTAATTGCCAGTGTGCGGGGGCTGGTAAAGTTTATTTTTTTGATTAAAAAGACGCGCGCATTCGAGAGTAATTAGATCCAAAGGAATTTGCTCTTTATAGTTAGGATGGTTAAAGTTCCGTTTAATTGCGTTGCGATACGTCACTGGCCCTAGTCTACCCATATATGCTTTGTTCATTTATTTCGAAGCAAGCATCTTCGATTCCCAGGTGACGAAGAAGTGACGGAGGCTTTACGGTGGAACCTGATGGACTTCGAGTCGGACTGGTTCTTCAACTACCCCACCCAGTGGACCATCGACAACTACCTGGAGAAGGGGGCTTCGCATGTCTTCTATTACGTGTTTTCTTACAGCGGCGGAAGGTAATTCAATTTTGTTAGTTAGTTTATTGCGTACATCGCACGGTATGAAATATCGCTCTGAACACAAATACACTGAGAACTGGTGATCAATTTGGCTAAAGTTTTACATTATATTCTAGTAGGTAAATCTTCTGATCCTGGAGATTACGCGGTCAGTTCTTGTTTTGTGTTAAAATATGAAAATGAATATAAATATAATAATAAATAAATATACACACATATACACACGGTCGGCTGTTCCTAAAGTAGGCAACTTAATGCCTGTGTTATAGGTAACGACCGACTGATAATATTTACATATATTACACATATAAATATAAATATTTAATAAATGTATAAATACATCATCATCATCATCATCCACCCAGACTCGGGACGGGAATCGAACCCGCGACCCGGGAGAGGTAGGCAGGGTCACTGCCAACCGCGCCAACGGGCCAGTCAATGAATGTAAGTATTGTACGAGTGTTTTCCTCATTATTTTCAGGAACTTCGTGAAAACCAGGCTCAACATAACCGCTGAGGGCGCGTCGCACGCGGACGAGCTGGGCTACCTGTTCGACATGGCGCTCTACGAGCAGACGCCGACCGCTGAGGAGCAACGGATCATCGACCAGATCACCACGCTCTGGGCGAATTTCGTTAAATACGGGTAATAATAATAGCGGGCAAACGAGCAAGCGGGTCACCTGATATTAAGCGATTACCACCGCCCATGAACATTTGCAGCGCCTGAGGAACCACTTTTGAGGAAGGGGATTGGCTCTTCAGCTCGCTGCTGGATGCTTTGCGGCAGATTACGCCTGAAGTGTGATCGCTA
Source organism: Melanargia galathea (assembly GCA_920104075.1). NCBI lineage: Eukaryota > Metazoa > Arthropoda > Insecta > Lepidoptera > Nymphalidae > Melanargia > Melanargia galathea. Next base: position 323,897 of record OV049857.1, on the reverse strand, counting down.
GCCAGGCGGATTCGGGGTAGAATCCTACCACAAAGCGGTGATACCATCTACATTAAGTTGTGTGGTATCAGGCACAACGACTGAAGAGGGAACTGAGAGCGTCAGGGCCTCGTTAGCATGTTGGCAGGGTGCACCGCGCGTACGTGAGGTTGACTTTGGCCACATAGGTGGAATTTAGGCCACTCAATTCCCATACAATATTACAATGGTCCCGCTATGCAACCGACTGCCGAAACTTGACACCTGCCGAAAATTGAGAACTGATCAACTAACCTCACGTACTTCTATCACCCCACCAGCCACGATCATTCTGTCAAGAGTGTACGTACGTCTGAGAAGAAGAGTTACTATAGTCGAAAGGCTCTGACACATGTCCGCTAGCTGTGGGCACGATGAGAAAGCTCAGTAACACCTGCCGAAAATTGAGAACTGATCAACTAACCTCACGTACTTCTATCACCCCACCAGCCACGATCATTCTGTCAAGAGTGTACGTACGTCTGAGAAGAAGAGTTACTATAGTCGAAAGGCTCTGACACATGTCCGCTAGCTGTGGGCACGATGAGAAAGCTCAGTAACACAACGGGCGACGGAGATATAGTTCTGAGTGTCTGAGTCGAGTCACAGAGTACCCAGCGGCACTTTGCGACTCGTCCGATGTCGTCGGTCCACTTAGGATGGCAGGTCTGCCTACACTGCACTTTCCGAGGCGAGATTGCCACTCCAGCACTTTGGGACTCCAACTTCTATCGGTCTTCGAACTACTACCCACCCGTTGCCTCTGTAGTTTCGCAATCCTTTGAGCTACATTGGTGACTCTGGTTTTTCTACGGATTTCCTTATTTCTAATTCGATCGCGTAGACAAACTCCATAGCTCTCTCCATCGCTCTCCGAGTGACTATGAGTTTTGTTATGAGGCCCAAAATTAACGACCATGTCTCGGAGCCGCATGTCATCACTGGCAACACCCACTATTCGAAGACACTATAAGTGTCGACTGCAAAGGAGCTGCATCTAAACTGCAATTTTGCAATCGGGGCATGCAGTTGGTCGGTGTACAGTGTACACACTGAGTATCGAGAATATTCTGTTTAACAATACACCCTGTATTGTTAAATAACCGTCTGCTTTCAGAGAACCAACCCCGGAAACTACAGAGCTGCTGCCCGTCAAGTGGACTCCGGTCACAAAGGACACCTACACGTATCTAGAGCTGGACAAGCAGCTCGCGGTCAAGAGGCGTCCATACAGCGACAGGCTGACCTTCCTGCAGCTGTTCTTCAAGGCCAATTGGCACAGGCTGAAGGCTCTCGACAACTAACTGTTAATATGACGAGTATGAATAAAGAAGGTTTAGGATTGCAAGTGTTTTTATCTTCACCCCATTCTTTTCTTTAAGCAATATCAAAATGAAGACTAAAATAGCGAGCTGGGGACCTCCTACTCACCAGAGCTCAGTGCTTACAACTGCGCCAGGGACGTCGCCGTTGCATCTAAACTGCAAATTTTTTATATTAGCCATGATGAACATCAGTAATATTCTCCTTTCCTCTCCAATTAAGCGTAAACTTGTACAGAAGAATAGAATAGAATAGAATAGAAAAGTTTTTTATTCAAATAAACTTTTACAAGTGCTTTTGAATCGTCGATTGAGTCTACCACAGGTTCGGAATGCAGTTCCAGCCGAGAAGAACCTGCAAGAAACTCGGCGGTTGCTCTTTTTTAAAAATAACATTATAACAATTATTATTATTAATGTACATGATTGAAATGCCGTCTCGCGCATCGTTGGAACGAGTTAAATCCAAGCTTTTTTATCGTTTATATAATCTTCAATTGTATAATAAGCTTTTTTTATGAGCATACTTTTAATAAAGTTCTTAAACTTGTGTAAAGGCAAGTCTAAGACATATTTTTTATTCAGATAAACTTTTACAAGTGCTTTTGAATCGACAAATGAATCTACCACTGGTTCGGAATGGTGCTTACAATTCTACACGTTAAGAAGGGCAGACAAAAGTAGCCCCATTTCCGACGGCGGCACCCGTTCACGAGCATGACGCATGATCCAGCCATTGCTTCGCTCAACCATATTTGAGGGAACGTAACAACCCGCACCACACGACACCACCACAGAAATGTTTAAAGAGAGCGTGACATACTTAGGCTACCCATGATTAAAGCATCGAATTGAACACCAATAATCGAATACTCCTCAAGTTATAATAGCGTATAAAGCGAATAAATTAAATCCATGCTTTTTTATCATTTATATAATCTTCAATTGTATAATATGCTTTTTTCATGAGCACACTTTTAATAGAATTCTTAAACTTGTGTAAAGGCAAATCTAAGATTTGTTGTGGAATTTTGTTATAGAACATTACGCCCATTCCCACAAACGACCTTTGGACCTTTTTGAGGCGTAATCGAGGAATCACGAGTCTATTTCTATTTCTTAATTGTCTATCGTGTAATTCACACTTTTTATTGTAACTGTGAATGTTTTGCTTAACAAAAATTATGTTGTTATAAATATATTGAGAAGCTACTGTAAGAATACCTATTTCTTTAAATTTCTCTCGAAGGGAATCCCGCGGTTTTAAATTATAAATTGCACGAATTGCCCTTTTTTGTAAAACGAAAATTTTTTCAATATCAGCTGCTTTACCCCATAGTAAGATTCCATACGACATAATACTATGGAAATATGCAAAGTAAACAATTTTTGCAGTTTCAACATCTGTTAACTGTCGAATCTTTCTAACAGCGTAAGCAGCAGAGCTAAGCTTGCCAGCAAGCGTTGCTATATGGGTGCCCCATTGAAGCTTTGGGCTCATTGAAGTGGGTATGACAATAGTGTAACGGTGCTATAATTATGCCTATGACATGCAGTCCGTCGGTGAATACGATGGCATGCTATAAGAATGGTTTATTGTTAAACAACCAGCTTCCAGAGAACCGACCCCGGAGACTACAGAGCTGCTGCCCGTCAAGTGGACTCCGATCACAAAGGACACGATCACCACTCACCGCAATAAAATTGAACATTGCTACGAGCAATGTTCATCACAACTTTCATGTTAAAACGGTTGTCAATCAAACAGTAACTCCAACATTTACCACATCACAAGATATCGAATCTTGAGATTACTTAGATAAGTTTTATCTAAAGATTTATCTTCTGATATTAAAGATCAGAGTGGTTTAAGACACGGCGGAGGTAAGATGTGGGTTGTAGGGTTGGTTGTTTTGGCGCTTGCGTCAACTGAGGCCTTGGTCAGGTTAGATCCCTTAGTGGATTCGCCAGCGGGGCTCATCCGAGGGTTGAGAGCTGATGATGGAGAGTATGCCATGTTCTTGGGGATACCCTTCGCGCAAGTTGAACAGGACAATCCCTTTGGGGTAAGAGAATTTTACACTGTTTTATATAGCTTCATTTCCCTGTATCTCTGTGGGATCAAATTAGGATTGAAAATATGTGTACGACTGTACGTAGAGGAATCTGAGTTACCGACGTCCGACACGGCTAATCTAATCGTGAAGTTGAATTGGCGGGGAGCATTGTTCGAAGAACCGATAGATGTTGGGGTCCTAAGGTGATTGAGTGGCAACCTCGCACTGGGAAAAGCAGGGTTAGAAGACCCCCTAATAGGTTGACGAATGATGTCAAGCGTTGGCAACCGCTGGACACAAAGGGCATAAGATCTATTTCTGTGGTGATCCATGCAAGAGACTTATGTCTAGGAGTAGCCGTAACTGTCAGTTGAGACAACGACGGTATACTAAGCCGATTGTCATGGGCGATCGCATACGAATTTGCATCATAAAATAGACGGCGCAGCACTAAATATTGCATCAAAGATTCTCAATATTGCAGATTCAGGATTTAATCTTATTGATTTGCTCAGCCATTTGAGCTGTGAGAGATAACGCATATTTTTTAACATGTGCATTGATAATGTTCTCGTCAAAAAATCGGAAAAAATCGGAACGTCATCAAGTTTTTCGTTTTATAATTATGTATATTTAGTTTCCCTTTCCTTCTTTTTCTCTTGATAAAGAGCAACTTCTGTCACCTTTACCTCTTTTTTCACTATAGATAGTTTAACCTCCACATTTATTTTAGTTTAGGACTTTCCGTCTATCAATTTAATTTTTTTCAGGCATCCATACCTCAACCAAAATTCGACGCAATTTTCGACGCGTTTGATGACTCCGCCATCTGTCCTCAAGTAGAAGAATTCAATAATACTATAGTCGGTACTTTGGATTGTTTACATTTGAACATCTACGTGCCTAACAAAGCAAGCTCAAGAAGCAGGCTACCTGTGCTGGTATGGATCTACGGAGGTGGATTCTCAATTGGATTTGCCAACAGGTATGATATCGATTTTAGGAAACATGGATTTAATTTTTATGAATAGCAAGTAAACGAGCGGGCGGTCATCTGAGTGGATACCACCGTCCACCAACCGTAAACATTCAGTACATTCGATAAATTACCGGCTATAAGGAGATTGTTTAACTGCCCCGTGATTAAGTGCATATTGCAGTTTCTGTGAAATTATACATGAACGTTCAATTCCATAGGTACCTCTACGGTCCAAAATATCTGGTGAGACACGACGTCATCCTGGTAACCTTGAACTACAGATTAGGGCCATACGGATTCTTTTGTCTCGACACCCCTGAGATCCCAGGGAACCAGGGTCTGAAGGACCAGGTTCTAGCACTGCGCTGGGTCAGAGACAACATTGCAGCTTTCGGTGGCGACGTGGATAAAATTACAGTGATGGGAGAAAGTGCCGGCGCTGCTTCAATAGAATACCACTTCTTATCTAAACACGAGAAGCTATTCAACCAAGCGATCATGCAGAGTGGTACCGTATTCCTCCCAGGGTTGTTCGAAGAAGACGGCAAAAGCAAACCATTAAGAATAGCTGCGCAGCTAGGTTTCGACACAGAGGACGTCAACGAGGCTGTGGAATTCTTAGCGAAGACTGATGTGAAGTTAGTCATTGCGGCTACAACGGAATTAGACATTAGAGGCAGACCGTGCATGGAAAAAGAGTTTGAAAATGTCGACAGCATATTAACCGGTGATCCAACAACTATGGATATGTCTAAAGCAAAGAACGCCCGTGTATTGGTCGGGTTCAATAATAAGGAACGATTGGCCAGTTATGCTGCTAAATCACCTGAAGAATATAAGAATACTAATGTCTTTGAAGCGGCTTTGCAAAAGAAATTTATTTACGACGAGGAATTCAAAGAAATGGAGGACATTGTGAGGCGCTTTTACATCGGAGACGAGGATTTGAGCGAAGCACTGAAAGCAAATCTTATAGATTTCGAATCGGATTACGACTTCGCTTTTCCGATACAAAGCAGCTTGAAAAAGTACCTCGAGAGCGGTGCTAAGGATGTGTACTACTACATGTTCTCTTACAGCGGCGATAGGAATTTCGTTAAAAAACGTTTGAACATAACTGAACCGGGAGTGACGCATGCTGATGAGATTAGCTATCTATTCGATCTATCGTATGAGAAGGAAGCCTCTGAAGCGGACCAACAGGTGATCGACCAGATGACTAGTATGTGGACGAACTTCGTCAAATATGGGTAAGAGAATTTACACGATTTACATTTCCTTGATTAGAAATATGAACATATTTTATCCTATTTTAACATTTAAACTATCGTGAGTGATATCCATTTTAAGGAATTGAAATATTTTATGCTTTATGTTAATGATGAATGAAAGAATTCACTTTTAGTATGCACTAAAGAACAAAAAAGATATTATAAAAAATATACCCGCCTAGCAAGTTACGTAAAAGGTATAATCTTGGCTGTCTTATCGCACAGTGATCGTACAGTGATCTCGATGGCACCCGAAGGCGATGTGTTTGTCGTTATTGTTATGTCGCGGTTTGTTATAAAACTTTTCGTAGTACAGTCAAATAAATGCCGTTCAAATTGAAAATTTGTTTCTTTCTTCTTGTGAATGTTAAAAAAAAGAGAACGATAGAGCAATTCATTACCAAACGAGGTCTGAATGATGTTTTGTGACTAGAAATAATTGGCGATTGTTATTAAAATTTCCAGAGATCCGACACCGGAGACATCGGATCTACTGCCGGTGAAGTGGTCGCCGATCACCGAGCAGAGCTACACGTATCTGAACATCGACAGCGAGCTGTCGGTGGGCGCGAGGCCGTACAACGACCGCATGGCCTTCTGGGAGCTGTTCTTCGCGCTCAACGAGGACAAACTCAAGCGCTATGGGGACGACTAGTTGTTAGTGACCATTTAAAATTGTCATCTCAATTCGAGGATTAAACTTGTAAAGGAGAAATAAAGGCTGATTATTATCCCGTTAGTTACATGGGAGATTCCATGGGATTTTTTAGATATAAATTCAGACGGATATAGTAGAGCATCGACAAGTCTTTTAATTTATTTAATGTAATCCCTTCTATGTAGTTGCCCTTCTCTCACTATTGGCTAACATCACTGACCTATAAATAGAACAGATAACAGACAGACAGACAGAAGACAAGCTTTTTCATACGAAATAAGAGTTAGTGTGTATGTACGCTCAAAGAGCGTACAGGGAATGTTTAACATTTCCTAATCTAGGCGCACGAAGTGCGCCAGGCCAAGTTCCTCCGGCCTTGTCGCATGAGTGTGTTATTTACACGATCCATTTCGAGCTGTTTTGACCCCCCTCATAACTCTGGTTCGCGGGATAGTAATCCTACGAAATTTGAAATATAAGTTAAACTCGTGGATGTGATGATAAATTGAAAGTTTCAAATTTTCAAGTTGAACCGTTTCTGAGATACAGAGGTTTGAAAATCACATAAAACAAGACCTACTCACTGACTGATCAAAATTATGACGCACTTCCCGTGTATGTGGAATGTTGAAATTTGGTAAGAAGATGAGTCTTAGTGTGTATATGAAGGAAAAAATCGAAAAATGTCCAAAAGTTGCATCAGACACTGACCAATTCAAAGATATATAAAAATCTGTCTGTTCCCACATCACACAAAAAATACTGAACAAATTTTCATTTTGTTTTAATAAATGTATTTTACTTTATTCGAAGCTATATATGGTTCTTGTTTCATCGAAATCGGTGCACTATTTAGGGAGATGTGACTTTTTAAGTTTTCTAGCAAGGGGTCAATCTTACTGGTCTTGAGTTCTAATAAAAAGTAAAGTGTAGGTAAATAATAAAACGCCAAGAGGTATATTTTTTTATCCAAGTCGCGGGCGCGACTTCGTCGGCGTGGACTACACAAATTTCAAACCCCTATATTACCCCCTAAGGGGTTGAATTTTCAAAAATCCTTTCTTTGCGGATGTCGTACGCCACATTAATAGCTATCTGTGTGCCTAAGCCCGTTCCTTCCAGTAGTTTGAGATTCGTCTTTGCCAATAAAACCAGAAGCGCGATTTTCTTAATAATTTTGATAAGCAACCTTGACCCAAGTCAGGAAATGGATGGGTGGCCGACTTTGGAGGTTTGGAGGAGACTTTGGTGTCCTGTTGATTCCGGCTACTAGGTATCACTAATATCTAATACTATTCATTAAACTTAATGAGAGTCAAATACTCAAAATCTTCTCTTAGTTAAGCCGTATGGTTCTAAGTTCTGAAACTGACCACTGAGTGGAAATACTCTGGAGTGGAGTTTCTGTTATCTGTGATTTTGACAGACAGACGAACAAAATAAAAATTCACCCAATTAGAACAGAGAAAGCGACTTTGTTTTATACTATGTATTGAAGATTAAACCACATCTAATCAGACCGTAAAATGTGATAGGGTTCTATTCCTAATTATACTGAAGCGTAAGAGAGAAAACAGACTCGATTATAAGCCATCACAACTTCATTATACTTATTGCATTAACTTTGAAATACTTAGAAAAAAGGAGTGAGATCCAAACAAAAACATTTCATGTGAATAATAAGGCCAACTTCCTATCAAAAAGTTTCGGCCATTAAAAGTACTGATATCAAAAATTATGACCAAGTCCTTTGCTAGGCTCGATAAATGAAACCATACAGTTTTAGAAGGTATATCTTCTTCGATCACCCTCAAGCTGTCATACCATTCCTAATGATCCTGTTAAAATATTTTTAAATAATTTATGTCTTACTAATAACACTATAATATGAAGCTCATTTGGGACTGAGAATAGTTTTATTGTTTTCAACTTGGCAACATTTTTTAAATTAAACAAATTCAAAGGAGTACAAAAATGTTGTCAAGTTGAAAACAATAAAACTATTCTCAGTCCCAAATGAGCTTCATATTATAGTGTTATTAGTAAGACATAAATTATTTAAAAATATTTTAACAGGATCATTAGGAATGGTATGACAGCTTGAGGGTGATCGAAGAAGATATACCTTCTAAAACTGTATGGTTTCATTTATCGAGCCTAGCAAAGGACTTGGTCATAATTTTTGATATCAGTACTTTTAATGGCCGAAACTTTTTGATAGGAAGTTGGCCTTATTATTCACATGAAATGTTTTTGTTTGGATACAATTTAACACAACTCACATTAGTTCCGGGTACCTACACTCTCATTTCTGTTAGCAGCGCCGAAACAGCCATAATCATATAGCTCCATTATCCATTAATTATTATAGAGTATAGACAGTCCAGAGTACCTGTATCGATAGAGGTCAGTCACTAACATAGACAGATGCAGCAAGACGACCAACTGCGACTATAGCAATACAATAAGAACATTTCCCGTGCTAGCAGCACTGGTCCGGAATGCCTTTCTTACTGAAAAGCACCAGCAAGAAACTCGACGTTGGCTCTTTTAGATTTATTAACCCCCGACGCAAAAACGACGGGGTGTTATAAGTTTGACGTGTCTGTGTGTGTGCGTGTGTGTGTGTGTGTGTGTGTGTGTGTGTGTGTCTGTCTGTTCCCCTGTGGCGCTCAAACGGGTAGACCGATTTGAGTGCGGTTTTTTTTGTTTGAAAGGTAAATTAGTCGAGAGTGTTCTTAGCTATGTTTGATGAAAATCGGTCCAAGATGGCCGCCGCTACAAAATGGCGGATGATATATTTTTTCACAACTCCCTTGATATGGGTATCAAATGAAAGGGCTTGACTAGTAGAATAGCACTATTGCAAATTCAAGATGGCCGCCGCCACTAAATGGCGAATGTCGGGGGTTTTTTAAATTTTCAATTTACACTTGTCCTAAAGTAGTTGATACCATTTCATAATGTTATTAATTTTATCAAACAAACTGTCTTCCATTTCTCATGATATGGAATTTCCAAGAGATACGATAAGATTTATCTGGAGTTAGTGTCATCTCAGGCTCTGTTTCGGCAACATGTGGGGTTTGGGATTGGTTGTTTTGGCGCTTGCGTCAACTGAGGGCTTGGTCAGGTTAGATCCTTTGGTGGATTCGCCAGCGGGGCTTATCAGAGGGTTGAGAGCTGATAATGGAGAGTATGCCATGTTCTTGGGGATACCCTACGCGCAAGTTGAAGAGGACAATCCTTTTGGGGTAAGAGAATTTTCAAGTAGCTTCACCTTCACATATTTGATTCAAATCTTGCGACGGATTGTTTAAATTGGGTGTACTAAACTGATTGCTATGGAAGGAAGTTCGTATACGAATTTGAATAATAAAATAGATATATCGGTTTCAGTATCACAGAAGATTGTATTACATATTCTCAATATTACAGAATTTTATCTTATTGATTCACTCAACCACTTGATCTGTGAGAGATAATGCATATGTTTTGTCATGAGCATTGATACTTTTGTCGTCAAGCCAATATTGTTGCTGAGCTGATTTTGTGTTACGAATAAATGAGGACGTCAGCACTTCTTTAAATTAAGAGTTAGGTAGTTAGTTCCCTTACTCGTTTTTGCTATTTAGTTTCCCTTATATGAAAAGAATTGTTTAATGATAACGGATTATATTTAAATTCTCGGAAGAAAATGAATCGTTGGTCTAGTGGTTATCATATTCGACCGCAAGTCACGATGTCCCGGGTTCGATTTCCGGGTCGGCCAAATAATTGTTAGGTACTGGGCTTTTCTGTCAAGAAATTCTCAGTGCCAGCCCGGAGTTGGTAGTTGGCGGTGTTTCACCCCCGTGCCTCGGAGCCGTTAAGCAGTCGGTCCTGGTTATTATAACTATCATGTGATAATAGTCGTTAAAAGCCCGCCAACACGCATCAGAGCAGCGTGACCGGTCTAAGCTCTAAATCTCTCTCTCCTATGAGAGAAGAGGCCTGTGCCCAGTAGTGGGACGTTGAAAGGATTTAGTGGTTCGTGGTCTCGGAATATTAAGGACAATCAACAATACTAGTGCATTACCGTCTATGATTTCAGGCATCTATCCCTCAACCAAAATTCGATGCAATTTTTGATGCGTTCGAAGATTCGGCCATCTGTCCTCAATTAGAAGAATTTAATAAAACAATAGTCGGTTCTTTGGATTGTCTACAATTGAACATCTACGTGCCTAACAAAGCAAGCTCAAGAAACCAACTGCCTGTGCTGGTTTGGATCCATGGAGGTGCATTCTCAATTGGGTTTGCTAACAGGTATGATAAAAATTTAAGGAAACCTGGATTTTTTTTAATGAATAGCGAGCTAAATTTTGGATTTTTTTAAATTCATCATTAAAATTGAATTTCGCAGGTACCTCTACGGTCCAAAATATCTGGTGAGGCATGACGTCATCTTGGTAACCTTGAACTACAGAGTGGGGCCTTACGGATTTTTCTGTCTCGACACCCCTGAGATCCCAGGGAACCAGGGTCTGAAAGACCTAGTCTTAGCACTGCGCTGGGTTAGAAACAACATCGCTGCTTTCGGTGGAGACGTGAATAAAATCACAGCGATGGGAACAAGTGCCGGTGGCGTTTCAATAGAATTCCACCTCCTGTCAAAGAACGAGAAACTATTCAACCAAGCAATCATACAGAGCGGTTCCACATTGATTCCGGGACTCTTAGAAGAATCAAGAAGAGGTAAAGCGTTCAGCATCGCACAGCAGCTAGGCTTCGAGACAGATGACATCTCTGAGGCCGTGGCATTCCTAGCAAAGACTGATGTCAAATTAGTCATAGCTGCCAAAGAGGAAGTTGGTTTATTGAGCAGACCATGCGTGGAGCAAGAATTTGATAATGTCGATAGTATTTTGACAGATCATCCAATAAACATGGATATACCTAAAGTGAGGGACACGCCTGTACTGATCGGTTTCAGTAATAAGGAACGAATGGCGAACTACGCGAACAAACCAGCTGAAGATTTCAAGAACCTCAACGTCTTCGAGGAAGCTTTGCAAAAGAAATTTATTTACGACGAGGAATTCAAAGACATGGAGGATATTGTAAGGCGCTTTTACATCGGAGACGAGGAGATTAGCGAGGCATTACGTGCTAACCTTACAGATTTCGCGTCAGATTACGATTTCGCCTTTACGATACAAACCAATTTGAGAAAGTACCTCGAGAGCGGTGCTAAGGATGTGTACTACTACATGTTCTCTTACAGCGGCGATAGGAATTTTGCTAAAAAACGACTGAATATAACCGAGCCGGGAGCGGCACACACTGATGACATCGGCTATCTATTCGACTTGTCTTATGAGAAGGAAATGCCCTCTGAAGCGGACCAACGGGTGATCGACCAAATGACTAGTATGTGGACGAACTTCGCCAAGTACGGGTAAGAGGCTCATTTACAATGTCCTGAATAGTAATATAAATTTTATTATTCATATAAAGTTTTACGGCGTGCGAAATCGCTAACGATAATGAATAAAATTAATGAATTCACTTTTATAGTAGGCACACAAAAAAAAACTATCTTCATCAACTGAAAGACATGATATCATAACTCTTGTAGTGACTGTCACACGCATTTGCGACTCGATTGATCTCTTCTATCTACCTAGTGGGGGGTCTGGCAACACTGCGTATTCCGATACGAGGTAGCCATTCCAGCAGTTTGCTAGACCCCAACGTTTTCGGATTGGCACATCAACTTAACCATCGTTGAGCTGTCGGTGACTTTGGTTTTTCTATGGATCTCCTCATTTCTGATTTGATCTAGAAACTCCGAACATAGCTCTCTCAACCATGCATCACTTAAAACTGTAGAGCTATTAATTCCCTAACGAGTTTATAATAATTTATTGAAAAATGATGATTGATATTTTAATTTCCAGAGATCCAACCCCGGAGACGTCGGAGCTAGTGCCAGTGAAATGGTCACCTATAACCGAGCAAAAGTACACGTATTTGAACATCGACAGCGAGCTGTCGGTGGACGCGAGGCCGTACAACGACCGCATGGCCTTCTGGGAGCTGTTCTTCGCGACAAACAAGAACAATCTCAAGGGATACCGCGAGAACTAGATTCGATTTTTTATTTTGATTAAGATTTCAATTGAGATAAAGCCTCAATTCCTTCAACACTGAGTGGTTTGCCCCGAACTGAGGTTGCGATTTATAGAGCGTACTCTGATTCTCATTATACTTGAGACATAGTTAAAACGGGATATAAATATATCCCTGACATGAATTTGCCCGTTTTAATTCTGTCTCAAGTCTGAGTAAGCTCTATTTTGATCTCAGGCTAAGGCGTTCTACAAGTTCGTAAATGTTAAACGTAGGTACATTAAGCGTTGCTCTATCTAGTCAGTAACATGGAAAATGGTTCAGCGTATATCTTGAAAAAATTTTGACACATTTTCTCACTTCAATTCCGACTGCTACTTTTTTATGTTAATTATTATAACAAACATTAGATATGTATTATGTTTTAATATAATTATACCCGTAAAAAGTTAATTCTTTTATTCCTCGCCCCAAAACCAACAGTCAGTTAATAACTCATTGCTATAAATTCTTTTCAAACGCTACTACAAATCGGTTGTTTGAAAGACATTTTTATTTTTAGCTTTTTAGTGTAAGTTTATATCCTTTCTGAAAAATTGAGGAGTTGGGATCCGGAGTTCAATGATGTAATTTACGTTTTGTACCTACAATATGAATTCACAATTAACAACTCCTAATATCCCACGGCTTTGCAGCATCAGGATTGAGGAGCTGGAACCAGAAATTTTAATGGAACCATCTCGAAAATTCTCGAAGAAATCGGTGTACTTACTTACACAGAAAAAAAAAAATATTCGCGGCGACTTGAAAACTTCCTTTTTTGAAGTCGATAAAAAACAATGTCGGTCAACTCTTTCAAACAAACACTCTTCACTTCTCAAGATATCGAATCTCCGAGAGATCCGATAAGATTTATCTGGAGTTAGTGCCATCTGACATTGAAGCTCAGAATGGCTTGAGACGTGGCAACAGTAACATGTGGGCTTTGGGTTTGGTTGTTGTGGTCTTCGGGTCAGCTCAGGCCCTGGTCAGGTTGGATCCTCTGGTGGATTCACCAGCGGGGCTCATCCGAGGGTTGCGTGCTGATGATGGAGAGTATTCCATGTTTTTGGGGATACCGTACGCGCAAGTTCAAGAGGATAATCCTTTTGGGGTAAGACATTTTATCTTCTACTAGATGAGGACCGTGACTTCGTCCGCGTGGATTTAGTTTTTTTTTAAATCCTGTGGGAACTATTTGCTATTCCGGGATAGTTGATTATTAGTTGATAGTTTGAGTAGATTGACTAGTAGAATAGCACTGTTGCAAATCCAAGATCCAAAAACCAAAAACCCCCGACATTCGCCATTTTGTGACGGCGGCCCGTCACAAAATGGCGAATGTCGGGGGTTTTTTAAATTTTTAATTAATTATACTTGTGTATATATGTGGTGTTGCGTGGTGGTGGTGCGTATAATATCGCATAATCTTGCTTGTCGTAATATCGCTGAGTAAAGTGAAACAAGCTATAATTAAAAAAATAAAATAAAAAACACGACTGACCTGCCTAAATACGTATTAAAAAGTAAAAAATAATAGCCAGTGTCACTCGGAATGACGTAAGAATTCTAGCGATAACCCATACATCCAAATCTGTTCAGGCATTCACAAGTTAGGCTGGAACAAGTATAAATTAAAAATTAAAAAAAACCCCGATATTCACCATTTTGTGGCGGCGGCCATCTTGGATCGATTTTCATCAAACAAATCTAACAACACTCTCGATTAATTCACCTTTCAAACAAAAAAAACCGCATTCAAATCGGTTCACCCGTTTGAGCGCTACAGGGGAACAGACAGACACACACACACACACGCACGCACGCACGCACGCACGCACGCACACCCACACACACATCAAACTTATAACACCCCGTCGTTTTTGCGTCGGGGGTTAATAAAGAAACTCACATACATACATTAACCCTGAAAATATTACACTCCTTTTTTTGGGGAGTCGTGCAATAAGCTTGTTGTTCTTTACGTGCCACCATGAAAATCAAAGTGCACTCAAAGATAAGATAAAATTGGTGTCACAGATAAATCTTGAAATGAAGCTGATATTGTTACAGAGTCGGATTATTGCCATTTTTAACCGATTTAAAAAAAGCAGGTAATCAATTTGACACGTACATATGTATGTAATACAAAGAGAAGACAAGTGTCAATATTTTAAGATTATCACTTGTATAAGAAAAATTAAATCGACTTCAATATACCAAATAGCTGAAAACTGAACAGATTTTGATGAAACTTGCACTGTTCCCTAGGTTGGAATAAATATAAGACAATAAGAAAAAAATTATCACAAACCGAGTAAGACTTTCATAGAAATACATGGACAAACATTCAAACATACACCTATTAAATTTTGTATATTTATTTGGAAGCCCTCATAAAATATCATATTATAATATTATGTGAATATTTAGCAGTTCCAATTATATTACACTAGCGGTTCACCCCGGCTTCGCCCGTGGTACATATAATAATATAGCCTATAGCACTCAAGGATCACGTACATATCCAACGGTGAAAGAATTTTTGAAATCGGTCCAGTAGTTCCTGAGATTAGCGCGTTCAAACAAACAAACTCTTCCGCTTTATTATATTAGTATAAAAGTATAAATACACAATGTCGCATCGATAACTTCCTTTTTTCCAAGTTGGTTAATTATCGCTTGTCGATTTTCAGGCATCCATCCCTCAGCCGAAATTCGACAGCATCTTCGACGCCTACCAAGACGCCACGGTTTGCCCACAAGTGGAGGAGTATCAGAACACCATAGTGGGCAGTCTGGACTGTCTCCAGCTGAACGTCTACGTCCCGAACAAGGCGAGCTCCCGAAATAAACTGCCGGTGCTGGTGTGGGTCCACGGTGGTGGATTCACCATTGGCTATACTAGTAGGTGAGACGAGAGTTAATTAACAAGCCATATTTTAGAAGCAATTAAACCGACTTCAATATACCATACAATTTGAAGATTTCCCTCGATTTCTCCAGGATCCCAACATCAGAACCTGACTTGAAGACCACGGGACCATCTGGGAAGATTTTCATCAAACATATCTAAGAACAATCCCAATTAAACCTCTCTTGAAACACAAGCAGGCAAAGCGGTTCAACTTATAACACCCCTCGTTTTGTGTAGAGTGGGTTATTAAGAACTAATAAGAACTGCTCGTCCGTGTTGGTACTTTTAAAAAAGGGGAGTTTTTTTTACTGTATTTTGTTG
Organism: Melanargia galathea; assembly: GCA_920104075.1. NCBI lineage: Eukaryota > Metazoa > Arthropoda > Insecta > Lepidoptera > Nymphalidae > Melanargia > Melanargia galathea. Next base: position 308,201 of record OV049857.1, on the reverse strand, counting down.
CAGGTCCATTTACGGTCCTAAATACCTGGTGAGACACGACGTCATCCTGGTAGCTTTCAACTACAGAGTGGGGCCATACGGATTCTTCTGTCTCGACACCCCTGAGATCCCAGGGAACCAGGGTCTGAAGGACCAGGTCCTAGCGCTGCGCTGGGTCAGAGACAACATTGCAGCATTCGGTGGCGACGCGAACAAAATCACAGTGATGGGAGAAAGCGCTGGCGGTGCTTCGATAGAATACCACCTCCTATCTAAACACGAGAAGCTATTCAGCCAAGCGATCACGCAGAGCGGTTCCACATTCCTTCCAGGGTTGTTCGAAGAAGACGGCAAAAGCAAACCATTAAGAATTGCCGCTCAGCTTGGTTTCGACACAGAGGACGTCAACGAGGCTGTTGAATTCTTAGCGAAGACCGATGTGAAGTTAGTCATTGCGGCTACAACAGAATTAGGCATTAGAAGTAGACCATGCCTGGAAAAAGAATTCGAAAATGTCGACAGCATATTAACGGAGGATCCAAATAATTTGGATATGCCTAAAGTAAAGAACACAGCTGTGTTGGTCGGATTCAATAATAAGGAACAGCTGCTGGGATACGTTAACATGCCGGCGGAACAATTTAAAAACCTCAATGTCTTCGAGGAAGCTTTGCAAAAGAAGTTTATCTATGACGAGGAATTAAAAGAGATGGAGAATATTGTGAGACGCTTTTACATCGGAGACGAGGAGTTGAGCGACGCGTTACGAGACAACCTTATAGATTTCCAGTCAGATTACGACTTCGCTTATCCCATACAACTCAGTCTGAAGAGGTACCTCGAGAACGGAGCCAAAGATGTGTTCCACTACATGTTCTCTTACAGTGGCGATAGGAATTTCGTTAAGAAACGCGCGAATGTCACCGCACCAGGGGCGGCGCATGCCGACGAGCTGGGATACCTATACGACTTGACTTATGAGACAGAGGCGCCCTCTGATGCTGACCAACTGGTGATCGATCGCATAACTGCTCTGTGGACGAACTTCGCCAAATACGGGTGAGAGTCATTACTATTTGATTTGTGTTTTTCTTCTATTCGTCAACAATATAGCTAGATAATATAGAGGAAGATACTGTGCTGTGCTGTGAGGTAGGTACTGTGACTAAAACATATCCAGGACAGCGAATAGGAATACTTGACGTATTTACAATGTTAACGCTCTTCAAGAAATTTCTTTAAATGACAATAAGCGGAGCACATAGTTGGAAGGGTCTCAAGGAGCTGGAACAGCTATCTGGCATCGGTGAGCCCAGTTTTGACTAATCCTTCCACCAGGATGAACACATCAAGCGAGTTGCTTGATACAAGCGGTTCAAGACCGCGAAGAGTGGAAGCCTTTACGAGAGACAGGAGACGTCTATCGGTTGACTAGTACGTAGACACTACAATACGTATTTATCACGGTGTAAGTACTCCACTAGCGTGCTACCCGGTTGCAGGTAGAGGCACGCATCGCCCCACCACAGACAAACTTACTTATAATACTTCGTATCTAAATATAATTGTTTGTTTGTGATACCAATATACCTAGAATAATATTTTTTCTCTTTCCACACCGTGCTGCCTGTATTTATCTATTGAATTACTACACACCCACTGTGGAACACCTTCACACTAAATCAACGACGAAGAACAAACTTTTCCAATTCAACGTCATTTCCAGAGATCCAACCCCGGAGACATCGGAGCTACTGCCAGTGAAGTGGTCACCTATAACCGAGCAAAAGTACACGTATTTGAACATCGACAGCGAGCTGTCCATCGCCTCTAGGCCGTATAACGACCGCATGGCCTTCTGGGAGCTGTTCTTCGCAACAAACAAGAACAAGCTCAAGGGATATCAAGATAACTAAAGAAGAATTGTACAGTGCTGATACATACATGGCACATGGACGTTAAGTGTAACCTAATGAAATTATACATAATACCAAGCATGCGCTTCCTTTTTAACCCCCGACGCAAAAACGACGACGGGATGATATAAGTTTGACGTGTCTGTCTGTCTGTGTGTGTTGGCATTGTAGCTCCCCAACGGATGAACCGATTTTCATTTTGATTTTTTGTTTGAAAGGTGAATTAGTCGAGAGTGTTGTTAGCTATGTTTGATGAAAATCGGTCCATGATGACCGCCGCCACAAAATGGCGGATTACATATTTTTTCACAACTCCCTCAATATGGGTATCAAATGTATAGGGCTTGACTAGTAGAATACTATTCACTATGATAAATGTCAAATCCAAGATGGCTGCCATCACAAAATGGCGAATGTCGGGGGTTTTTTAAATTTTTAATTTATACTTGTTTGTAACAACTAACAGGCAGTAACAAATAAAATAAAATATTTATTTCGACCTTTAAGGTTACCTTTTTAGGACACACACACACACACAGAAACTGTTAATAAAAACTCACATTAATCTAATGTTAGTAATCTTAACACTCCTAATCCTAAAAACCTTACCTAAGACAGGGTTGATTCGTTAGCACGTGCATCATACGCAGTGGTTCAGGTACTGACAATCAAACCTGTCTGCAAGCTACATATAATATCAGAGCAAAATGGACACAAAGCCTCTTATTTTAAAGTTGTAATTCTGTATTTATTTTACAAAAATTCCGCATGGGGCGCAGGCTGTAGACGAATAGCTGGATGTATTGACGAGCTCAAACCTTAAAACAAGACAGTTTAGGTTCATTTCACTCTGAAGTCATTGTGTTTCGATACTAACATTTCGATCATCGTTGCCACAAAGTCAGCAATAGGCATCTGAATCTAAGCAAATCTAGACACACTTAAGTCTGTGACCTAACTGAAGTGAGTATCATCTGTGGTACGCCCAGTTTTTTTATCAGCAAACGATTGTTATGAGGTGAATTTATATAAGTCTTTAGAACCATGAACTTTTAAGCGAACGCACGAAAATAACATAACTCTGTTGTTACGCACAGGAGTGGTTCAGTACGTTGAAACCTCGTTGAAAGTTTAACAATTTAGGGGCGGTTTTTTTTTGAAGTGAAACTTCTTTAGCGCGGTTGTGATTTGAAAATTCGATGAAACGAAAAAGCGACACCAAAAACAGACAAACATATTCAAATAGGATTTAGCCTGCGTGAGAGTGAGATAGAATAAAAGTCTGTTTCCATGACGACCGCTCTTCGCCTGCTTTCGACGGCGACGACGGGGCAATTTGGGAATTTATCACTACATAGTATAAAACAAAGTCGCTTTCTCTGTCCCTATGTCCCTATGTATGCTTAAATTTTTAAAACTACGCAACAGATTTTAATGCGGTTTTTTTAATAGATAGAGTGATTCAAGAGGAAGGTTTATAAGAAGAAAAATTGGACCCGGTAGGTGGCGCTAATAGCGGGCAGGACGACGTCTGCCGGGTCCGCTAGTAATTTCTAAATTGTCTATGGTCCGGTCTGGTGGGAGGCTTAAGCCGTTGCTGGTTACCACCCTACCGGCAAAGCCGTGCCGCCAAGCGATTCAGCGTTTCGGTTCGCCACGTAGTCCTACAAAAGTGGTACGTTTTCCCAACCCACCGAATCGAAATGTTTAACACCTGCGCACTACAGTAGCTACTTCCATCGAGAATTTTCACATATGAAAAACTTGGGGGTCTCGTCTAATCGAACCCACTCACGAAGTTTCCACCACCACTACCACCACCACTACAGCCTTTTAACGTCCCACTGCTGGGCACAGGCCTCCTCTCTCATAGAAGGGGACTTAGAGCTTAGACACGCCACGCTGCTCCAATGCGGGATGGCGGGCTTTAACGACTATTATCACATGATAGTGATAATAACAGGAACCGACTGCTTAACGTGCTCTCCGAGGCACGGGAGTGAAACACCACCAGCTTCCAACACCGGGCTGGCACTGATAATTTCTTGACAGAAAAACCCAATATCTAAGTTATTCGCCCGACCCGGGAATCGAATTCAGGACCTCGTGATCTGCGGTCGAATATGCTGACCACTAGACCAACGAGGCAGGCAGAGGCACGAAATTTCAGCCTGTTATTAATATCTAAAAAACACAGGAGCCGGCTGCTGGATTATTAGTGCGTTTTAATGTAAAATGCGTAACCCTAAAAGAGTTATCTAAAAAACATAGACACCCAAATAAATCTTTCTCAGTTCAAAACAGCGATTAACATTCCTAACGGAAGATAAGTCCGATCTATCAACAACGAACGAAAAAAAAAGATTTATATTCAAAGCCAAAGACTAACGGTGAGCGTGGACTAATCCGTCGTCCTAATTAGTTAGCGATCGTACGATCACACGATGCGATTTCGTCGTACGATCGTATCAAATATAAGAATTGAAGCTAATGAATTAGCTAGTTACCACCCTACCGGCAAAACCGTGCCGCCAAGCGATTCAGCGTTTCGGTTCGCCACGTAGTCCTACAAAAGTGGTACGTTTTCCCACCCCACCGAATCGAAATGTTTAACACCTGCGCACTACATTAGCTACTTCAATCGAGAATTTTCAGATATGATAAAGGTTTTTAAGGATTTTCCCCGGTGTCCTAATTGAAGCTCGCAATTCATCGCAATTCATTGCGAACTTTTAAAAAATACAGGAAATAAATATTTTTCGTGTTTTTTATTTTGTGATATCTTGCCAGTAATCATCACTACTATTACCTGTCTTCGTTTCCGAAAGCGAAATCTTACACCCGTTATAACCCGCGGCACGTACATCGAACACTGAACGAAACGTGGAGGGGATATCTACGTATGGGAACTGTCACGCACGTAATACAATAGCTTACCCCCTCCACTTTCCTTCAGTGTTCGATGTACGTGCCGCGGGTTATACTATGACTTATGCAAACATTTTAATCTCTGGTGTTACATCTATCTTTTTCTTTAGTCCCCGTCCAAAACATTCACCCCTGAACTTTAAATTTCGTATTAACAGAAAAAGGTCATACAATTTTCAACTCTACTACTTCAGAGGTAGAGTTTAAAATATTTTTTGAATTAAGCTATTTTTATACTATGTCAAGGTCGTATATAATATATTTTGAATTTGTTTAATATTTAATGATGTTTAATGTTTACAAGACGACTCCTTTATGTGTTAAAAATAATGCGTATGTCGCGCTAGCGCAATGGTTACGGAGCTTAAAGCTGGAGGATCGCGGGTTCAAATCATATTTTTAACCGACTTCAGAAAAGGGAGGTTCTGTATTCGACCCGTTTGTATGTATGTATGTAAGTATGTATGTTCGCGATTATTTCAAAAACCAATGAATCAATGAGTCGATAACAGGTTATAAAGAGCCAGGGAGAACCCTCACAACCCTCTGATCCTAATGATTTATGACTCAGTTCGCACGTTTGTAATGGCTCTACTATCTATATCTTCTATATCTATACATATAATAAAATCGTAGACTTGCCGTATCTGTATTCTGTACATTAAAGATTTTTGCAAAATAATAACTGGGGGTATTTTAGGGATAAGTAATAGAACGTAAGAAAGCTATTTTTGAAATTTTTGTCTGTTTGTCTGTTTATCTGTTTATCCGTTTGTCTGTTTATCTGTATGTTAGTGCGCGCATCACGCAAAAACTACTGAATTGATTGAAATGAAACTTGGTACGATTTAAGTTCATACGACGTACGGAGTAACATATAGGATAAGTACTTTTTATCCCGAAATTCAACACGGTTCCCTTAGGAGAGGGGATGAAAGTCAAAATGTGTACTTGGCTGTAATTCATTAAAGCGTGGTCCGATTTCATTTCATTCTTTTTTTGTTAGAAAGGAGATACTTTTAGATAAAGATTACCGGCTTATCTCTGAAAGGCTGGATCGATTTTGATGGGACTTTTACTGGCGGATGTTTACATTTTGATCTACCTAAATATTCGCCAGTGAACTTTTAACAGTTTTTAGCAAGGTATGAGCTCAAAGGAGCTTAGGAACTGATTCCCACGGGATTTTTAAAAACCAATATCCACGCGAACGAAGTCGCGTGTATCCGCTTGTAATTACAATAATAATCAGTACTAAGGCAGTCTATTGAAACATCGATTCTATCCGTCAGTAGAGACTCTACCGCCGGTTCTGAAAGCGGTTTCTTCTGATAAGTCTTAATTATACTAAGTAGCCACTGTCCGATACAAAAGCCCGTCGCAATGTCGCAAGATGGCGGCCATAAAATCACTTAGCGGCTTCTTACACCACGACAATAAAAAACTCTACACCCAAAACGGCCATCGGCGAAATAAATCAGTTGATCTATTATACAGGGTGATACTATTGCTGCAAATCAAAAGCAATAATCATTACAAACAAAGTTATAAAATTTTCATTGAATTATTGAAGTTGAAGAAGTGAAAACTTGAGAGGTGTCAAGGGACACCCGGATAGAACGAAGTTCCGTCCGGGTTATCTATACTAATCTATACTTATCACTACATAGTATAAAACAAAGTCGTTTTCTCTGTCCCTATATCCCTTTGTACGCTTAAATCTTTAAAACTACGCAACGGATTTTGATGCGGTTTTTTTTAATAGATAGAGTGATTCAAGAGGAAGGTTTATATGTATGATAACATCCATTAAATTGTGGAGAAATACTGTTATTTTTGAGGTTTCTAATGTGATGTCGTAAATAATTACATTTTTTCCGCTTACATTGCAAACGCAGGCTGAACCCTACGAGATTTATCAAAATAATGTACTAAGTATTGTACACATTGAAAAGGTCTACAGAAAAGTCCCCGATGGTATATGTCTATCTCTTATGGATATCCCACAATAACATTTTTTTGTCATTTACTTTTTACGACAAATAATGGCTAATTTTCGAAGCGATTTCAACCAATACAGCATTAATCCTTATCTAATTAAATACCTTAAATGCATTGTTGATTTTATATAAATCCATATGGTCCTTTACAGCATATGATTTAAATGAATACTTTCGAAGATATTACAGATTTAAAAATTGCGGCGGCGCGGGAGCGTGCCTATAATAATAATAATAATAATAATAAATTTCTTTATTGAGGTGAAAACCCAAGTATAAAAATACAAATATATATATATACATTCTCAAAAAATTAAATTAAAACCAAATACAATATGTGATATACCTAAATACTATAATTATAAATAAATATAAATATGTATTAAGTTAACGCTGCTCACTGAAGGTGTGCAGAGTTATTTCCTATTTGGATCTCGATGGGTCGAGATCCAATGAGCCATCATTGGACTACACAAGTCCTGCCCCACTACCTGTAGGATGCTGTTACCAGAGTTACGCAATCTTTCCCAGAAGGATGCTATACGTGCCCTGATAACAGCAAAGAAGTCGGGCACCCCCGATTCGGCAAACATGCCCGACGCGCTGCAGTATTTAGGAAACTTCATAAGGATGCGGTATGCATTATTATACTGCACCCTTATGGTGCTATAAGCGCGTCGGCGGCCGCGGTTCTCCCTATAGCCCATTGTCGATAATTTTTGAAACCAAAAAAAAAATCACAGTACGTAGGATGAAACCCATTGGAAAAGGAGGAGAATATTATAAAATACAAGGAAAAATAATTTACGGGCGATCTGAGCTCGGGAAAAAAGGGGGGGAGTTTTAAGGGTAAAAAACGGTTTATCTCGATTTCCGGCAAAACTAGAAGTCCTATGGAAAAAAATTAAATGGCAAAGTTGTAGGTAATAAAAAGATCTACAACTTTTATATTTACACTTTTTTCACATAACCTCAAAATTTATGTGAAAAGTTCAAAAAACCAAGTTTTTGGTTCTTTATTTTTATCTTTTAAAATAATTTTTTTTTTTCACGGAATCTGGTGAAAACTTACTTTCTTATGTCCCAAATACACTAATTTATTTGATTTGAAATATTTAGTTTTTCTCCTTATTTTTGACTTAATATCGACTTAATTCTGACAGCTGTCATTTTCATTTACAGATGAGTTATTTATATGGAGAACAGGGTTAACATCTACGAAGTACGATTTTACCCCAAACTACTTTAATTCCCTGTCAACATATAAAGCTCTAAGCCGCTTAATAATATTAATTGTTTCGCCCTAAAATAGAAATTGCTAAGAATGGAAACTAGAAAGTCATATCTACATGCAGCAGTTGATTTGTATTTGCATAAGTTTTGAATTTTTCATCTTTTTTGTGGGAATTGTTTTATCTCTGGTAACATTATGAAACGTCAGAATTCCACGGAATTAGTAATTCGGGTATAAGGTGAGATATAGTAAGTTCATTGTAGAAAAAGTCGTAAAAGCCGCCTGGGAGCTTTCATCGAAAACGCTGCCTAATCCCTGAGCGGGTAGTACCTACGCATAAAATGCTCTACTACCCGTGCGAAGCCGGGGCGGGTCGCTAGTAATATAATAAAGCGGAAGAGTTCGTTTGTTTGAACGCGCTAATCTCAGGAACTACTGGACCGATTTCAAAAATTCTTTTAGCGTTGGATATGTACGTGATCCTTGAGTGCTATAGACTATATATGTACCACGGGCGAAGCCGGGGTGGACCGCTAGTATTGTATAAAGTTATTATTTTTTATTATTTATTATTTATTATGTACAAAAAACCTGTATACACTCAACAAAAATAATCGTCGCGACACCACACTGTTCAATGCGAAATAGAAAGACGAAACGAAAATATAAGAGAGAGAGAGAGAGACAGACAGAGAAACACGCGCACGCCGCACGGCTTACAACAATAGCAAAGTGTCGTTACAACTTTTTTTCCTAATGTTTTCCGTCTAGCCCCCTGTCGCAACGCGCGATAAGGAACTTCGTTCCAATTATCAGATGTGATGAGAGTGAAAGAATGATGAATATTTATGATGCACGCGCACAGGGTGACGCGAAAACGACATGTTGAAGTTGGCAACGTCTGACAGTCGCGAGGTTAGCGAGCGCTTCGCAAACAAACATGGCCGTCTGGCGCGCCATCTAGTGTCTGATTGTAAATTAAATTAGTTATTTGCACGCAAAGAAATATAACTTCTTACGCGTGTAGGTACATAAGTACATAAGTACACACACCTTTTTAAATGTGCTAAAACATTTGCATTTTTAGGTTTCAGTACCCAAAAGGTTGGCAAAAGCCTGATTTATCTCCGTGTCGCATTGACGTCCCATTGGACTATGAGAGTGAAGGAATAGAGACTGCACTATAATATCCTGCGTAGTCAGCAAAATTTGGTCGAGAAGACCAATACTTTAATCGCACGCATGCGGTGAAAGTCCACTTAACAGTTTTGACAGCGATGCACTCAAAAACATCCTACGAGCGAATGTATTGAATAAATCCTAACACCATGTATATATTATAGTAAATTTCTTTAACCTTGACCAACGCCATACCGGCGTTCAAACTGAACACGTAATAATAATACCCCGATCTCGCTGTAAGTACACGCGCTCATCTGCCGAGCCCTATCGGGGTCACTGTGCCGGCTGCCGACACCGCCGAGCGCCCACGACCCGGCCCTCACTCAATACCTACACTTCACATGTAACTAACTAACTGTCAACTGACTGTATGTAAACTAATCTTTGGAAGTCCAGCCTAAACTTCAAAAGTCAAAGTCAAATAAAGTTTAATCAAAATTGGTACACGGTGCACTTTTTTAACGTTAATTTAAGAAGTACATGGAAGTGAGGTGAATGGTGATAATTACTTAAAAAACATAAAACTACGAGGGTTCCAAACGCGCCCTGACCCCTATTCTCTCTGGCTAATAATATCTCTATCTATACTAATATAATAAAGCGGAAGAGTTTGTTTGTTTGAACGCGCTAATCTCTGGAAGTACCAGTCGGATTTGAAAAATTCTTTTTGCATTTGGTAGTACAATTTTCTGGGAAGGTTATAGGCTATTTAATATCCCTAAAATTTTCCCCTAAGGGGGTGAAATGGGGGTAGAAAGTTTGTATGAAAGTCCTATGTTTTTAAAGTTACAGACCTGAAAATTGGCATTTAGATTATTAGTTTTAAATAATATAAACCTGTGTATCTTATTCTGAAAAATCTTCCCTTAAGGGTGGTAAAATAGGGGTTGAAAGTTTTTATGTTAAGTTTTAATTATTGTTATTATCAACTTGAAATTTGGAAGGTAGGTTCATTCTAGGACTTAAATATCAGCCTTGAAAAGAAACTTCACGAAAATCCTCCCCTAAGGGGGTAAAATGGGGGTAGGAAGGTTATATGAAAGTTCTATGTTTTTGAAGTTACAGATATGAAAATAGGCATTTAGATTATAAATTTTAAATAATAAAAACCTGTATAAGTTGTTCTGGAAAATCTCCCCTTAAGGGTGGTAAAAAAGGGGATGAAACTTTTTATGTGAAATTTTAGTTATTGTTATTATTAACTTGAAATTCGGAAGTTAGGTTCTTTCTAAAGGTAGGCATCAGCTAAGAAAAAATTGACGAAAATCCACCCCAAGGGGGGTAAAATGGTTTACTTTCGACATATTATTATTATCGGACATTTAACTACAGATTGACGTGATTTTTTGCAGTTGCATTTTTTTAGTTGAGGACCTGGAAAGAGACTACTACTATTTTATGCCGGGGAAACAAAGGGTTCCCGTTTAAAATTTTTTAACGCGGACGAAGTCGCGGGCAACAGCTAGTCCTATTATAAAGACGAAAGTTTGTGTGTGCGTGCGTGCGTGCTTGTAATGTGTATGTTTGTTACTCTTAACGCCGCAACTACTGAACCGATTGGGCTGAAATTTGGAATGTTATAATCTATCTCCTTACAAAATTTCAGCCAAATCGGTTCAGTAGTAGTCACACACAAACTTTCGCCTTTATAATATTAGTGTGATATTTGTATTTTTACTATCAATTATTGTTAAATTGGGGTTTACCTTTAATAAAGAACTATAGAAGAAGGCTCAGGGTCACTCAGCGGGCGACGGAGAGAGCTATGCTCGGAGTATCCCTGCGGGATCGAATCAGACATGAGGAGATCCGCAGGAGAACCAGAGTTACCGACATAGCTCATCGAGTCGCGAAGCTGAAGTGGCAATGGGCGGGGCACATTGCTCGAAGAACCGATGGACGTTGGGGTCCCAAGGTGCTTGACTGGCGACCTCGCACCAGCAAATGAAGCGTGGGAAGACCCCCCCACTAGATGGACAGACGATCTCAAGCGAGTCGCTGGCAGCCGCTGGAATCAGGCGGCACAAGATCGTGTTCTGCGGCGATCCTTGCAAGAGACCTATGTCCAGCAGTGGACGTCTATTGGTTGAGACGACGAGACGACGAAAGAACTATTATTATTATTATATCAGTTAAAACGACCATGAGACAGTCGGTGGCAACGTTTTTACGTAATCTTCGACGCGTCCCAACTCCCACACAATGGGCCGCGACGCGTTATGACATTTAATTTATTTTCAAACATTGCCTTTTGGTGCACATCGCGTGATCTCCGCTTTTGGGAGATCATTGGGCAACTAATAACTGACATACACACACATAAATAAATCCGGCCAAGTGCGAGTCCGTCTCGCGCACGAAGGGGTCCCGTACAACCATAAATAAATTCTTCCAGTTAATACAAAGACAGATGCCAAAGCAATCTGACAGTGAAGTAAAAACAAAGCGCTAAAATGGTAGCGCCTGACCAACAATAAACAAGTATAAATTAAAAATTAAAAAAACCCCGACATTCTCCATTTTGTGGTCGCGGCCATCTTGGTTTTGCATAGTGTTATTCTACTAGTCAAGCCCTTTCATTTGATACCCATATTAAGGGAATCGTGAAAAAATATATAATCTGCCATTTTGTAGCGGCGGCCATCTTGGATCGATTTTCGTCAAACATAGCTAACAACACTCTCGACGAATTCACCTTTCAAACAAAAAAAAACCGCATTCAAATCGGTCCACCCGTTTGAGCGCTACAGGGGATCAGACAGACACACGCACCCACGCACGCACGCACACACACACAACACACACACACACACACACAGACACGTCATACGTCATACTTATAACACCCCGTCGTTTTTGCGTCGGGGGTTAAAAAAGGGCAACCACCGAGTTTCTTGCTGGTTCTTCTCGGCTGGAACGGCATTCCAAACCAGTGGTAGATTCAATCGACGATTCAAAAGCACTTGTAAAAGTTTATTTGAATAAAAAACTTTTCTATTCTATTCTATTCTATTCTATTTTAATAGTTAGGCTCTCTCTGAATACGGAACCCTAATTTTTATGATTCGTTGTTCTACTATGATGTATTGTGCTACAATCATACGAAATTTAAAACTTGTATGCATTATTACTCTTCAGATAGAGTTGAAACAACTAACGTTGAAAAGTTGCTATTTTTACGAGGTTTTCTATATTTTTACGTTTAAATTATTGTTATTATATTTTCCCCTTAGGTATTTATTTTTAACCGACTTCAAAAATATGACAAGATTCCCAATTCGTATGTCTCTTTCTCTAATTAAATCTTTTAATATATGTTCCCCGATTACTAAAAGACGCCTGGACCGATTTGGAAAATTCTTCTTTTGTTTGAAAGAGTGGTCCCATGGTCATCAGGTCATCAGGTCAGGATCTGATGATGGGATCCTGGAGAATTCGAGGGAACTCTTTAAGTTTTGAGTATATTGAAGTCGGTTTAATCTTTCCTAAAATACAGTGTGTGTGTGTCTGTCTGTTCCCCTGTAGCGCTCAAACGGCTGAACCGATTTGAATGCGGTTTTTTTTGTTTGAAAGGTGAATGAGTCGAGTGTTGTTAGCTATGTTTGATGAAAATCGGTACAAGATGGCCGCCGCTACAAAATGGCGGATTACATATTTTTTCACAACTCCCTTAATATGGGTATCAAATGAAAGGGCTTGACTAGTAGAATAGGACTATCGCATATCCAAGATGGCCGCTGCCACAAAATGGCGAATGTCGGGGGTTTTTAAATATTTAATTCATACTTGTTTTATATATGATAGTAACATAATATGTATAACCCGCGGCACGTACATTGAACAGTGAACACTGAAGGTAAGTGGAGGGGGTAAGCTATTGTATTACGTGCGTGACAGTTCCCCTACGCAGCTATCCCCTCCACGTTTCCTTCAGTGTTCAATGTACGCGCCGCGGGTTATATCACATATTGGCTGAAGTTGTCACGGACATACGGCTTAGTAACAGGATCCCGTTTTATACCCTATCTATTTCTATTTTAACTTTATAATATTATACAGTTTAATTCATTTTATTTAATGGACCAAATAATAAGATTAAAAATTTGCAAATTAATGACAATTTATTCCTGTTTCTTATTTTATGCATTTAATTTCCGAATATTTTATTGAAATACACCCAATATTTTATCATTAATTCGACAACGACGGTAATTATTTAATATTATATTAATAAATAATTATTTATGATTTATAGTTTATGATAAATACTAATAATTGTATTGTAACATTTGCGAATCTCTCACCGGCTCTTGTGTTTGCTACATTTAAAAACATGAAAGCAAATAAAATACAAGCGTTCTGGGCACCTTGCCACGTTACAGTGATTTGGATGATTTTTTGGATTTGTAACTTTTATTGTTAAGTAGTATTTAGTATATTTTGTTAATAATTTGTAAACCAATAAATAAATATCGATAGAGCTACGTTATTAATATAATAAAGAAGGTAACAATAAAACAAAAAAAAATACATAAAGAACTAAATAAATAAAATGTTTCTTTATAATATACAATCTTCACCCCCCCCTTTCATCCCTTTAGGGATGGAATTTCGAACGATCCCTCAGTACACCTCTAGAATACTCAAGGGAATATTTCCTTCAAATTTCAAACCATTGGGTCCGCTGCTGAGGCTGTGCGTAGTCAGTCGGTCGGTCGGTTAGTCAGTCAGTCACTCAGTCAGTCAGTCACTCAGTCAGTCAAAGCCAAAGTCAAATAAACTTTATTCAACATTGGTACATTGTATACTTTTTGAACGTCAATATAAGAAGTACATACAAGTGAGGTAATGGTGATAGTTACTTACTAAAAACTTAAAACTAAAACTACGAGAATTCCAAAGGCGCCTGGCCTGAGTCAGTTAGTCAATCAGTCAGTCAGTTAGGGTACTGTTTTACTGACCACATTATTCCCGTGGTCACCTCAATAACTGGTTTAACACCTAAAGCTTTAATTTACGTACTATTTCAGTCATATCCTGTAGTTAAAACAAGAAATGCTATATCACGCGACGGGCTACTGCTACAGCTACTATTGGCTGCTATTAATATGTATAAAATGATGTATGTATTTGCATATTGATGTACAAAACAAAATTATACATGTAACGCTGAGCTACGTTATACCATAATAATTATATCACTACATATTATAAAACAAAGTCCCCCACCGCGTCTGTCTGTCTGTTCGCGAAAAACTCAGAAACTACTGAACGGATTTTGATGCAGTTTTCTCCAATAGACAGAGTGATTAATGAGGAAGGTTTAGGTGTATGATTTGTTAAGGTTTTGTGTAAATTGGTTAAAATATGACGATAATTGTTGTTGAGAATGTCGGAAAAAGTCAAGCCGTCTGGGAGTGTTAGCTTAGACGGTAGACCGATCGTGCCATCTCTATCGCTTGTTCCGCGCTCTCGCTTGCACGAGCTCAAACCAACCGGACGGATCAGGCTGAAATTTGGTATGCAGTTAGCTATCATAACGTAGGCATCCGTTAAGAAAGGATTTTTGAAAATTCGACCCCTAAAGGAGTTATATAGGGGTTGAAAGTTTGTATGAGATTTCTATGAATCCACACGGACGAAGTCGTGGGCATCAGCTAGTGGATTTATAAGACGTTATCACGTCAAAAAGTTTATGTGAATTTGAACAAAGAGTGGAACCCGCGACCTCTAAAATAGTGAGAGCGTGGTACGCCACTGCGCATGGTGGCAGTCGTCTGCTGGGCCTATATATACTGAGATGGCTGTCGCATCTCCACAGTTAGTGATCCCCCGCACACCAACATGGTGAGTACTTCATACACACTTGCGACATCGGTTAAATATTCCGTTGAGAGTACATACACCGAAATTAAATAATCCAAAATCAACAGATTGAAGGTCAAAAACTTAAACCAGATAAGTAGGGTTTTCCGATCGGTAAAACAGATTGAAAATATTTACGTGGATTCAATATTGACACATTTTAATTTTCAGTCCGGATTAAATTTCCAATCAGGATTAAAATGTCTATCCGTAGATTTAATAAAGTGGAAAGTGTTTAGGTACCAATCGGTAAAATATTGCAAATACTTAAGTTTGTCCGGGATAAAATAGAGTGGATTTTCGTCTTTTTCTTACCCCCTAAAAAGAACCTAACTTCCAAATTTTAAGTTAATAATAACAATAATTGAAACTTCCCTATACAAACTTCCATCCCCTATTTTAACACCCTTAAGAGGAGATTTACCAAAATAACTTAAATAGGTTTTTATTATTTAAAACTAATAACTTACATGTCGATTTTCGTATCTGTAACTTCAAAAACATACAATTAACACATAAAACCGTCCTAGCCCCACTTTACCCCCATAGGGGAGGAATTTTATAAAAAAAAAATCTAGGCTAATATTTAAGCCCTACTAAGAACATACCTTCCAAATTCCAAATAACAATAATATAATTAAAACTTTCATAAAGACTTATTTTACCACCTTAAAATAGGGGATGAAATTGGGATTTTCCAGAATAACCTATAGTTTTTATTATTTAAAGCTAATAATCTAAATGCCGATTTTCAGGTCAGTAACTTTAAAAACATAGGACTTTCAAACAAACTTTCTACCCCCATTTTACCCTTTAAGGGAAGGTTGTTGGAGAATTAAATAGCCTGTAACCTTCCCCAAAAATCCGACTACAAAGTGCAAAAAGAATTTTTCAAATCCGACAGGTACTTCCAGAGATTAGCGCGTTCAAACCTACATACAAACAAACTCTTCCACTTTATTATATTAGTATAGATTTCAATCCGTAGATTTTGGATTAGATAACTCGTTAAATTCTCTGATTCGAGCAAAGTAAATTCGTAGATCGGCAAAAAAGTGCACGAAAATATACCTAGTTCTCGGCCGCCGCCTAAATCAATTAATTAATTATATTAATTATAATTAATAATTTTTAAATTATTTAAATATTTTTGAATATTTTTTTCAATATTATGCTTGTTTATTATTCTAGTTTACTCTGAAAACATATACGAATTAACATAGGCAACACTACCCGCGAGCTACAGCTTGAGGTGTTCTCTAAATGAAGATAAAGGTTTTAGGATGAACTGAACTTTCTGTCTGTCTGTGTATATTGCAACATAACCACCGCGACGGTCGGTACACGCTACAAGCTGAAGCGAGTTGAGCAAACAAACAGTCAATTTTTCCCATGGCAATCCTTCTTGAAGTGGTATCTAGATCTTAGTGGACTTAATGCTAATAGCATTTTCTGCCAATCCACTACTATAGTATACATACTTTACGCGTACATAGTATTTTCAAAAATACTTTCTTAACGAATCCTATATTCTACGTCAGAATAGCTATCTGCATACAAACAGCCCAATCCATTCAGTGGTTTGCGCTGTGCGTTAATAGGTCAGTCTGTGTGTTCCACCGTAGCGCCTAAGCTACTGGGCCGATTTTGATGAATGAGGTGTCAATTAATTTTGTTATGGTCCATGCGACACATGCTACATTTAATATACGA
This sequence comes from Melanargia galathea, assembly GCA_920104075.1. Taxonomy (NCBI): domain Eukaryota; kingdom Metazoa; phylum Arthropoda; class Insecta; order Lepidoptera; family Nymphalidae; genus Melanargia; species Melanargia galathea. Next base: position 291,384 of record OV049857.1, on the reverse strand, counting down.
AAAAAACCAAGAAGCGACGTCCGAGCGGTTAAACTAAAATATTGGTTATTTCTGGATAAATGTAATAGACGGCGCCACTAGCTGCTGACCCCGCACTTTCTTCACACTAAATAATTATTTTATATTAAATTAAATTACTAAGCGTAGTCGGGTTTTAGTTTACGAACTTTATCTCTTGTGTTGAATAGAAGCAGGCGTTACTTTGCGGAATCCCATGATATACAATGAATATAAAATTACTTTGCTATAATCCGCTAACAGTGACAAATTTGTAGGCACAACACCACACAAATTCACCACAAAATGAACTCGACGATCGTTTCGCTCCGACACCGGAGCATCTTCAGGAGATGTTGACTTCACGGAGTACGGACTTTGCAATCGTCCGTTGTGAAGTCAACTTGTCAAGTCAATCTCTTGTCTTTTATTTTACAGTAGTTCCTCAAACCTTACCGATATCTTACAATTTACAACACAAATTATATTCCAACCCGCTCCGCTTGTGACTTGAGCCACGCCGAGCCCAAGTTTAAATGTCAGAGGTGTTATTTGACCTTTGCGTTTGTTGTAGAGGCGCTTCGTTTTATAAATCGATGGTATTTATTCACTGAACCTGATTGCAAATCACCATGTGTAAAGGCCGACGCACATTCTGTCACTTCTTATGTGTGTGGTAAGCAAATGTGCGTTACGTCGATTGTAAACAATACTAATGATATTTTATCGAAGGGAATATCTTAAAAATGTTAGCACAGTTTTTAAAGGCCTGTCAATTCAGTTTTAATTTTAACCCAATACCTAACAATTATTTGTCCGATCCGGGAATCGAACCCAGGACCTCTCGATCCGCAATCGAATATGCCAACCACTTTGCAACCACTAGACCGGCGACAAGTGCCGTCATTGTCGTTCGCCCCCCCCCCCGCCCCAACCACCCCCTCCCTCCACTTTTACGCTCTTGATCACTAAATTAAGCTAAACGGTAGTTAGTGCTACATCATGATGATGTAGCACTAACTACCGTTTAGCTTAATAAATAGCTAAATTAAGCTAAACGGTAGTTAGTGCTACGTTTAAAAGTAAATAATAATATTAAGTAACAATGAACCGACTGTAACTAAAGTGAACCATTTCGTCCGCAGAAACTATTGATCGTCGTCCTGCTAGTCGCGTACGCGTCCGCCGACGTGTCCCACATCGTGGGCTCCGGGGGCCCCACGGGCGAGGGCAACGCGCAGATCATACGCCAGGAGCAGGACTCCGGGCTGGACGGACAGTACCAGTGGGCCATCGAGACCGACAACGGCATCTCCGCGAGCGAGCAGGGCGGCCTCAAGACCGTGCCCGGGGTGAGTGACGACTGAACACTACCAGGAACCACCGTCCGATCAGTACGTGACGACTGAACACTACCAGGAACCACCGTCCGATCAGTACGTGACGACTGAACACTACCAGGAACCACCGTCGGATCAGTACGTGACGACTGAACACTACCAGGAACCACCGTCCGATCAGTACGTGACGACTGAACACTACCAGGAACCACCGTCCGATCAGTACGTGACGACTGAACACTACCAGGAACCACCGTCCGATCAGTACGTGACGACTGAACACTACCAGGAACCACCGTCCGATCAGTACGTGACGACTGAACACTACCAGGAACCACCGTCCGATCAGTACGTGACGACTGAACACTACCAGGAACCACCGTCGGATCAGTACGTGACGACTGAACACTACCAGGAACCACCGTCCGATCAGTACGTGACGACTGAACACTACCAGGAACCACCGTCCGATCAGTACGTGACGACTGAACACTACCAGGAACCACCGTCGGATCAGTACGTGACGACTGAACACTACCAGGAACCACCGTCGGATCAGTACACATTTCTAGTGTTTAAGACGAGAGCAATCGACGGTGCCGGCGACGGGTTCGAAACTAGTCGGCCATAGTTCGACGTTAAATTCCAAGTGCACTGAGCTGAGGCCTTATGCCGACTTTTTACATAGTGGCAACGATGACAGAAATTCGAGTATCGACACACAATGACTTCGGAGCAAAATTAACCCAAACACTTTTATTTTAAAGTCGTAATTCAATAGTTCGAATATTTATTTTACAACATTTCTGCTTGGGGCGCTGGCTGTTTTCGAATGCTGAATGTACTGGCGAACTCAAACCTTAATATAAGCCATTTCAGGTCCATTTTATACTGAAGTCATTGTGATTCGATCAATAGTATACTATAAAGTTTTGGAGCTCTGCAAAGTGAGACGCAAACTGTGCAGCCTATATTTCTCTTGGACGTCTGTCAATCGAAATGCATTCGCGTGCGTCGCAGATTTTTCAGAGGAAGTCATAAACAAAGCGCTTCCTTCGTCCGGCGCTTTAGGCGACTCAGAGCTTTCTCAAGGCCACAGTCACGTTACCGCACAGAAATTAAGTGTAAATCTTCCAGTTTTGACGCTAAAATATAATCAATTGTTCCCCAGGCTGAAGGACCATCCGAGGTTGTGCAAGGCTCGTCCAAATACACGGCCCCCAACGGCGAGGTCATCGAACTGTCGTACACCGCTGACGAGAACGGCTTCAACGCTCAGGTGAGGGAGACCTCGTAACATGTACTGTGACAATGGTACCAAGTTCGTTGCACACAATCTCTAAACTGAAATACGAGTAAATTCAGCTCTAAAATTGTGCTGTAATGATGTTCCTCGCGGAAAAGGATTGAAACTCTCAATATTTGCTTAGTTTAGGTATTGTGTACAACATAATTAGCACCAATGGCGAAGCATTTTGAAGTAGTGGGATGTAACGGCGCACACAGTTATTATAAAAAGTATGTGAGCTGCCAGCCAAAAATAATCACAATAAGTCACATCAACAAGGCGATAGTCAGTCTTGCAATGAAATAAGCGAAAGGGGTGCCTCTAGGATAGTTTTTTTTCCTGGTCAGGCTATAAACCGATTTTTCGGAAGTTTCTAAACCGATTTACGTGGCGTTTTTTAAGTCTTTTTTCGACTAAAATAATACATTTTTTTTTCCAGGGTGCTCACATCCCCACATCTCCCCCAATCCCGGATGCCATCATCCGCGCCCTGGAGTACATCAGGACCCACCCACCACAGGAAGTGCCAGGAAAAAAACTAAATTAAACTAATAATAATTACACTAAACCTAAAACTACTACTCCAAATAATGAATACAAAATGTACATATGTGTGAATTCTATTGTACACAAACTTTTGACTCGACAATTTAGTAGATTTTTAGTTTTTTGTATAATAGTAAAAATACCTTCCGAAACGTCACATAAAGTAACGTCCGAGTAAAAATGGTCTACACAAACACAATACTAGTGAAGTAATGTTATGCGTTAATGCACGCTGTTTACGATAATTCACTTCGTGCATTAATAGACCATTAAATCACGGATAAAACTAGAAAAGGAATGATTATTTTATAGTACCCTTGATTTAACCGAGTTAACAATAATTTAGTTAAACTGCCTAAATACCCAGTCAATAGTTTTAGCGAGACAGTTTTCTAATATCTGATAAGTTTTACAACAATACTCATTTTTTGTACTTTTTCTTATTATAGAAATAATAATATTTTTAGATGTAAGGGAAAAACCATTTTGAAGATCTGTGAATTTGATTTCTATGAAGTCAAACGGCCATACTTTGTAATAATTGTGATACTTAAATAAACATACGATATTTAAAACATTTTTTACTATGATGATTTCTGGTGGGAGGATTCAGCCGTGGCTGGTTACCACCCTACCTGTGAAGCTATGCCGCCCAGCGACTTGGCGTTCCCCAGGTTGGCTTGCTTCCATGTTACACTGTATCGTCACTAACCATTAGGTGAGATAGCAGTCAAGGGCTAACAACTTGTAGAGAAAAAAAAATATCAAACTAGAAGCTATATTTTAAGAAAAATTGCATCGACTTCAATATACCATATTTGAAGAGTTCCCTCGATTTCTCCAGGATCCCAACATCAGATCCTGACTATAGGACCATCTGGACAAATGAAGAATTTTCCAAATCGGTTCAAGCATCTTTGAGTAATCGAGGAACATACATGAAAAGATTATGATGAATTGAGTACCTCCTCCTTTCTTTGAAGCCGGTTAAAACAATAAAAATATATCTTTAAATTCACAAATGGACTAGTAATTGAGTCACGAGATGTTTTTATCCGATCTTTAAATACAATAGAATAGAAAAGTTTTTTATTCAAATAATCATATGTTACTCTCCGCCCTTTCAACTATCTCTATGCCAAAAATCAAGTCCATGGTTGCTTAGGCGTGAAGAAAGGACAATCAAAGAAACAAACACTTTCGCATTTATAATATTATGTATTGATAGCCCAACTTGAGGTTTTACTTGTCACACAAGTCCGGATTCCAACATCGGTTCGGAAAGCGGATTCTGTACAAAAGATCCGGCATCAAACTCAGGTTTACTACATGTAGCTATATTAATGTAACTCTTCATCTCATCTGACGCGGAGATCGACTCAATTTGCGCCGACAGCGGTTTAGAACAAATAACAGCCTGCACTCACCCTGGTCATAGACAAATAAAACCGGCCACGCCGGCGGCGGGCCACGCGCAGTGTAGGGTTCCGTAGTCACAATCCTCGAATAACAGATATAACTCCTTAACCTACTTACCCTACTTAGCCGTGATAGTTTTCCTTTAAAATTGATTATACACCCTACTGCTGTGAATTTTTTCAAGTTCCTATATACTGCCATTTGGCTGATAGAGGGGGGGGGGGGGGGGGGGGGGGACACTTGACTCTAATAAAAATTTGCACTTTAAGACATCATATTTTACAAACGGATCTAGAAATCGAAAAATGATGTTCCCACACCCACAGTATTTTTAAAAGACCTATTCAACGATACCCCACACTATGGGGTAGACGAGAAAAAAAATATTCATCCCCACTTTACATGTAGGGGAGCTACCCTAAAAAAAATATTTATCAAAATTTTATTTCACCACTTTGTCGGCGTGATTAATATTTATACTCATGCCAAATTACGGATTTCTAGCACTAATAGTCTCTGAGATTAACCGAGGACGGACAGACGGACAGACGGACAGTCGGACAGACGGACAGACGGACAGACGGACAGACGGACAGACGGACGGACATGGCGAAACTATAAGGGTTCCTTGTTTACTACGGAACCCTAAAAAGGTATCCCTCGTCACGCAGCATGGTGAACCCCCCCTTTCTTTCGCGTAATCTTTTGTAATCTTCTATCTCATCTGACACGGTTTGCTGTTAACGGTGAAGGAACATCGCGAGGAAACCTGCACGTCTGAGAGTTCGCCAAAAAGTTATGACGCGGACGCGGCGTGTTCGTGTACCACACCGCACTCGGCCGGCGTGGTGGACTACGGCCTGAACCCGCCACACTCTGAGAAGAGACCCAGCAGTGGGCTGGTGATGAGTTGATGATGATGATGACAGTTTCCACCGACGATGACGGGTTATATTACGGATATACGTAGCTCAGCTTAAAACTTACTAGAACTTAGGCTACACTCACCCTGGTCGCGCAGCACGGTGACGGCCTCCAGCACGCGCTTGGTGTAGATGCACGGCTCGTAGTTGTCCATCTCCTGCGTCACCACCGAGCACACCCTGTACACACACACACATAGTGTCAAATCTCTTACTAGTTCGAATCGTCATTAGTACGCAGTTGAATACATGTTTTGCTGCACACTAAATTAATAGTCTGGTTTAGAACATAGACAAATAGCCACAACGCCAGTCTCCGACAGCACTGTACCCTCCCAACTGCCCCATTAGTAGTATAGAAGTACCTGGAGGCTCTGCCGCGGATGGCGCCCGCGGTCCTCTCCAGCGAGTCGGGGTCACCCTCTTGCAGCGCCACCACGCACTTGTTCACGTCCTCCAGGATGTGGTTCTCTGCACGACGAGACATGAGGACATTATGTCTAATTAAACATTGAGGACAGAAAAAATTGTGTAACTAATCAAGAAGTTTGCTTTAATTGTTCGTATTGTGATCATTCTGCTTATGACTGTATACAAAGATATACTTGTTAACATTGTGGCAAGCGTCATAATTCATTATAACATGGCTCTAAGGGTTCATATAGCGCAGAAGCATGAGGTAATCAGAAGAAGCCTTTTTATATTAGTATAGATTTAGATTTTTAGTAATAAACACGTGCACTAACCGCTGACTGCCAGGAAATCATCGATGGTGGTGATATCATCGACGGCGTCGGTGAGCAGGCGCACGGCCGCCTCCCAGGCGCGCGCGAACGCCGACGCGTTCTCCTGCGCGACGCGCGAGCGACTGCGCGCGGCCAGCACGCGCGCCGCGTTGATCACCTGCACGCGCAGCGCGTGCACGATTATATACACAATAATGGAGGAAGAAAGAAAGAAGAAAGAAAGGAGGTAGGAAAGAAAAAAAGGAGGGAAGAAAAAATAGAACGAAAGGAAGGAAGGAAAAAAGAATGAAGGAACGAAGGAAAGAAGGAACAAAGAAAGAAATAAAGATACTTTATTCTCTATGATGTCACAAACAAACAGTTATAACAGGTGTAAGGGGGCCGCTTACGGAAATGAAGACACGTAATAGTAGTGATGATTACTGATATGATATCACAAAAAGAAAAACTGGAAAAAAATTCAATGATTTCCTGTATTTAAAAAAAATTCGTAGTGCAATGCAATCAGTAGACGCTAGAGAGGTCAACGAACGTTGAGTAAATAACTAAAGTTGTCGCCGCGTTTCGCACGATATACATCGCCAGTTTGAAAAATGCTAAATACTAAACCATTAATACTACAAGTATAAAAACACGGTAATTGGTATTGGATTATGTTCAGGTAGTATAATAATAGCGGTAAGTTTTCAATAGCGGTCCGTTTATACCCTGTATATGATGTGTGAACACTGACCTGCGGGCACAGCGCCTCGATCTGTCCGGCCGCGTGGCGCACCATCTTCACGCCGTCCTCGTTGTTGGACATCGAGCACACCAGGTTGGCCACCTGCCCACCACACATACAATTAGATCGACTACACACTTTCCCAACAAGTCTTAACGTAAAAATACTACCAACCTACAGGAAAACCCAAACCCAAAAATATAAATATAAAATAGAATGGGTCCTAGAACAGAACCCTGCAGAAACCCTATTTCACATCATTTACCTAGAAGACCGCTTTCTGTTCACGTCTTCTACGTTCTTCGTCCTTCTACGTTATATAATTTCAAGTAGGAACTCATTATACCTACGGCTACACCCTTAATTTCATAGTGATGTAGTTTTCCGAACAATGTTTCATGTTCGACACAATCAAAAGCCTTGGACAAATCTAATTCTCATTACCGAGTGATTTAGAGGTTTTTACTGTCAGAATCGAAATCTGTGATTTGATCGCGGATCATAATTAAGATTGACCATGTACGGACTGTCGGTATAGAGCGTGTCTGTCTGTATGTCAGCACATACCTCCACCAGCTTGTTGGCGTGCTCAGTGAAGACTATAGCATACTCCTCCACCTCCTTTTCATTGCCGCTGCGAGCAGCCTCCAGCAGGACCAGTAGAGGCACGTTGGTTTCCAGGAAACTGGGAACGAAAACATTATATTTCTGGAATTCGTATGTAAAACTTTCTCATTCTGAGATCTGTGCCCTGTAATGGGCTGGTAATGAATATGATGGACTGATAATGATGATGATGATGATGATTGATGATGATGATGAATGTTAACTATCAGCCTGGAGTTGAAAGTTGCTGTTGTTAGATACACCCCCGTGGCTCGGAGAACGCGTAAAGCCGTCTGTTCTGCGCCTCTCTCCGGTTGCGTCGCATTGGCGTCCCATGACTGTGAGAGTGAGGGAAAAGAGAGTGCACCTGTGTATGCACAATTGTGCACTATAATACAGGGTGTATGGGGAACGCTCTCGGAAACGAAGACAGGTGATAGTACTGATGATCACTGATAAAATACTATAAAAAAAAACGTGAAAAAAAATTGCACATTTTGTGCAATACCCGTTTTGAGGGCTTAACAGAACTGTAATTGCAAAAAGTTTATTTCCTGTATATTTTTTAAAGTTTGTTACGTGACTCAAATAAAATCAGCAAACGCTGGAGGTCAACGAACGTTGTGTGACCTATTTACGTATTGTTAGGTACCTACAAACTCGTGCGCGCGCTAAGGCCGATACCTAACCTATATAATAGGGTATTTGACAACATTGAAAATATACTATTGATTGTGGTCATCTTATCAGATAATAGCCTAAAAAAGACATATTTCACTCAATCAAACTAAACTATGTAATTTTACGCGATATTTTGCACGAAATAAAACATAATAATTTTTGAAATTTTATCAGGAACGTGAACGCTCTGGGATTGTTTGTGACGTCACTCGATTGCACGTAACTTGGTTGTTATAATTGAAGTTTATCAAGTCAACCGAAACAAAACTTTATACTAGAAAGAATAAGATTGATATTAAAATGAGTAGGTATAACAATTTACAACATTACGATACAGCAGTCGCCTTGCGTAGCGTCTCTGTCGCACGCACCGAGTTCCGAAAAGGAGCGAGCGAGAGAAGTGACTTGCATAGCGATTTGTGACGTCACTCGATTGCACGTAACTTGGTTGTTATAATTGAAGTTTATCAAGTCAACCGAAACTAAACTTTATACTAGAAAGAATAAGATTGATATTAAAATGAGTAGGTATAACAATTTACAACATTACGATACAGAAGTCGCCTTGCGTAGCGTCTCTGTCGCACGCACCGAGTTCCGAAAAGGAGCGAGCGAGAGAAGTGACTTGCATAGCGATTTGTGACGTCACGCGTATCATGTGATCAGAAATGTCGTTTTTGGCGTGGTTTTCAAAACTTAAAATTTATCATTGATTTAATTCTTAATACTGTAGATATTGCGAAAAATATCAATGTAGTGTGTTTTAATAAGTAATAAAGAATAATTTAAAACAATTTCCAAAAATTAGTCAAATACCCTATTGTGTTCAGGTAGTATTATAATAGCGATAAGTTTTCTCCTTATACTCTCTATATCCCGCGTAGATGGCTAGACTCCACCTCGGTCGAGATAGGCCGCCGTGGGCGAATTTCGGTCGAGAGGACATCATGACATACCTGTCGGAGACGTGGTCGACCACGGCCTTCCTCAGCTGTCGGCGCAGGTCGCGCGTCTTGCGGCACATCTGCTCCAGCGCGCGCTCCAGACCCTCCGACTGGTCCGGACGACCGGCCTACACACACAGACAGACAAACACTCATTATATTATGTTAATATCAGAAGAATCTAAAGGAATTCGAAAAAGATGGATACATTAGCCGGACGAAATAAGGAAAGTAGACTAGGACCTCACGGGAAGTGTGCTGGGCCCATAACCTGCTAGAATTTAAACTATAAATCCAGCTTTATAATATATTAATTCATTAACAGAAAACGATATTAACAACAACCAAACCGTGGCATAGAGCTCACAGAACACCCATGAACTAGAAAAAAAAACCAAAACAAACTACGTTTTTTTTCTATTTTATGATGTACTGATACAAACTTTACCAAACATTATTTATCTATTTTTACACGCTTTATATTAGCTTCACCTGTATGTATGTTTGTAACCAACTTCTTTGAACGCGATTTTGACCCACTTTAAACGGTCAGATTTCATTCAAACTTTGTAGATTTATCGAGGACCGATGACAATACACTAATTTGATAAGATTATTTCATTATTCAATTTGGAAAATAAGATTTTGTGTTCATTTATCAAAAGTCGTCGGTAAGGAAAAACAATAAACATTCAAAATCGCACGGTAACTAACTGTAACTAGGGTAAACAGAATAGATGTCACACACAACTGAAATCTAAACAGAAAACGCAAGAATGCGAAGATAAAACAATATTAAAACAAAATAATAATATTATTAATAATGAGTACTTATTTACTTTAATCATATTGTACGATTTACAATAAATAACAAATAAAATAATTTATTAATAAGTAATTATCTGTTGTATTTTAAGTGACATGATTTTTTTAGTGTTTTATAAATAAACCAAACTAAAAAGTAGAAAATAAATAATAGTTTAAAAAAACTAAAAAACACGCTTTTTTATAGAAAACCAAACTAAAAAATAGAAAATAAATTTTAATAAATATAAATTAATAATAGTGTGCATATGAAAAAAATGTATTTTATTTAAAAAAAGCGTGGGGTGCTTTTAAGATATTATCGAAATGATAATCCTCTAAACACCCATGCACCCCACGCTTTTTTTAAATAAAATACATTTTTTTTCATATGCACACTATTATTAATTTATATTTATTAAAATTTATTTTCTATTTTTTAGTTTGGTTTTCTATAAAAAAGCGTGTTTTTTAGTTTTTTTAAACTATTATTTATTTATATATAATATGTACCAAACAAAGCACCATGATATTAAATTTGGCTAAGGAAAACTTTTACTTAATGAAAAAATGTTAAAATTTGATTTGTATTTGACTGGAAGGTCCAATCAACCCAAAGGAAGATCAAATTACGTTCGGGTAATAATTATAAAAGTGTAATCACTAATCTGGAAGGTATCAGGGAACACACACACAAACATACTCACATTGCTCATGTACTCGTGCAGCAGATCCTGCAGCGCTTGACGCACCGCGTTGCACTCCGCCACGATGCGCTCGCGGCGCTCGTCCCTGCAATCAATCAATGAATTAATGAATGCAGAAATTAATGAATTAATATTAATGAATCATATATAATTTATTCACAAAACAACTAGCTGACCCATACCGGGTTGTTAGGTCGGCAGGTGTCCTGCCGCAGAGCTAGCTAGTTCAACTTTTTATTTAATCAGGATTTAAAAAATCTGGATGTCGACGACAGCGCCACCTACGGTGTCCTAATCTGAGAACCATCCAAGCAACTCCATAAAGTACAAAAAAATCATCAAAATCGGTCAAGCCGTTTTACAGATGCGCATAAATGTAGCTAAAACCGAATAGATACTGACAAATGTAATATCAGCCTGTTGAGCTGGCTTCAAATGCTCAATGGATTGCGGGGGGTGAGAATAGTTGAAGTTCTTTTTTTTTTTTTAAATCGGTTAACAGTTCGAAGTACCTGGTACAGGAGCTGTCGGCCATCAGTGCTGCGCCGGAAATGATGGACTCTAGCCGCTCCTCGAGAGACGGGCGCGTGCGCAGCTCGGAGTAAGCCAGCGGCTCCATCACCATGCGCTCCTGGTAACAAGTGTAAGAAGTTTTTAATAGCATTTTCTTTTTATTCATCTTTCCGTACAAAAAGTGGCGGCCATGTGACGGCCGAATCGTCATTGTCATGACATCATTATTAAAATGTGTATATGAACACACACACATGCCCAAATTCGACACAAATCATTTACGAGTTACCCTTGACTGCTATCTCACCTGTATGCCTCGTCTGTTAGCACAGCTCGAAAACTTTACTAAATACTACTGATCGAAACACAATGACTTCAGAGTGAAATGGACCTAAACTGGCTTATTTTAAGGTTTAAGTTCGACAATACATTTAGCATTCGTCCACACCCAAGCGGAAATGTTGTAAAATAAATATTCGAAGTCTTGAATTACGACCTGTTTCACTACCTTCTGATAAGTGTCAGATAGCCCAAACATAAGTTTTGTCACTTTCTTTCTTTATGTCAAGTGACAAAGACAAAAGTTGTAGATAACTATCCGATACTTAACAGAAAGTGGTGAAACAGCCCCAAAATATGATTTGGGTTCATTTTCCATTACATATTACAGTTTTTCGATACATAGTATTTGGTAAAATTTTGGAGATGCGTAAACTCATAATAACTATAGTGATGGTAAATGACGATGCAGTCCAATATGGAAGCGGGCTAAATTGGAAGAGGTATGGCAGTTTTTACTAAATCCATAACTCTGATGAGTTCATCATTGTCATCATCATCATCATCATCATGATCAACCCGTTACCGGCTCACTACAGAGCACGGGTCTCCTCTCAGAGTGAGAAGGGTTTTGGCCATAGTCTACCACGCTGGCCAAGCGGATTGGCAGACTTCACACACCTTTGAGAACGTTATGGAGAACTCTCAGGCGTGCAGGTTTCCTCACGATGTTTTTCCTTCACCGTTAAAGCAAGTGATATTTATATTATAATACTCATTGTCATAATAATTGATAATTATTTTTTATTTATTTAGTGAATACAACATAATGACTCACGTCAAAATCATCGAGCGCCTGCGCCAGCTCGCCGGGGCCCTCCACTGGCACGCGGTTGTTGCCTGCCAACACAAACATACAAACATTTTAAATATGTATATATATTATTTAGAATGACATATTGAATAGACCGGTCTTGTGGGAGGAAATCGTGTGTCAAAATCACGCACAGTACGCACCGAGATTTAGACGTAATTTATTTGTTTAATTTGTTGATAATAATATATTTCTGTCTGGAAGGGTGAGATGGGGGAGAGCGAGGGGGTGAGGTGGGTGAGAGGGGATGGGGGTGTGGAGAGGGGGTTAGAGGGGGTGCGATGAGGGGATGGGGGTGTGGAGAGGGGGTTAGAGGGGGTGCGATGAGGGGATGGGGGCGGTACCTGAGGGCGGCAGCGGGCGGCCCTGCGCGACGGCGGAGATGGTGTCCACGGCGGAGCACACGGCGCGCAGCACGAAGTCGCGGTTGGCCTTCGCCGCCGCCAGCTCCGGGTGACGCACGTACACCTGCCCAACAACATTACTGATCAATTTCTACGCGGCATCGTACCGGAACGCTAACTCGCTTGTCGCACTAGTCATGGCTGAAGTTTCTCCCCAGACCAGAGACAATTTAGAAATTATAAATTCCCAAGTTGTCCCCGCCAAGAACCCGACCCGAAGACCCGCGGTCTCCCACTTATAAGACCACAACGCTCACCACTGCGCCAGGGAGGTCGTCACAATGTTCTCACGCGGTGTATAAAGTGTACCGTACCGCACTCGACCAGCGTGGTGGACTACAGCCTGAACCCTTCTCATTCTGAGAGGAGACCCGTTGCTCTGTAGTCGACCGGCCCACTACAGAGCACGGGTCACGGTCAGGGGAATATGCTGATGATGATGACATCATCATGGGAATTTACTGAGGAACAACAGCAAAATGAATCAGATCTCGCTAACAAACCTCAAAATGCTGAAAATAAATTAAAAAACACGATATACATACTAGGTGATCAACAAATAGCTGGACTCTCAATAGAGTTAATAAAAGATAGAAGCAAAACCACTTGGAACGATGTGTACAATGTTACGTCATTGATTAAGCCAAACGCACAGACAAGTGAAGTGTTAAAGTATTGTGAGGTTTTACAAAGGACACTAAGCAAAAATGATATAGTTGTATTAGCTGTAGGCTCCAATGACAAAAATCCCTATAAATTGATAGGAGACCTCGGTACTGCGCTTAACATATTGCAACATAACAAAGTATATATTCTGCAAACGGTATATAATCCACACCTTAATGAAAGACTCCTAAATAACTGCATCTCGGGGCTTATGCAAGGTTACAAAAATTGTAAATTTATCCAAGTAGCTGAACCCTATTTAAATAGATACCAATATCTACAAACAATAATTAAAAAAATAAATTTTGAAATTGACTATGAGGAATATAAAAAACGTTTTTTAACTTTTAACAAAAAAAATAAAAGGCTATCACTGCAGAATACAAAAAATACTCAACACAATCATGACTTTTTAAATAAAACGGAAAAACCATCAAAAGGAACAATACCATACTATTTTAAACCCATAACCAAAGAAAATAAAGCAACTTTTTTTCGACTCTAACAAGAAAGTAAATTTAAAATTATTACACCAAAATATAGCTGGCATTTTAAGTAAAAAAGATTTGTTTGAAATCACGATGGCAGAATTTCAAGACAACGAGTATACTATTGACGTAATATGTCTTTGTGAAACTTTTATCAAACACGGTACAATAAAAAACCTTAATATCAAAAACTTTAACGTCGCAGCATCCTACTGTCGTAAAGATGAAAAAAGAGGAGGCACATGTATCCTCTTAAATAAATACATAAACCACAAGACACTAGATTTGGAAAGCTATGCAGAAACATATCATTTTGAATGCTGTGGTATCCATCTAACTCAATATAAGCTAGTCATTATATGTATATATAGAACTCCGTCTTCCAATATACAAATATTCTTTAAAAACTTGGATTCGTTGCTCGCCAAATATTACAAGCTTAAAGATATTAAAATGATTATCTGTGGTGATTGGAACTTAGACATATTAAAAAGTAATATAAATACGCAAACATTGTTAGCTATACTAATGAATTACAGTTTAACTGTACATCTCAAAAGGCCAACCAGAAAAAAATCATGTATCGACGTAATAGCTAGTAACATTGACTGTGCGAAACAAACCAATCACCTCCTAGGGCTGTCTGATCACGAAACTGCTCAGGTTCTCACGTTTCAGCTGGAGATGAGCGAAAACGTAAAAAAATATATTAAACAAGAATGGATCGAGGAGAAAAGAGATTATTGCCAAGAAAATATTGATAAGTATAGACAGTGTATTTCGGCTCTTTCCTTCAATGACATCCTAAACGAACCAAACACAAATATTGCATTTAACAAATTTCACGAGATCTTAACGTTATTCTATGATCTTTGTTTTCCTCGCATAAGGGTTAAAATAGTAAACAAGCCACCCAAAACAAATTGGTTAACACGGGGCATTAAGAAAAGCTGTATCATAAAACGACAGCTTTACATTAAGTACCTATATAATGCCTCAAATAAAAAACAAAACCTAAAATCATACAAAAAATACTCGGTAGTCTTAAAAAATTGTATACTGAACAGTCAAAAGATAGTTAATTTGCGTCGCATTAAGAGAGCTAAACACGTAACTTCTGCAGCATGGAAGATAATAAAAAATACCTCTAATATAAAAAGTCCTATAGACCAGACAGTAAATAAAATATGTAAAGATAATAAAAACTACACTAATCCTAAAGATATTGCAGATAAGTTCAATGAATATTTTACTCATATAGTAGATGCTAATAAAATTGTTAAAAAACATTGTAATATTGCACAAACTTCACAAACTTTGTTTTTAACCCCAGTAATAGAAACAGACATATACAAAATCATTAAAAATCTTAATAGTACACAATCCACGGGATATGATGGCATTAATACAAACATACTTAAGCTTTGTTCAACAGATCTTTGTAAACCATTATGCCATATTATTAACTTATCATTAGAACAAGGTACTTTTCCAGATCGATTAAAACTTTCAGTTGTTAAACCCATATTTAAAAAAGGTGATAAAACAGATGTCCGTAACTATAGACCCATAACTCTTATACCGGTTCTATCCAAGATCTTTGAGAAAGTCCTACATGATAAAATATACAACTTCCTGACAAAATATAATCTGTTACATCCCAACCAGTATGGATTCCGGAAAAATAATTCCACTATCATGGCTTGCTTTGAACTAATACGGTGCGTAACTGAGGGGCTAAATAATAAAGCAACTACAGTGGCTCTATTATTGGACATGAGTAAAGCATTCGACTCAGTCTCGCATGAAATTCTACTTAGTAAACTCGATAGGTATGGAATAAGAGGTACGACGTATAATTGGATCAAAAGTTATCTTACAGGTAGACAACAATATGTTGAAATATCAAACGTTATAGGTAATTACAAAAAGGTCTTTAAGTCAAACTTAATGAGTAATTCACACGGCGTACCGCAAGGGAGTTTACTTGGTCCTCTCCTTTTCCTCGTGTATGTAAATGACTTGCCTCTTTCAGTAAATCAGAAATGTATCCAATATGCAGATGATACGACAATAGTTATAAAAAATAATGATAAACAAATGATTGAAAATGAAACAAACAAGGCTCTCAGAGATGTGAATAACTGGCTCACAGACAATAAACTAAATATTAATATCAGTAAAACACAATTCATACATTTTCGGACATATAACAGTACTGACGTAAAAATTAACATTAACTATGATGGCATTAATATCAAAGAAGCAGATACAGCAACATTTTTAGGGGTAACTATAGACATTTATTGTAATTGGAAGGCTCAAGTAGATAAAGTATGTACAAAACTAGATAAATTTACCTATATATTAAAAAGACTAAGAGTAACTGTATCTGAATCTGCAGCTACGGTTGCATATCATGCCTATGTCTCTTCTACTTTAAGATATGGTCTAATTCTATGGGGGAATTCGGTTGACTCAATCAGAGTATTTAGAGCACAAAAAAGATGCATGAGGGCGCTATGTGGTGCTGATTATTTAGATAGCTGTAAACCCCTATTTAAGAAAAAAAAGATATTGCCTTTGCCAGCCCTATACATTTATGAGATATGTTTATTTGTACGAAAAAACATTCAGCTATTTCCACAAAAAAATATAAGCCGTAATAGAAGAAAAAAATTAATACAGATTGAACTACCAATGCAAAGATTGAGTGTCTGCAACCGAAATGCATATTGCATGGCAGTTAAAATATATAACTATTTGCCAGATCATATCAAAGTCTTTACTACTAGTAAATTCAAAAATTATTTATTGAATAAATTACTAAATGAAAATCTTTATGATATTAAGGACTATTTTAATATGAAATTCGATTAATGCACATGACATATTAAAGTTTCACTGATTCGACTACTTCTATCAGCTTTACATTTTTATCTTTGACATTGACTGATTTTAAATATACCTATAGGTACCTATCTTTGACTATTTAGAGAACGTAATATTATATGAAATACATTATAATTACAATTGTTTTAATTAATAATTTCCTGACATGAATCTTCTGTATTATTTATTAAGTAAGTAATAAATGTATGTAATAAATTTAATATAATAAATGTAATGTAATACCTAAATGTAATTATGTAAAATTTGCACGCCAGTGTGGCAAAACATGTTTGGGATGTAAGTAATCCACCTACCAACTAATGTACCCATGTTTAGAGCAAATAAATAAATATTATTATATTATTATTATTATTATTATTATTATTATTGCTAGAGCTGAGCATCAGACAAATGGCTGACCTTGGAAGCAGTTAGCAGCATGGTGGAGTGCTTCTTGAGCACCGCGCGCGCCGCAGCCAGCTCGTCCTTCATCCGGGGCTCCTTGAGCTCCAGCTGGCGGCGCGCCGCCTGCGCCGCCAGCTCGTTGGCGGAGCGCCCGAACTGGCGGGCCGACTCCAGCAGTTCCGACTGCGACGACGCAGACTTCAGCTTGTCCAGGTCGTTCTCCACCTGCACACAATCACGATTAACTCCTTTCTCCAAGTAGCTTGGACATTGGTGAAGTGAATGCCTAAAAGCCAATAACCAAACTAAGAAGTAACCCCCTGGACTGTAGATGCTGTAGTGATAGACCGACCACTTTCAAAATGGCACACATAACAAACCTCTTTACTCAATTTAAAAACTTTGAAGTAGGGGGAAGATGGAGTGAGCTATGTTAGCTGTTATGACAGGGAGTGCGCGCGCGCCTTTGTGTGTAATGGCCCTGCATCCTATTCCCAGGTTTGACCAAAAATGGTTAGGTTAGATGATGATGGTAAAGAGGGATGTGTGATCTGGGATGGAGCAAATGCTGCTTAAACTCCGTCCCACCTTAGTTGAGCAGAATGACTCACCGTGCGAAGATTGGACAGCAGGAGGTGGACGTCCACCATGTCAGCCAGGATCAGCAGCCGGGTGAGTGTCATCAGGGCAAGTGTTCCCTAAACTCCATCCCACCTTCCATGAGCAGAATGACTCACCGTGCGCAGGTTGGACAGCAACAGGTGCACGTCCACCATGTCGGCCAGGATCAGCAGGCGGGTGACGGCGGACAGCAGGCCGCGCGCGGCGCGCACCATGCTGGAGCGCACCGTGGACGCGCACGGCTCCTCCGAGAACTCGCGCGCCGCCAGGCTCATCGCAGCACCTACAGACCACATTACACAATCAAGGGCCTATTTCACCATCTTCTGATAAGTGTTGGATAGCCTAAATGTAAAATTAGACAGTTAATTTTCGAGTTTTCATCAATGAATGATCGAAAATGAACCATCTAAACACCGACCGTTCATCGTTCACAAGCACTGTGCCATAGCAAATATCATAATGTTCATCGCAAAAATGAACAATGAACGGGGCACTATCTAATTTGGGCTCATCATCATCATCATCATCGGACGTCCACTGCTGGACATAGGCCTTCCCCAAAGAGCGCCACCACACCCAGTCCTCAGCCTTCCTCATTCAGCCACTTCCCGCCAGCCTCTTTATATCGTCGGTCCATCGTGCTGGAGGGCGTCCCACACCACGCTTGCTTAGACGCGGTCTCCACTCAAGGACTTTCCGGCTCCAACGGCCATCGCCTCTACGACAGGCATGACCTGCAATTTGGGCTCAAGAAGTCACACTTTAAGCTGTTCACACAAGAATAATATTCAACATGCCCCATTCGCCCGTCAAGAATTGTTACGTCCCCTACGCAGGCTAATAATGGTCAGAACACCCAATTTACACCCTAATAATAGTCAGAACGCCCCATTCGCCCCTTAACTTTTTTACTATTGAATATTGTTCACAAGGTATCCTTCAATATTTGTGGGTAAAAAATTATGATCCTAGTGTGCCTAACCTCTCTCTCTCCAGTTGGTCCCCCATGTTTGAGGATTGTAAGCATCAGGCTTGCATTTGGAGCAGATGATCTCCATGATGGTCTCCATTGGTTTCTGTCCATCGCATCTCAGACGACTGTGTACAGTGAGCCTAATAAACCTGTCCTACAACTGGCAGTACTCACCAGCCTTCCTCACTTCCTCCACTGCCGCTAGCATCTCCTGGGTGATCTCGGGGTTCTCGTAGGCGATGGTCTGCCCGCGCTCGATGAAGATCTCCGTGGCGCGTTCCACCGTCGCCACCAATGCGCTGGCGCGCTTGGACTTGCCCGCTGTAATGCAGGCCTTGATATACCACAATGTGACGAAGCCAGACTGTAATACATCCTTACATATGACAATCATTTTGCATTGAAATTTTCATTGAATTCGATGACCTATTTCTCCATCATTTTTTGACTCACTGATGATCATTTAGATCAGTATTTTATTTGTATACTATTGACCCACCCCGGCTTCACACGGGTAGTAATTACCCGCTACTATCGCACCATATAATGTATTGTTATATCTCAAATGGATTAGGCAGCGTTTTTGATGAAAGCTCCCAGGCGACTTGACTTTTCCTGACATTTTCAACAAATATCATCATATTCTAACCAATTTACACACCTTAACAAATTGTACACCTAAACCTTCCTCATGAATGACTGTCTATTGGTAAAAAAGCATTAAAATCTGATCAGTAGTTTTTGAGTTTATCATGAACAAACAGACACATCGGGGGACTTTGTTTTACAATATACACTTACGTCTTTTCTTCTTGGCAGACTTGTCCTTGCTGTTGACAAGGGTGGTGACCTGCAGCACCAGCGGCTCCAGGGTACGCTCCACCGACATGGTCCTGATCTCCAGGTTCTTGGGGTCCCACTTCAGGGCCAGCTGGCCGGTTGTGCCGTACGGGTCCGTTAGAGTTGCCATGTTTAATGGAATTCTGGAATAGAGGTGGTTATCCAAGAAACTGTGGTCTCAAGACATTGTAGAAGTGGCTGGAAGAGATTGGATGTATGCTGCCCAGAATAGGAAAAAGTGGAAAGAATAGGAGGAGGCTTTCACCCAGACTTTGGGATCCATCAAAGACTAACACACTAACAAACTAACACTAACTTTTTTAAATCTATTTACTAAAACGACTAACAAAAAATAACCACATGAAGTTTGTTTTATACACATACTATTAAGAAAATGATGGAAATAAAAAAGCTTAATTATTATTATTATCCAATACTAATAAACATCCACTATGCCTAGTATTTAACTAGGATGGTTCCTGCGTGCTGGAGGGGTGATGGGTCTGTGCAGAACTTTGACAATTGGGTGGGAAGTGGTGACAGACTTAACTGTTTTGACGACCTCCCTGGCACTGTGGGGAGCGCTGTGGTCTTATAAGTGGGAGGTCCTGTGTTTGATTCCCAGCAGGGGCAATTTGGGATTATGTAATTTCTAAATTGTCTCTAAACTGGTCTGGTGGGAGGCTTTAGCAGTGGCTGGTTATCACCCTACCTGCAAAGCTGTGCCGCCAAGCAATTTAGCATTCCAGTATGATGTGTAGAAACTAGAAACCGATCAGGGCATGCATACCTCAACCAAGTTAGCCCGCTTCCATCTAAGACTGCATCATCATTTACCATCAGGTGAGATTGCAGTCAAGGGCTAACTTGTAGTTCAATAAAAATAAAAATAAAACTGTCATCACCTTGGGTCCCAGCCTGGTCCTACCAGTGTAGTCCCAGCATATTATAGGTCATCTTTAATGTTAGTTATTTGGATTCTTACTGACCATACAGCATATTGTTACGAAATGAAATCCATAAGCAATAAATAATATTTGAAGAATGATTAGGTAAAGCATTGATAAAAATATGTCCCCATACATCAGTGAAAGTACCAACAATTTGTATGAGTCACTCAAAGAAGTTTTAAGCTATAATTATAGTTTTTCTTATTAATAAAATGTTGTAACTCCAACTTGAACAAGTTACATAATGAAAACTCATACCTACCACTGTAATAATAAACTAAAACAAAAGAATTTCCTTACATTAAACAAAACACTTTTTAAGAACTACAAATAAAACACGACTGATTTAAAAGAGGTAGCTTTATTTTGCAACTACTGGGAAGCATGTGCACTTCTTAATTTAGTCGGCTAAAATATTGACATTTACTGTACTCTCCATTTACCTTAAGTTTGTAGATATTTTGAAGAGAACACGCTAAATAACACAATGCAATACACGAATTATAGATTTATACACAGTATTTCACACACGTAAGTTGAAATTAGAACAATTAAACACGAAAGAGCAGAAAAATTACACGAATTCAATCCCGAAGGCGTGTCAAAAACAAATGAACAATAGGACTGAGTTGCCATATTCAATGTTGTAAATATTTTAGTAGAATGGTACAACAAACATAGCTTGATTTACACATAATTTAATTATGTTGTCAAGTAGTTAACTAGAAATTTTAACTTAATTATGAAGAAAGTAGAAATCTGGGGTAAAAATATCCGGTTTCAAAAATTTTTTTCAACCTCTTCTTAAAGCAAGAGGATTAAATAGGGTATTCTACTGTGTTTGAAAAAGCACTTCAAAATGTTGTTTTTGTTAATAAAAAGCCACAAAAAATATATTTCGGCAAAATAAACACGCGTTCATGCCATAAAATTAAATTAAATTTTAAACATTTTTTAATGCCGCGAAAACGCTGTCAGCCAATGGGGGGTGTTACACTATCAGTATTATCACGCGATCCGCGATACGCGATCCAATTATTGATGGTTTGGCCGCTTTTTTGCGTCAATACTGATGGATTTCCGGATGGTCTTGAAATCCGCGATCCGTGGATCGTGATACGGTATTGATAGTGTGACAGGCCCCAATAAGTCAGCCATTTCATGACGTAACAATGATATACAAGAAGGTTATAAATGTATTCTATACTAGCCGACCCCCGCGACTTCGTCCGCCTGGATATAGGTTTTATATAGGATCGGATTGGATCCCATAATCCTTTTTTGTACCTAAACTAAATGTAGCCTGTTACTCCTTATAACATTGAAAGTTCCATTAAAATCGATCCAGCCATTTCGGAGATTAGCTGGAACAAATAGACAGAACGACAAACATAAATTTAAACGCACGCCAGTTTAAAATAAGCCGTACGTACAAAGATCCGGGTCCCAAGTTATCGGAACCCAATAAATGCCTGTCATTTCTAAACTAAAAAACCTATGACCTTGAAATATTTACGGGACAATACTTAAAGTACTACCTTTCTAACAAAAAAAGAATGAGTGAAATCGAATAACGCGTTAATGAATTACAGCTAAATACACGTTTTAACTTTCATCCCCTCTCCCAAGGAAACCGTGCTGAATTTCGGGATAAAAAGTATCCTATAACCTACCTCGGAGTATAAACTCAAATCGTACCAAGTTTCATTTGAATCCATTCAGTAGTTTCGGCGTGATGCGCGGCCAAGATACAGACAGACAGACAGACAGACAGACAGACAGACAGACAGACAGACAGACAAAAATGAAAAAAATTGCAGTTTTGGCTTCAGTATCGATTATAGAGTGCCCTCCGATAAAAATTTTCAAAATATCTTCAATGTACAGAATTGGATCTGTTACAGTTTTATTATATTATAGATAACACTGGAGTTTGCGCCTTAAATATTGTAGTGAAGATAAAGTCATTCACCTGGGCTACTTTTTCTTTATTACTAATATTTTTTGGACGATATATCGATAGTTTGATATCGAAATGTAGATACAAAAAGCTGTGATAAAGCTGTGATAGCCTAATGGGTTCGATCCCGGGCACGCACTTCTAACTTTTCGGAGTTATGTGCGTTTTAAGAATTTAAATATCACTTGCTTTAACGGTGAAGGAAAACATTGTGAGGAAACCTGCATGCCTGAGAGTTCTCCATAACGTTCTCAAAGGTGTGTGAAGTCTACCAATCCGCTTGGCCAGCGTGGTGGACTATGGCCAAGGCCCTCTCACTCTAAGAGGAGATCCGTGCTCTGTAGTGAGCCGGTAATGGGTTGATCATGATGATGATGATGATACCTCTGTGGTAATAAATAGGTACATTCGCTAGTGAAAAATAAATTAAGAAATTTGATAAAAATAAAAATTTATATTGAAATATACTTAAATATTCTGATTTTGAGTCATAAAAGCACATTATTTTTTTATTAAATTAAAATTAAAAGTCGTAATCGTTAATCTGTATATCACGTAACCTTGAACACGAGCCGCCTTGTTTTGACGTCATAATGATAGTTAATACTAATCATTAATCTATGGTCATATAGACAAAAACCATAAAGTTCATTGTACTCTGAAGCAACAACTTTTGCATGTAACCCAGACTTCTGTTCTGCCGAATTCCAGAATGTTAAAACATCTTTGTAAACATCATTAGTTGTCTGTCAAGTCGGCTTACGGATGAATATTTTACGTGATAACGTCATTTAAAAATATTGGTATAAGGCCCTGTTTCACCACCATCTGATAAGTGTCGGATAGCTTATTCACAACTATAGTCCTTGTCACTTGACATAAGTAAGGAAGTGACAAAACTTACGTTTAGGCTATCCCGACACTTATCAGAAGCACTACCTTCTGATAAGTGTCGGGAACAGGCCATATTGTACCTTATTTTAATAAAATAATTACTAAGAACTATAACCTAACACATATATATATATTTATAATTTAATTTGTTTGATAAAGATACTGGACTATAATATAACTGTGTAATCATTTTTGAAGTGACTTACGATTTTTTAAATAAAGCTGATATATCGAAATATCGATATTTTTTTCGGTATATCGAACTCCGATATCGATATATTTAAAAATATAGATATATCGAAAATATTTATTTATATAATACTGTATTAAAAAATATCAACATTCCTTTTTTGTTTGGAGTTTAGATTCCATAGGTTCTATCTTTCTTGTATGACCACAGATTAATATTAGTTTTTGCTTATATGACCACAGATTAATATTAGTATTTTCTATCATTAAGACGTCACAACAAGGCGGCTCGTGTTTTAGGTCACGTGATATACAGATGGGAAATTACGACTTTTAATTTTAATTTAATAAAATAATCATGTGCTTTTATGACTCAAAATCAGAATATTTAAGTATATTTCTACATAAATTTTTATTTTTATCAAATTTCATAATTTATTTTTCACTAACGAAAGTACCCTATTGATGAAAAACTTCTTTAGTTACATAACAACCGTGGTTAACTTTAATGATCTTTTTTACGTTCACTTCACGCACGTTCACGATACAAGTTGGCAGCATTAATTATTTATTATTGACATTCTTTACAGTCCATACCATATCCCAATGCAGTATTTGTAAACAGAAATGGCGTCCGATCACGTGATCATATTTGTCATTGTACTCATAGTGATGGGAAGCAGAATCAGGCAGATTGTGACTGGACGATTGAATGAATACATTCTTAAATCGATTATCGAAATAGAGTGATTTTAAAAACAACCTTCTATCGTTGAAAACGATATTATTTAATAAATAAATACCTTTGAAATCAGATACTACATTTAATATTACTAGCTTTGTAGCAAGTTTTGTTACATGTTTTATCTGGTTATATCTGATTTAAAATAACATAAAGCTTTTTATAAAAATATATATGAATTGATGACAATAGCCAAAGATTACCTAAAGAGTAAGAAATAGTTTTATTTGAGGGGAGGGGGAGTGCTTATCCAAAAAAAACCAAAAATAATTCACAAAAATCCAATAAACAAGCCAAGTCGTCGAAAATAAAAACTAAAGAGCACCAGAGAACACCCGACACGTACAACATCAAGAGAAGCAGCGAAACGAATGACCCCGCAACACCCGAATCAAACGATCAGACCAGTGCAGTGCGAGCGAGACAGTTGACCACGCAACGGAAAGCGGCGGTGAAATGACAGCGCGGCGCATCGGCACTCGGCACTGGCACCACAAACCAAAGACGAACGAAAGTATCGTTTGCTCGCTCGCTCCCTCTCGGTATCGGTGAAATTGATATGATGATAGTTAAACGTTGGAAAGGACGCCAATGTCCTTCCCAACGCTTATTCATACTTAGTTTAGGTATCACGCAAGCGAAGCCACGTCTACTAGTTAAAAATGTATATGAGTAGAAGTCAATTCGTTAAATAGGCAGCAAATGGTATCATTATGGCATCGTTACTGAGAACCTATACGCAGACTTCCAGCTGGTACCTAATTTTGGCAAATTCCAGTAGAATCGATGCTAAAAAAACGATGCCGCCATCGGATGCGCCTTACTTAACAACGATAACAAAATTAAACGAAAATGCCCATTTTGTTTTGTAATACACAGACAATACACTGACCTTTACAAAAATTACTTCCGATTTTACCCGAATTTTAGAATCGATTAAACTCGTTCTTACTCGTTCATAACATTCACTCTATGGTTCACTTTTCGTTTTCAGCACTAGGCATTTAGTCTATATCTTATGTCAAACTCGATAGTAGGTCAATACTCTGTGGTTTTATTTTACGATTGTGGACTAGATTTTTGTTAAAATATTTACGTAAACTGCTAAAATTGAATTGGTTTTGTGTGTAATATAAACTTAATAAGTTTTACTTTGGGAAAAAAGATCATTGTGAGTGATTTGTTTTAAGCAACAACGAAAATATTGTACGCAAAAGTGAAATGTCGTGACGAGTATGGTTTGTTTACTTTAACTGCATTGGCTTATGTGATTGACTGTAAGTTAACTGCCACTTGCCAGTATTGCCAGTGTCAACCGCTGTCAAGTGTCAATGTCAATTGTCAACAGTCAACTCCATTATTTTGTCGTCTGTGAATTGTGATGTGCTAATAATAATTGGTAAACATAAGCAAAATAACCTACAGAACTACAAAAATAGTTTATAAAATGCGATTTGCAATACTATTCCGTGTCCCACAATCAGTTCTAACATCGCAAATTACGCGCAACTACTCAGAATATGCCCCAAAGGCTCTAAGAAGCTTAAAACCGAAGTCTACCCGTAACACGGTGCAGTTCTATGTTGATTCGTGCAGGGTGAGGGCCGTCGCGGGCAACGGAGGCGATGGCTGCATCTCCTTCCTCAGTGTGTGGTGCAAAGACCAGGCGGGACCCGATGGAGGGGATGGGGGGCACGGTGGACATGTCGTTTTTCAGGTACATATTATATCTTCATCATAACACTGGGCAGGTATCCACAGATAAACCCCACCTTCTCGTCTTCTAAAAAAGTACTTACTACCCAGTTAGAATCTTTATTCACTATCCCAAAGGACTATGAAAGTGAGGGAATAGACCTGTGTTTACCTACACAGGACTGTGATTGTGAATTATTTATCTGTTTATAAGGAGAATGTAGTTTGTACAACTATACCTATTTGTATGTTAGATAATAATGTAGTGTTGCACAGTTATATTTTGTGACT
The DNA here is from genome assembly GCA_920104075.1 of Melanargia galathea. Classification (NCBI taxonomy): domain Eukaryota; kingdom Metazoa; phylum Arthropoda; class Insecta; order Lepidoptera; family Nymphalidae; genus Melanargia; species Melanargia galathea. The sequence goes on along the minus strand of OV049857.1, from coordinate 264,980 downwards.
GGTTGGTAGTTCTTTATTATTTCTGAATGTTTATTAGAATAATTTGATTTGTTTTGAGATATTCTTTTTAATCATTTTATTACAGATGTATGATAAAATTGGTTGACAATGTTCAGAGAAGAATGAAATATGTGTGAGCTGCTAGTTTAGATTGGCCACTGAAATTAGATTACTCACATTGCTTTTCTTTTTTTGCAGGCGACACACTCCAAAAAGAGTTTGAACCACTGCAACTCTGTGATCCAGGCGAAGCATGGCGAGCGCGGCACACACAGGGACTGCACCGGCAAAAACGCTGAGCATGTTGTGGTAGACGTGCCTTTAGGTATACCTCCTATTCAAATCCTATTCAAACCTTAACTCTACCTTAACTTACCTTAACTCTATTAAAGTATGCTCATAAAAAACCATATTTGATATTATACAATTGAAGATTATAAAAATGATAAAAAAGGGAGGCATGATAGTAGTTTATCTTATGTCTCCCAGCCACGATAGTAGTTTATCTTATGTCCCCCAGCCACGATAGTAGTTTATCGTATATCCCCCAGGCACGATTTTTTATTTATTTATTAAGCCTCTATCAGATTAAACATTGTTATGCATTGTACAATTTATTTCTAATTTTTCCCCCTAATCTGCGTGCCTTTTGGCAAAGGCCTCCTCCAACCTCTTCCATTCTTCTCTATCTGCTGCCCTTCTGGTCCATGTTTTTCCCCCCACAGCAGCTATTTCATCTACCCATCTTTTAGTCTGTCGACCTTTCTTCCTCTTTCCTTCCCTGGGGTACCACAAACTAATGGTTTTGCTCCACTTATCCTCACCCCGAATGATGTGGCCAGCCCATCGCCATTTAAGGAGCTTTATTTTGTGTATCACCTCTTGTGTTCGTGTGGCTTTTCTGATTTTGGAATGAGGTATTTTATCTATTTTCCGCTTGCCCAACATGCTTCTTTCCATGCTACGCTGGCAGGTTCTGAGTTTGGATAAATGAGCCTTAGTGAGCGCCCATGTTTGGCACCCGTATGTCAATATAGGAAGAATGCAGGAGTTAAATAGTTTACCCTTTACTATAGTGCTCATTTTCGGATCCTTCATTACTTCCCTAAATGACCAATATTGTTTCCAAGCATTCCCTATTCGTGTCTCTACTTCTTTGCTCGATATGTTCTTTGTTGTGATTAGTTGGCCAAGGTACATATATTCTTTTACATATTCTATATTGTTATTGTTTAGTGTAATTGTTTCTTCCTCTCTATTTGTCATAGCTTTAGTTTTAAGAATGTTCATGGTCAAGCCAACCTGCTTGCTACGAGCGTCCAGGTCTGAGAGCATTTCTTGCAATTCCTGTGGAGATTTAGCAAAGAGAATTATGTCGTCTGCGAACCTTAAGTTAGTAAGATATTCTCCGTTGATTTTTAAGCCATGTTGCTTCCACTCAATTTGTCTGAATACTTCTTCTAGCACTGCTGTAAAGAGTTTTGGCGACAACGGGTCTCCCTGGCGTACACCTCTCTCTATGTTTATCTTTTCCCCTTCTCTATCTAATTTCACTGTTGCTGTACTGCCGGTATAAATATTCTTTATTATTCGTATATATTTTCCTTCTACTCCTTGCTTGTTCAGTGCGTTCCATATTTTGTCATGTTCCAAGGAGTCGAAGGCCTTGTAAAAGTCAATAAAGCAACAGTAAAATGGCAGGCCATATTCTCCGTATTTTTCCAGCACCTGCTTGACAACGTGGACATGGTCAACTACTGAGTATTTGCTTCTAAATCCTGCTTGTTCTCTGGGCTGGTTTTCATCCAAGACTTTGGTTATGCGATTCAGAAGGACTTTAGCAAATATTTTATACAAATTAGACATCAGGCTTATGGGTCGGTAGTTTCCCACTTCGCTTCTATCTCCTTTCTTGTGTATTAATATTATAGTCGACATTTTCCATTGAGTGGGGACGGTTTCAGTTGTCAGCACATCGTTGAATATTGTGGTGAGTGTCGGTATGAGAGCACTTTGTACTCCAATCAGAAACTCATTTGTGATGTTGTCTGAACCTGGGGCTTTATCTCGTTTTAGTGTTTTTATTGCCTTCTCTACCTCTATTTCAAGTATTGGTGCAACTTCAGTTTTGTCCTCAATCATCATGCTGTTTGATTTTGCTTGTCTTGAATACAGTACCTTATAAAAATTGGTAGCGGCTTTAATGATATCTGGTCTTTTGCTAATTAGAGCTCCAGTTTTACTTTTGATCTTTGGGATCCAGTCTTTTTTTCCCACTAAGCTTTGTATGGCTTTCTTAATACCTCCAGTTCTGATAATGTTTTCCTCAAATAATTTCTGTCGACGAGTTATTCGCTCCTTCCTCAGCTGAGTTCTTATCTCCTTAGACAGATTTGCAATTTTCTGCCTGATGTCTTTGGTTTTACTAGGAATTTTTATAAGTTGTCCTCTTTCTTCTTGTAACATTAAAGTGTGGTCTGACATTTTGCTCTTCTTTTCAACTTTAACTCTGTTTCCAGCCAGTACTCTATTTAGTATGTTTTGTAAATAATCATACTTCTCTTGGAGCCCGAGCTCTTCAGTTTCAGTGTTGTAGTTGTTAAGTTGCTTTTTTAGATTTGTGTTAACTCTTGGTAGAATTCCTCCTTTTAGACATTGATTGGTTTTTATAATATGTTTTCTCGAGTTTCTATGCTGGTTTACTTTAAGTTTAGCTCTTACCATCCGGTGGTTAGTATTGAAGTTTAAATTGCATACTACGCCACAATCATGAAAGGCTTTGCGACCGTTTGAGAGAATAAAATCTATTTGGTTTTTGTATTTACCGTCGGGAGAGATCCATGTCCATATTGTGTTTTTCCTCTTTTTGAACATACTGTTCAGAATTGTTAGGTTATTTTCAAGACAGAGGTTTACTAGCTTATCACCGTTTCTGTTTCTTTTGCCTATTGTGTATGGACCTATGATGTTGCTTTCACTTTCGAGACAGCTGCCAACTTGAGCATTAAAATCTCCCATTATTATTAAGTTTTTGGACCCATATTCATTTATTGTCTTAGTTATTTGATGGTAGAAGTGTTCTATTTCATTCTTATTTGCTTGGGCCGTTGGTGAGTAAACCTGGATGATGGTCCATTTATCTTTATAGGATGGTAAGTTTATGTTTAGAACTGCAATCCTTTCAGAAATTCCGACTATTTCCTCTATACAGCTCTTTAAGTGTTTCTTTATGATAAAGCCCACTCCAAATTTACCTTTTGTTTCCCCTTTGTAGTACAGAAGGAATTCTTCATACTCTTCTATTCTGTCTCCTAATCTTCTCACCTCACTGAGACCGATTATATCCCATTTTACGTTCTTTAAAGCCATTAATAACTCTTGTAGACTATCTTCAGTTCTCAATGTAAGTGTGTTTAATGCGTTTATGTATAGATATTCTGATTTAGTTCTGTTTGTCTGTTTGGAATTTTTGGATGTGGTTGGAGGGTGGTGGTCGAATTGTTCCTCCTCGGTGACCGGCCGGTATGGAGGAATACTTGGGTTAAATTTGTTTTTAGTTGTTTTTTCTGAATTTATTTTCCGATAACCGAGGTTTCTAATTAGTTTTTTGGCGTATCTTCAGCTGTTGACTGTGATCTGTGTCTGGACAGGAAATTAGCCATACTTGTTCTGCTCACTCTCTTTGCTTCTCTTTTTCTGAAATCTTCCTCAGTGTTAGGCGACTTAGGAGGGTCTGAGATTTCCCGCTTTCTTTTTTCGCTTATTTTAGGATTTTTCACTATGAGCTTATCATATTTCAAGTATGCAATATTTCCTTTTTTCCTTTCTTCCTCTAGTTTTGGCTGTAGCTGTCTTCTAATCTCCAGTACTTCTTTAGGTAGGTCTTCTTTAATATTTACTCCTGTGGGGAGATTTCGTTTGTTTTTTAATATGAGAAGTTTTTTCCATCTAGTCGTAAGGCACACTACTATAGGACGCATTTTGCCTGATTTCGCTCCAATCCTGTACGCTTTGCTTATTTCATGATCTTCTGTGTTTACTCCTGTCTCTTCAATTATTTCCTTAGCTTGAGCAACTAGTTCGCATTCATTTTTTTCTTTTTCTTCAACTCCAAATATTATTATATTATTTTTCCTCTTCTCTTTTTCCATGAAATTTACTCTTTCTTCAAGTTTTTCAACCTTTAGTTTTAGGTTTTTGTTTTCTTCCATTAAGTATTTCATCTTTTCATCAAGAGCTTCCATTACATTTTTGGTCACAGCATTGGTTATTATAGTTGTTTGCTTATTCATTTTTTCATCAATTTTTTCCAACAATGTGTCCAAGTCCATTTTTGGGGAAAAGTTTTTTATATGGCAACACTCTTGGTCGAAAATGCAAGTGTCCAAGGCGAATAATTGTCTATGGTTATACAGTCTGAAGTAAGCGTTAAGTTCGTTAGGTTGGCACTTCAACTCTTATTTTGACATTTGGCACTTCAGCTCTTATTTTGAATTTGACATTTAACTTTGTTTTAACGTATCTATTTACACACTTTGAATTTCGATTTTCGACACTTATTCCTCTTCAAATACTGTCTTCCTTCACAAAACGCACTGTTCGGATGGGATCCTTTGTTTTCGTCAACACTGCATTGTATTCCGACAAGTATTTACCACTATTTTCGAATAAAAATCACGAGAGTCACAATCGTACGTATTCACCGTTCTCTCACCGGAACCGGAAAAAAGCACCCCAGGCACGATAGTAGTTTATTTTATGTCCCCCAGGTACGATAGTAGTTTATCGTATATCCCCCAGGCACGATAGTAGTTTATCTTATATCCCCAGGCACGATAGTAGTTTATCGTATATCCCCCAGGCACGATAGTAGTTTATCTTATGTCCCCCAGGAACGATAGTAGTTTATCGTATATCCCCCAGGCACGATAGTAGTTTATCTTATGTCCCCCAGCTACGATAGTAGTTTATCGTATATCCCCCAGGCACGATAGTAGTTTATCTTATGACCCCCGAATACGATAGTAGTTTATCTTATGTCCCCCAGGCACGATAGTGCGGGACGGGCGCGGGCGCGTGGTGGGGGACCTGCAGCGGGAGGGCACGCTGTTCGTGGCGGCGCGCGGTGGCGCGGGCGGCCGCGGGAACAAGTTCTTCCTAACCGACACTGAACAGGTGGGTGGCTGGACTCCCTCCTTTTATGTCGCACCTATTCCTCATTTCAGAAGATATACACATTCCTGTTAATCACATAATTCACAATGTTACTATAGTCCATAATCCATTCCACGAAACAAGCTCCCAAAGGAAATTGCCCTTGTGCTCATTGGTTCATGCGCGCGTTCTTCCAAATACACCCAGCAAAAGGCTGCACTGCAATGTACACGATCGAAAATGTTGTTTTCATTATCGCCACCTGGATCATTGCCATACTCCAATCCTTGTGCCAGATCATTCCGTCACGCACACAAATATTGTGGAATCGACTCCTTTCGGCGGTATTTCCATCTATGGTGTTTTTCAAGAGGCAGATCAACGAATCGCTTAAAAGCCGGCAATGCATTAGCAGTTCCTCTGGTGCTGCAAATGTTCATGAACGGCGGTAATCGCTTAACACAGAAATAAAAATCAAAATGAGTGAAAATTCTCCATTGTGGTATGTCTCAGGCGCCGATGGTGGCGGAGTGCGGCGCCGTGGGTGAGAGCAACCACTACACGCTGGAAGTGCGTTCCATGGCGCACCTGGGGCTCATCGGGTTCCCCAACGCGGGCAAGAGCACCCTGCTCCGGGCCGTGACCCGCGCGCGGCCCACCGTGGCGCCCTACCCCTTCACCACGCTCAGACCGCACATAGGTGAGTGATATCTACACTGCTTACTTTACAGTCCATTCCACGAGTCAAACTCCTACGGAACAAAATACTCGCACCACATTGGTCGATGCGCACGGCTAGAGTTACCTTTTTTTAAAATCTTACGGTAAATGTATCGAGCTGAAACGTTTTTATAGGAATCAAGTTATCGTTATTATTTTCAGGCATGATACCGTATGACGACTACGAACAAGTGGCCGTTGCGGACCTGCCCGGACTGATACCCGGCTCACACAAAAACTATGGTTTAGGTGAGAGACATTTACATTGTATTAGTTATTATGTTGATGATGAGAATATTCTTTATTTTATCATTTACTTTGTCCTTGAGTAAAATTTAATAAATAACCAACTGATGCATGCAACTTCGCCCGAGTGGATTAATAGGTTTTTTACAAATCCCGAAAACTTTGATTCACCGGGATAAAAAATAACCTGTGTGTCAACACACAAGAAAATTGTCTACAATTTTTTGGGGTCTACAGTTGTCCCAGTGTCTAGTTGCTTGTGGAAATCCTTTCAAAATCGGTTCAGCCTTTCAAAGAACAGTCGTTAATTTAACTCTATATCCGTATTACTAATTCCCCAGAATTCTGACAGCTGTCTGTCATTTACAGATGAGTTATTTGTATGGAGAACAGGGTTAACATCTACGAAGTACGATTTTACCCCAAACTACTTTAATTCCCTGTCCTCATAAAAAGCCTTATGCTGAGTAATAATATTCCTCGTTTCGCCTTAAAAAAGAAAACACCAAGAGTGGAAACTAGAAAGTGCACACTAACAGCAATAGAAAACAAAAGAAGCACATTGATAAAATTTATTGAAAAATGGATGTCGAATGACATTATCACCATGAAGTGTCTGTCAGGCATTTGTCATATCTACATGCGGCAGTTGATTTGTATTTGCATAAGTTTTGAATTTTTTATCTTTTTTGTGGGAATTGTTTTATCTCTGGTAACTTTACGAAACGTCAGAATTCCGGGGAATTAGTAATACTTGCGTATACTTGCTTGTGAAAATTCCCTATAAATCGGGTAAGCCTTTCTTTTGGTTAGCCCTTTCAAATAATAATTGGAGCATTGTGGCGAGTCTGAGCTCTAGCTCTCGCTCTATCATCATATAAGAGAGGAGACCCGTGCCCAGCAGTGGGACATTAAAGAGCTGTAATGTTTGGTCCAAATCCCTCCTGTTTCATATGTATTCCAAGGATAAGCCTTTCGAAGAGCAGACTTTAAAGCCCACCAATTCCCATTGGAGCAGCGTGGTGGGTCCAAGCTTTCTCTCTAGTATAAGAGAGATTTGTCCAGCAGTGGGGCTATAAAGAACTGAGTTCGAATCACTCCTGATTCACAAAATTTTGATATAATTATACTAAAAAAATGATGTTCTCAGGTATTCAATTCCTCCAGCACGCCGAGAGGTGTAGGGGTCTGATATTTCTGCTGGACGGCAGCAGCGACCCCCTACAGCAATACGCGACCCTGCACCACGAGCTGGCGCAGTACAGCGCCCAGCTGGCGCGCAGACCCCGCTGCGTGGTGCTCAACAAGATGGACCTACCAACAGTTGAGGAGATATACCGGAACACGGTGACGCACATACAGGAAAAGTCGGATGGACCAGTCGCGGTGGTCGGCATCTCCGCTAAAACTGGACACAATTTGAGCGAACTCTTGAGGATAATACGACAGATGTATGATGAAGGAGAGGACAAGGACCAAGAAGATATAGATAGATAGATAATTAAAATACATATATAAAAAGATACTATAGTCTCATTTTTAATTCCACTTAATTAAAAATCAGACTATAGTATTTTTCAAACTGGCAATATTTACCCAACGTTCGTCGACCTCTCTAGCGTCAGCTGATTGCATTACATTGCGAACTTTTAAAAAATACAGGAAACATTTAAAAAAAAATTCGCACTTTTTTTGTAGTATCTTGTCAGTAATCGTGGCGGAAATATGAAGCGGCTTGTGGACTTGTAACGATTGATATGACTGTGGCGGAAATATGAAGCGGCTTGTGGACTTGTAACGATTGATATGACGACTGTGGCGGAAATATGAAGCGGCTTGTGGACTTGTAACGATTGATATGACTGTGGCGGAAATATGAAGCGGCTTGTGGACTTGTAACGATTGATATGACGACTGTGGCGGAAATATGAAGCAGCTTGTGGACTTGTAACGATTGATATGACTGTGGCGGAAATATGAAGCGGCTTGTGGACTTGTAACGATTGATATGACTGTGGCGGAAATATGAAGCGGCTTGTGGACTTGTAACGATTGATATGACGACTGTGGCGGAAATATGAAGCGGCTTGTGGACTTGTAACGATTGATATGACTGTGGCGGAAATATGAAGCGGCTTGTGGACTTGTAACGATTGATATGACGACTGTGGCGGAAATATGAAGCGGCTTGTGGACTTGTAACGATTGATATGACTGTGGCGGAAATATGAAGCGGCTTGTGGACTTGTAACGATTGATATGACTGTGGCGGAAATATGAAGCGGCTTGTGGACTTGTAACGATTGATATGACGACTGTGGCGGAAATATGAAGCGGCTTGTGGACTTGTAACGATTGATATGACTGTGGCGGAAATATGAAGCGGCTTGTGGACTTGTAACGATTGATATGACGACTGTGGCGGAAATATGAAGCGGCTTGTGGACTTGTAACGATTGATATGACTGTGGCGGAAATATGAAGCGGCTTGTGGACTTGTAACGATTGATATGACGACTGTGGCGGAAATATGAAAGAGTAGGTACATAAAAATGCCTTTGTAAAATTACGACTTTAAAAATATAGAGGCTTTGGGTTCATTTTACTTTGATATTGTTGTTTTTACCCGACTACGGCAAAGCCAATGTATGTATGTTTGTGGCCGATTTTTTTGAGAATCTGTGTGTACCAGCGTAGCGCCTAAACTACTGGACCGATTTTGATGAATGAGATGCCTATTGATTCGTTGTAATGGTCCGGGTGACATAGGCTACATTTTATTTACGAAAAAAATAGAGAAATGACCTTCGCGCGGCTTTCTAGATTATTTAATTAGTTTTGATAATCACATAACGGATGGCGCCACTAGCTGCTTGCCCCGCCCTTTTACACATTAAATTATTAAGCGTAGTCGGGTTTTAGTTTACAAACTTTATACTTGTTCGATATTCGAAATCTAGTAGCGTTCTCGAGGAAGCAAGCTCGGCACAACCCTACAATAGGTCTCAGCCTTAGAAAGTTAGAAAAAAAAAAACAATCGCTATGGTAGTAAAACGTCATATATTTGATCAAAACACACATAAGTAGGTACACGCTACGAAGGGCCCAGTAGCGGCGGGAGCAAGTCGTTGGGCTTCGGGATCTTCTGTTTTCTTATCCTGTTCGGTTGCAGTTTCATCTGAAATGAGACATAATTGCTTGTCTGTAGAGTCGGTTTACGGACGATAATTTTAAGTGGTAACGTCATAATGGAACATTGCTCTATCGCTTATTCGGCGCTTGCACGCTGGGCTAAGCGGAACGTGACAATGAGTCGTGCTTTTTGCTGCGTTCGGCCGGCGTTCATCGATTTATAAGACGTTATCCCGTCAAAATATTATTTTAATCACAATAACAAGATGCCCAATGCCCATTCACTTGTAAAATCCAACCAAAAATTAGGCGCTTTAATGTGAAGGAAAACATCGTGAGGAAACCTGCTGATGATAGTGATGATGTTGATGATGATAATCATAATGATAGTGATGATGATGATGATAGTGATGATGATAATCATGCTGATAGTGATGATGATGATGATAATCATGATGATGGTGATGATGATGATAATAATCATGATGATAGATGATGACGATGGTTGCGATGGTGATGGTGATGATGATGATGGTTGTGATTATGATGGTGATGGGAGTGATGATGACTTACCTTGTGGTGCACTTCGCGCACGTGTCTGTACAGCGAGGAGTACCAGCCGAAGGCGGCGCCGCACTGTGCGCAGCGGTACGGCGTCTCGCTCGTGTGCATCGCCACTATGTGGTACTTCAGCTTCGCCGCGTTCTGGTACGACAACCGCATGGTATTAGTATATTAACACACACATACACACCCTAACTTAAGAGGTAACACTAAAATGAGGATTCTTAAATCATACACACAGATATACAGAGAGCAAACCTAACATAACCAGCTTTAACAATACCAGTTACTAACAATATGAGTCTATGTTACTTGAAATAAAAATATTTATTATTATTATTAAAACTTGTCAAAAATTACACTAGCAAAAGATGTCTCTTTGTGTGTGTTACATGTACACGTTTTAATGAAAGTCATGGCAATGGCGAAACGAAGATACGTAATTTAAGTAATAAATTATTGACAAGATACTACAAAAAAAAAAATTAAAATATTTCCTGTACTTTTTAAAAGTTCGCAATGTAAAGCAATCAACTGACGCTAGATGACAACGAATGTTGGGTAAATACCTAAAGTTCACGCCACTGTGACCCCGAGTTGTGCACGCTATACATTGCCGGTTTGAAAAATACTACAAGACAAGACATATGGTTATTGGTATTGGATTGTGTTTAGGTAGTATAATAATAGCGCCAAGTTTTCGATAGCGGTCTCCTTATACCCTGTATAATCATTGGGTGTAACACAACGGCTGTGATAGCCTAGTGGTTAGGACGACCGACTTCTAATCGGAGGTCGTGGGTTCGATCCCGGGCACGCACCTCTAACTTTTCGGAGTTATGTGCGTTTTAAGTATTTAAATATCACTTGCTTTAACGGTGAAGGAAAACATCGTGAGGAAACCTGCATGCCTGAGAGTTCTCCATAACGTTCTCACGCGGTGTGTGAAGTCTGCCAATCCGCTTGGCCAGCGTGGTAGACTATGGCCAAAACCCTTCTCACTCTGAGAGGAGACCCGTGCTCTGTAGTGAGCCGGTAATGGGTTGATCATGATGATGATGATGTAACACAACGTGACATAAGGCTGTTCGCTCACCGGGTAGGACTTGCCGCACACGTGGCACAGGTTCTCCTTCTTCTCCTTGTTCTTGTGCACGTTCTGCAGGTGCACGTACAGCGACGTGTGGCACTTGAACGGCTGCCGACCAACAGACAAACAAACAAACAAACAAGTTTGTAAAGTTATCTTTAAACAACGAGCAAATAAACAATACATCTTTATGTGACAAGTCTTTTTATTCGCTTTAATCACCTACCGTTATATTGACCTAGACTTGCTTCTCTTTCTATCGCGTATCTCTTATCCCTTCAGACTAAGTGGGGGTTGTTGAATGGGCCCGACAGACCCAACTACTTGGATGCGGATAGCCGAGGGTAGAGCGGATTGGCGCTGCTTAAAAGAGGCCTATGTCCAACAGTGGACGCACATTGGCTCATTATAATGACCTATAATGTGGAGTAAGAAATGCAGTAAGTATAACCCCCGGCACGTAAGTCGAGCGGTGACCTTCAAGTGCGCGCAGCGTGGTAAGAGTGAGCGGGACACAATACGATTGGAGAGTCAATCAGCGCTTACGAGGGATCCGCGAGAGCTAATCAGTGCTTACGAACGATCCCCACCCGCTCCCCGCGACCCCCTCACACCCCGAGATACCTCATTTACGACTTCTGCGCATTGAAGGCCACCGGTCGACTTATTTGCCGTGAGTTGTACCTTGTTGCACAGCTGACAGCGGAACTTGATCTTGTTGAGATGCTCCCAGTCGATGTGGTCGCGGAGTCGCGTCTTGTTCACGAACTTCTTGCCGCACTCGTTGCACATGAATCTGTTACGAATTTTTAAATTGACAAGTATATGTGCCTGTTTCACCACCTTCTGATATGTATTAGATAGCTATCTACAACTTTTGTCTTTGTCACTTGACAGAGTAAGAAAGTGACAAAACTTACGTTTAGGCTATCCAACATTTATCAGAGGTGGTGAAACAGACAGGCCATAAAGTTCGTAAACTAAAACCCGACTACGCTTAATAATAATTTATTGTGCAAAAGCGCGGGCCAAGCAGCTAGTGGCGCCATCTGTTATGTGATTACCGAAACTAATTAAACAATCTAGAAAGCCGCGCGAAGGTCACTTCTCGATTTTTTTCGTAAATAAAATGTAGCCCATGTCACCCGGACCATTACAATGAATCAATAGACACATCATTCATCAAAATCGATCCAGTAGTTAAGGCGCTACGGTGGTACACACAGAATCTCATACGAAAATCGGCCACATACATACATACATAGACTACTAAAATCATAACCCTTTCGTTTGGCTTTGCCGTAGTCGGGTAAAAAAACAATTTTACCCCGCCATTTTCTATTTCTGTCCTGCTCACGTGTCTTATTCACAGACATGTAGAGAGCATACACAACATAACTTTTTAAAAACGTGTTATAATTATTTACACTTAAAAAAACACGATCCGAACATAAACATGACAATGACGGATCGGCCGCAACATGGCCGCCAGCTTTTGTTTTAGCCCGCCAAACCGCATCGGAGCAGCGTGGCGGGTCTAAGCTCTAAATCCTTCTCTCCTATAAGAGAGGAGGCCTGTGCCCAGCAGTGGGACGTTAAAAAGCTGTAGTGGTGGTGGTGGCCCGTTTTAAGCAATTAAACATTCGCTTTAACGGTGAAGCAAAACATCGCGAGGAAACCTGCACGTCTGAGAGTTCACTATAATGTTTTCAAAAACGTGTGAACTGTGAAGTGTATAGATCGACGAATCTCATGAAAAATAGGTAAATTAAATTTTGTAGTAAGCAACACTAGGTTAACTCGGCTGCCCTAGTGATAAACAAAGTAATTACATTCAGAACACCTTACCTGGGATCGTTTCACGAAACGAAAAATCAAGCAACTGCATTTTAAATACAAAAACAAAGTAATCAACATCCAATTACTTTGTTTTTGTGTTCTGCTTGTTGTTTACTTGGTTTTTGCATATTTTATATTGCAGGTTAGTGAGTGCAGTTACTTTGTTTGGGCAATTTGAATTTCAGTAAACGGTTCAAGTTATTTGAAATATTAAACTGTGGTAAAAAACTACTCGACATAAAACTTTTGTTAATGCAAAAAGTCAATTTCACAAAAAATGTCAGTTACTTTGGTTATCGTCAGGGCAGCCGTAGTGTTGCTAACCTTGGAATTTCATTTCCCTATTTTTCATGAGATTCTGGTCTATCTATACCAATCTCGAATCCGCACTCGGCCACTACGGCCGATCCTTTTCACTTGGGCCATCGCGATGGGCCATTGTATAGAAGGCGGTAGTGGTGTCTGACAGTCTGATGGTGATCGAGAACTGATGTGGTCAAATAACGAAACTATAAGGTTTATTGAATTGTTTCGTACCATAAGGTTTATTGAATTGAAAGCATAATTATGGAGTCTCAAACATATGTAATTTTCTAGTTCACTTTATGAAGAAAACAGTGCGCGCTAAATAGATATATCGACGCAGTGGAGCGGCGATAGCTTATACGTCCATCTCGTCTCAACTGCAAATGAACACTGAACATAGCCATTATGTAGATGCGTTGCAACCGTCGCATAGCCAGCTCACCGAGCATCAGCCAGGCCAGCGCTGGCCCATTGTGTGGCGCGGTACGAGAGGAGACCCGCGCGCGCCCCGTACTGATTCGGTAATGGGTTGATGATGACGATGATGATGATGGTGGTGGTGATGATGGAGGTGATGATGGCGATGGTGATGGTGGTGATGATGGTGGTGATGATGACGATGGTGGTGGTGATGTTGATGATGACGCGCACTCACGTGAAGTCGTTCTCGGAGACGTGTCGGCGCGACACGCGCAGATGCTGGCGGTACGTCGCGACAGACGCGAAACGCTTGTCGCACAGCGCGCAGTGCAGCTCGTTGTTGTCGCGCGCCTGTATGCAGCACCACAATTACAACCGTTAATATATTGGTTAAAAGAGTTATTTTATGCTTGATGATTATGATTATAATATTATGGTTAAATGTTATACTATACTTGATGATTATGTTATGGTTGGTGAATTGATGATGATATAAACTTGCCTTGTGTGTCCTCATGTGCCTGCCCAGGTTAGACTTCCACTGGTACACCTTGCCGCAGCGCGGGCACGGGTATCTGTTCTGGCCGCGGTGTAGAACACTGTTCAACACATTATATCATTACCACACCAATTCTAAAACACAGCCACTACAAAAATATTATGGTGGTGGGTGATGGGTGATGGGTGGGTGGTGGGCGGTGGGTGGTGGGTGGTGGGTGATGAGTGATTGGTGGTGGGTGATGAGTGATTGGTGGTGGGTGATGAGTGATTGGTGGTGGGTGGTGGGTGATGAGTGATTGGTGGTGGGTGGTGGGTGATGGGTGGTGGGTAATGGGTGGGTGGTGGGTGATGGGTGGGTGATGTGTGGGTGGGTGGTGGGTGGAAGGTGTGAGACTCACTTCAAGTGGTATCTGTACGTCTTCCTGGAGCTGAACATCTTGCCGCACTCGACGCACTGCGGCTTCTCCGGCAGGGGCTCCATGTTGCGGGGGCGGCGCACCCCGTTCCGCTTGACCGCCTTCTATCGACAGTAAACACGGTAATCATTTTTCAAGTGAAACTTCTTTAGCACCGCTGTGATAAGAAACTCGATGAAACGAAGAAGCGACACCAAAATCCTGTCTCGCGAACCAGGAGTCCATGAGGTGACAGGAGGTCGCTTGAGTTCCCAGGCGCTGCACGAGTGACAGAGACAAACATATTCATAAACATTTAAAATAGAATTAAGCCTGCGAGAGATGAGATATAATACAAGTCGGTTTCCATGACGACCGCTCTCTGCCTACGTTCCGTTTTTGAACTCAAATTTAATTTTAAAAACATAAACAAGGTTTTGTGTTTATTATAATATTTTACACTTACCTGATTCTAAACACAAAAAAAAATCTTGTTTGAATATAAAAGAATTGCTATAATATGTTTATTTACTCACCTCTACAATATGTGAACTATCTATGTGTCTCTCCAACTCTCTCTCCTCTACAAAACTCTCTTCACACTGTGCACAGGGAAACTCTCTTTTTGCTAAACTCTCTGTTTCTTCAAAGTCGACGTCATAGCCCGCGTCGGAACTCTCCTTTTTTAAAGTCTGTTGAATTTTTGTGTGTCAAATAAATTACAAAGTATTGTTGAAAACGTCCTCTGTCTATTAAAAACAAAATCACGCAAATCGGTTCAGAAATCTCGGAGAAATCAGCGTACATACATAAAAGAAAGATAACATACGCGCGAATTGAGAACCTTTTTAAAAGTCGGTTAAAACTTAAAAAGTGATATAAATTTCGAAAATACATCGTTTCTAATTCCCACTCTATTTTTTGAATTTTGGGACACAACGTGTAGGGTGTCCCAAAATTCAAAAATAGAGTGGGAATTAGAAACGATGTATTTTCGAAAAAAAATCTTGTGAAATACAAAAAACCATAAGTAAATCTTTATTTACTCACCTTTACAGTATGTACACTATCTGTATGTCTCTCCAACTCTCTCTCCTCCACAAAACTCTCATCACACTGTGCACAGGCAAACTCTCTTTTTGCTAAACTCTCCGTTTCTTCAAAGTCTACGTCACTGGCCGTGTCGGAACTCTCCTTACTTCTCGCTGCCTTCTTTTTCTTTATTTTGACTTTCTGTTTCGATTTCCTTTTCAAAGTCTGTAGAATAGAATAGATTTTTTTTTTGACGGACAGACAGACATAGTGACACTTAAAGGGCTCACTTTTACCCTTTGGGTACAGATTTATTTGTCACATAAGTTTTTACAAATTTTTGAATGGTTGAATGAATCTGTTTGAGCCTTGTACATAACAAATTTTAATAAATGTAGACAAATTGAAACCGAAACTAAATTATTTATTAAGTTCTTTTGACCGCCTCCCCAGCACAGCGGTGACCGCTGTGGTCTTATAAGTGGGAGGGCCCGAATTCGATACCCGGCAGACGCAATTTGGAATTTGTAATTTTTAAATTTTCTCTGGTCTAGTTTAGTCAAATCAAATCAAATAAACTTTATTCAAAATTGGTACACTGTACACTTTTTGTTACACTTAGTGGTAGGCTTCAGCTGTAACTATTTAACGCCCTAGCGGCAAAGCCGTGCCGCCAAGCGGTTTAGCGTTCCGGTACGATGCCACGTAGAAGGCGACCAAAGGTATGGGTTCAATAAAAGCTACCATATCTATTCCAAGTTAGCTCACTCCCATCTTGACTGCATCGTCGCTTATCATTAAAAACATCGACTCTTTTCGGGACACATCGATAAAACACGCCAGGAATTTCCAACGCGACAATAATGAAAATAGCTATACAGTTGAATGTGCTAGCGACACATCTTTAAGCACACAATATTTATTAGTTTAAAGGCTGAATGTTAGTTTAATAAAATTCCTTCTATTTTTAAACTAAAAATAACAAGTAATTTATTTACTCACCTTTACAATATGTAGTCTGTCGATGTGTCTCTCCAACTCTCTCTCCTCCACAAAACTCTCGTCACACTGTGCACAGGGAAACTCTCTCTTTGTAAAACTCTCCGTCGCGTCATCAAAGTCCGCGTCGCTGCCCGCGTCGGAACTCTCCTTACTTCTCACTTCTCTCTTCTTTTTCCTTATTTTCACTTTATGTTTTGATTTCTTTTTCAGAGTCTGTTGGATAGAATAGAAACTTTTTAGAATAGAATAGAAACAGTTAAATAGTGTAATACCAGGCCAGGCGCACTCCGCATTACCTACAGTGTGCTACAAGTACCTAGCGCGCTTCGGTTAGGCGGGCCCATTGCATGACCCTTACTTAGTCGGAAGGGCTAAGAGCTACGAGACAGAAAGAGAGGCAAACACTAGGTTATGTTTGTATCCGATTTTTGTATGAGATTCTGTGTTCCACTGCAGCGCCTAAACTGCTGGGCCGATTTTGATGAATGAGGTGTTCGTTGTTATGGTCCAGGTGACATAGGCTACATTTTATTTATGAAAAAATCAAGAAGTGACCTTCGCGCGGCTATACTAGAATATTCAATTACTTTCGGATAGACATAACAGATGGCGCCACTAGCTGGTTGCCCCGCGCTCTCTTCCGTTCGGATTCTATTATAGTACGCACGCAAATACACGTTTTTCTGCACACTAATTAATAATTTTATAAGAGTAGTCGGGTTTTAGTTTATGAACTATATCTCTTGTTTGAGTTTTGCGACACGTATCACTCACCCTTTTCTCCTTAGCAGTCCTGGGCTCCCTGTCCGGCGCTACACTGTCTACAAACGTGTCGGGCTCGCGGTGCGTGTCGTCCGACAGCTCGCACTTCACCTCCAGCTCGCACTTGACGCGCAGCTCGCTCGTCGCGCTCGACGGCTCCGGGTAGCTGATGCTGTGCACTCGCCGGGTGCCCAGCCTGGATCTGTGATGATTGTACGGTGTGCTCTATGAAACAAATTAAATTACAAAGTTTTTTAAACATAAATATTGGGTTCTTTTTCTTTGGGAACAAAATTGAAAAATAAGACCACCTCCCTCCCTGGCGCAGTGGTGAGCTCTGTGGTCTTATAAGTGGGAGGTCCCGGGTTTGATTCCCAGCAGGGGCAATTTGGGATTTTATAATTTCTAAATTGTCTCTGGTCTGGTCTGGTGGGAGGCTAATCATGGATGGTTACCACTATATCGGCAAAACTGTGCTGTCAAGCGATTTAGCGTTCCAGTATAATGCTGTGTAGAAACCAATCAGAGCTATGCATACCTCTTGCAAGTTAGCCCGCTTCCGTCTTAGACTGCATCATCACTTACCATCAGGTGAGACTGCAGTCAAGGGCTAACTTGTACTTGAATAAAGATCAAATACCAAATTAACAAACATACTCAAGCGGATCGACAAGTTGAAATGGCACTGGACTGGTCACCTACTAGCAGTGTGAATAAATGAAGGAAGCAGGTGACACTTTGGTATCCCAAGGATGGAATGCGTACAAGAGGATGCCAACATGATGATGAACATGATATGGGAGGATGAAATCCGCTATTCTGGCCCAGAGTAGCAACGGATCTAGTCCAATGGCACAGTTGGAGGAGGCCTTTGCCAAAGGCACAGCAAAATCAGACATCTTATAACTTTCTACTATGTAACAATTCATTGGTTTCGGAATGTAAAGGCTATTGGAACGAAGTTTCTTATCGCGCGTTGCGAAAGGGGGCTAGACGGAAAAAATTAAGACCAAAAGTTGTAACGACACTTTTTGCTATAGTTGTAAGCCGTGCGGCGTGCGCGTGTTTCTCTGTCTGTCTCTCTCTTATAGAAAGCAAGCCTAAGTTACTTTCGTTTCGTCTTTTTACGACGTATTTTTTTTAAGTCATAATAATATTTTTATATGATGTTATCACTTATGATAACATTTTGCTTTGATTTAATTTATGAAGTTCTAAAAAATTTTATTACAATTCCTTCACTAATTAATCAAAAGGAACTTCATTCCATCCGGGTCTCTTGACACCTCTCAAGTTTTTATATTTTATTTATTGGGTTCTTCAAGCTCATAAGTGTTTAACAGCTTGTGAATGAAATGATATTGAGCAAAAATGCCTCATTGGTGTAGTGGTAAGTGTGTTTAACTGTGAATCTCAAGGTCTAGGACTCTACACTTCAATTCAAGGGGTGGGCCAATGATTGTTAGGTATTGAGTTATTCTCTGTTCCAACTCATAGTATTTCAACCCTGTACATCGGAAAGCACTTTGAGCCACATCAAAGAGAAAATATTGCGAATAAAATGTACAGAGTTAAAAATCTCATCCTTTCTTGGAGGTCGATCAAAAAGTAACTAAATGTAGATAATATTACAACACCTGCTGCATATTATCCAACAGTTCAGTGTAACACTCCTGCGCCTGCCTCTTGAACCTCTGGAAGCGCTCCAGCACGGCGCGGCACTCCCAGCACACCTGCATGCAGGCCGACAGCATCTCACCTGAAATCTGAACATCAATATACTAATATTATAAATGCGAAAGTAATAATAATACTAGTAATAAAAGTCTGTTTGTAGTAATAGCTTTGACTTCTAAACTGCTGAACTGCTTTTAAAACTAAGTGTGTTAAATTCACTTTACCTAATGTTAAACAAGTTGAAACCACTGTACAGCTTAATAATGAGGAATTAGATCTAGTGGATACGGCTGTTTTCCTGGGGATAACGTTAGATGCTAAACTCCAATGGGGCCCTCATGTAAATAACTTATCGAACAGACTTAGTTCTGCTGCATATGCGGTTAAAAAGATTCGCCAACTAACTGATATTGAAACTGCGAGGTTAGTTTATTTTAGTTACTTTCACAGCATTATGTCATATGGCATACTTTTATGGGGTAATGCTGCTGATATTAATTCCATTTTCGTGCTGCAGAAGAGGGCTGTTCGTGCCATATATAATATGGGACCCAGAGAGTCACTGAGAAATAAGTTTAAGGAAGTTAAAATTATGACAGTTTATAACCAATATATTCTTGAAAATTTAATATATGTACACAAAAATATCGATAAATTTAAGAAAAAAAGTGACTGTCATAACATTAATCTTAGAAATAAAGATAAACTTGTGTTGCCCACTACTAGGCTGCGAAAAGTTGGAAAATCATTTGTTGGTACCCGTGTGGGGTTGCTGGTCCCCCATCGGGCGCGTCCCCCCGGTGGCGGATGGGGGAACGCCTCCCAGATATGGGAGGTACCGGGGAAACCTGGCGCGGACCAAAACCAGCAGGGGGTTGCCGCTTGGAGGCTCCTGGTACTTCTCTGTTCATCAGAGTGGACTGTGGAGACTCCGGGCGGCGACAATTGGGGGGGAGGCTTTCGGGCCGTGAGGAAGAAAACCTCGTTAAAAAATTACCGGAGGGGGTGGAAACGCCCTGCGCGGCGGGTCCGCTGGTCTTTGTGGCCGGTGGGCGCTGGCTTCGGCCACCGTCGGGCAACCCGTAATCCGCACTGAGCGGAACCGGGGGCCCCACGCACTGAGCGAGGGGCCGCGAGGAAGAAAACCTCTATAAAAAATTACACGAGGGGTGAACCTCTTGAGGGTCGCCTGCGGGTGTGGCCCTCTTGAGGGTTGCCTCTGGCGAGGAACTCCGGGTGATGGAATGGCGTATCCGTCGCCCGTTGAGACGCCTCGGGTCGGGAGGCGCACCACTATGTTCCTGGTGCGCCTCAGACGGTGTTAGGGGGCCTTTAGGTCCCCCGGTGGAGGGTCTGCCTCGGCGGACGGCGCCGGCTGGGTCGCGGATGATTGTGCAAGTGTACCCGTAACCCAGCCACCAGGCGACACGGAGGAACATCGCTGGGTTTTAGTGGGTATTCTGGCCACTTCTTGGCCTGCCTGAGTCCCACACTACCTTCCGGAAGCATTGCAGTTCGCTGTAAGGCTTCCGGAGGGTGTGCGTAAATGCATTTCCCAGCGTCAAAAAAAAAAAAAAAAAAAAAAAAAAAAAAAAAAAAAAAAAAAAAAAAAATCATTTGTTGGTAATTCTGTACTTTTTTATAATATGTTGCCAGAGAACATTTTGGATATGTCTCTCAATAAGTTCAAAGGTTTTATTAAACGCAAATTAATTGAAAAGTCTTACTATAGCTTAAAAGATTTTTTTAATGACAAAAATCCATGGACATAGATTGCTCTAAAAGCCAACAGTTCAAATAATTTTTATGGCTATTATACCATATTGTAAGATGGTGATAATAAAAAAAAAATAAACCCGGCTGAGTTTGTTGTGGGCTCTTCTCAGACCAGGGCGCGTTTGGAACCCTCGTAGTTTTAGTTTTAAGTTTCCGTAAATAATTATCACCATTGCGTGTGCGTACTCCCAGCGGAATGTTGTCGAATTTCTTGATTTTAAGTATGCAGATATTTAGTGTGTTAAGACGTGTAAATGTGTGTGATAGTTTCAAATTTGTGCGTCCAACCGTTTTTGAAAAATTCGCCAAAAACACTTTCCGCCAGGAGAACGTTCTCCCAGCGGCATGTTTTTTTTCTAACGTGCGCACGAAAAAAAAAATTGGTGCAATAATTAGTGCGTAGCTACAGGTAAATGTGTGTGTATAAATGGAATTTGTGTGTCTCAAGACTCCGGAGATATTCAAGATTCCGCTGGGGGAACGTTTCGCTGTTTGCTAGATCTCGTAAACGGCTAAGCGTGTAGATGTGATTTTTTTTACACATGTTGCTATGAATTTGTGTGTAATGTTTGTGAAAACAGAATTAGAAAAATAATTGCTGTTCAGAAATTATGTGTATTAAAGTGAAATCCGGTTATTAGGTCCTAACACTTCGAATAAGAGTTCTAAAGTTTAATTTCTAACACTAATTTGTTCTTTATGACTGTTTACAATGCCTTGTTAAGTTTCATTGGTCTACAGTAGGTAATACTCAAGTTATGATCAAATATTACTATAACTTAGCCACTATTTTGTTCGACATTCGATTAGACGAGTTTTTTATGGGTTGGCGAATGAAAAAGTATTCCAATAATTAGTGTGTCGGTTCAACTATCTATTTGCAAAATTTTAACTTAATAGGCTTAATAATTAAAGAGATATAATTAAAAAACCAGAAAAAAATGCAATAGTGACATAAACCGACCAAGTTTGAATGGTAACAAAAAAGCGGCCTTGTCATATATGGTGCTAACTTACCGAAATTGACAGCATAATAACGTTATTGGTATTGTACAATCGCGTACACAATAATTAGTGAAAATTTTATTTATTTATTTTATTTATTAGGTTCACAAACAGTCACAATATATTTTTAAATCTATACCAATTAAAAAAATAATAAAGGTAGGTAGGAGGTTTTTAAATAATTAGTGAAAATAAAAATAACTGATACTATGAATAATTTGTTTTAATTCGCAAATGAACATTCTTACAAATTAATACCTACTGTATTATACACTGTACAGTGTACAGGGTAGAAGGGGATCGCTCTCAAAAACTTAGCACTGTTATTATACTACCTAAACACCATTTAATACCAATAAGTAGTATTAGCGGTTTACCAACCATTTTGATATTTTTCAAACCCGCAATAATCGCAAAACGTTTTTTTGTGATATCTTGTCAGTAATAATTACTAGAATCACCTGTCTTCGTTTCCGAGAGCGGTTACCTTACACACGTTAAAAATTATAATAATGACTCATTTGGACGTAACACCTCTTATTAAATAGGTTATTAACTTATTAGTGAAATCACAGATCTTAGTTATTATATCAGTAATAACAATAATTGACTTGTATTAAAGCGCGTTTTAAGTACATGAGTAATAAATATTGTCACTTATAATACTGATTATTAACCCCCGACGCAAAAACGACGGGGTGTTATAAGTTTGACGTGTCTGTGTGTGTGTGTGCGTGTGTGTGTGTGTGTGTGTGTGTGTGTGTCTGTCTGTTCCCCTGTGGCGCTCAAACGGGTGGACCGATTTGAATGCGGTTTTTTTTGTTTGAAAGGTAAATTAGTCGAGAGTGTTGTTAGCTATGTTTGATGAAAATCGATCCAAGATGGCCGCCGCTACAAAATGGCGGATTACATATATTTTCACAACTCCCTTAATATGGGTATCTAATGAAAGGGCTTGACTAGTAGAATAGCACTATTGCAAATCCAAGATGGCCGCTGCCACAAAATGGCGAATGTCGGGGGTTTTTTAAATTTCTAATTTATACTTGTTATTATTGTTATTAAGTAATATCAAAAAAACTATGATAGAGCGTAGGTTTTATTTTTCATACATATGACAATGTTTCAATGTAATGTCACATTCGAGTTTGCAATAGATAGGTATTCCTAGTTTTTTCCTCATGCGTAGTGATGAAAAATAGTGTGTCGCTCGGGGCCTAAATATTTTGTTCTCGGTTGACGTTCATAGAATTCCTCGCTACGTTCAGGTTTCTTCTTTAGAATCTTTTGTTTTGCTCTGAATTCAAAATAACCCCCTCTAGGAACAAACACTTTGACCCCTTGTAACAAATAACTATTGCAGTTTTTTCTTTTGTGTGCGAAAATAATGCTAAAATGCTGGCTGTGTTAAGATGCATATAAATCGAGTTCAGATGGAATAACTGAATAATGCTAATTCTTAAATTTCAGATTTAGCTCGGTTACTTAATATATCACACAAGTATTACACACCTAAATATTATTAAAATGTACCTAATAAAAATATAAGTTAAGAACTGTGTTCGCGATTGTACAAAATCACTAAAAATATTAAAATGATATAGTATCAATTTCGGTAGGTCAGCACCATATACGACAAGGCCGCTTTTTTGTTACCATTCAAACTTGGTCGGTTTATGTCACTATTGCATTTTTTTCTGGTTTTTTAATTATATCTCTTTAATTATTAAGCCTATTAAGTTAAAATTTTGCAAATAGATAGTTGAACCGACACACTAATTATTGGAATACTTTTTCATTCGCCAACCCATAAAAAACTCGTCTAATCGAATGTCGAACAAAATAGTGGCTAAGTTATAGTAATATTTGATCATAACTTGAGTATTACCTACTGTAGACCAATGAAACTTAACAAGGCATTGTAAACAGTCATAAAGAACAAATTAGTGTTAGAAATTAAACTTTAGAACTCTTATTCGAAGTGTTAGGACCTAATAACCGGATTTCACTTTAATACACATAATTTCTGAACAGCAATTATTTTTCTAATTCTGTTTTCACAAACATTACACACAAATTCATAGCAACATGTGTAAAAAAAATCACATCTACACGCTTAGCCGTTTACGAGATCTAGCAAACAGCGAAACGTTCCCCCAGCGGAATCTTGAATATCTCCGGAGTCTTGAGACACACAAATTCCATTTATACACACACATTTACCTGTAGCTACGCACTAATTATTGCACCAATTTTTTTTTTCGTGCGCACGTTAGAAAAAAAACATGCCGCTGGGAGAACGTTCTCCTGGCGGAAAGTGTTTTTGGCGAATTTTTCAAAAACGGTTGGACGCACAAATTTGAAACTATCACACACATTTACACGTCTTAACACACTAAATATCTGCATACTTAAAATCAAGAAATTCGACAACATTCCGCTGGGAGTACGCACACCACCATTGCCTGTACCTAAATTGACGTTCAAAAAGTGTACAGTGTACCAATCTATACTAATATAATAAAGCGGAAGAGTTTGTTTGTTTGTTTGTTTGTTTGTTTGTTTGTTTGTTTGTTTGTTTGAACGCGCTAATCTCTGGAAGTACCGATCGGATTTGAAAAATTCTTTTTGCATTTAGTTGTCCAACTCTTGGGGCAGGTTATAGGCTATTTCATATCCCTTAAATCCTCCCCTAAGGGGGTAAAATGGGGGTAGAAAGTTTGTATGAAAGTCCTATGTTTTTAAAGTTACAGACCTGAAAATCGGCATTTAGATTATTAGTTTTAAATAATAAAACTCTGTATATTTTATTTTGAAAAATCTTCCCTTAAGGGTGGTAAAATAGGGGATGAAAGTTTTAATGGGAAGTTTTAATTATAATTTTGCTATTATCAACTTGAAATTTGGAAGGTAGGTTAATTCTAGGGCTTAGATATCAGCCTGAAAAATATTTCACGAAAATCCTCCCCTAAGGGGGTAAAATGGGGGTTGGAAGGTTATGTTTTTGAAGTTACAGATATGAAAATAGGATATGAAATTATAATTTTAAATGATAAAAACCTGTATAAGTAATTCTGGAAAATCTCCCCTTAAGGGTGGTAAAATAGGGGATGAAATTTTTTATGAAAGTCCTATGTTTTAAAGTTACAGACCTGAAAATCGGCAATTAGATTATGAGTTTTAAATAATAAAACTCTGTAAATTTTATTTTGAAAAATCTGCTTTTAAGGGTGGTAAAACAGGGGATGAAATTTTAATGGGAACTAAAAACGATTGCAGCGCCCTCTGGCGGTCTAACTTGAAGCGATCATAGCGCCCTTTGGTGGCCAAAACTGGAAACTAAAAAAAAACGATTGCGGCGCCCTCTAGCGGCCAAAACTGGAAGCTAAAAACGATCGCAGCGCCCTCTGGCGGCCAAAACTGGAAACTTAAAACGATCACAGCGCCCTCTGGCGGCCTAAGCTGGAAACTTGAAGCAATAGCAGCGCCCTCTAGCAGCCAAAACTGGAAACTAAAAACGATCGCAGCGCCCTCTGGCGGCCAAAACTAGAAACTAAAAAACGATCTCAGCGCCCTCTGGCGGTCTAAGCCAGAAACTTGGAGCAATAGCAGCGCCCTCTAGCAGCCAAAACTGGAAACTACAAAACGATTGTAGCGCCCTCTTGTGGCCAAAACTGGAAATTAAAACGATCACAGTGCCCTCTTGCGGCAAAAACTGGAAACTAAAAAACGATCGCAGCGCCCTCTGGCGGCCTAGGCCAGAAACTTGAAGTTTAGTTATTAAATAATTATCTAAATGTGAAAGTGCGGATATTTGGATATAATTGGATGTTTAGATGTTTGGATGTTTGTTACTCTACATATAACGTCGCAACTACTGAACAGATTTGGCTGAAATTTTGAATGGAGATAATGCCCTGACTTAAAACATAGGCAACTTTTTATCCTGAAAAAATCCACAGTTCCCACGGGATTTTGAAAAAACCCAAATCTACAGCTATAGGTAGATCAATATAGCAAACTACCTTGAAAGTAAGTATAAAGATTGGAAAAGGGAGCGGGAACAGGAACCAGAAATCCACGATTCCCTCAGGATTTGTGAAAAACCGAAATTCACGCGGGCGAAGCCGCGGGCAACAGCTAGTTTTGAATAAAGTTTATTTGATTTGATTTGATTTTGATTAATGAAACTTGGTATAGAGATAAACTAGAAAATTAAAGTTCCCTAGGTATTTTAAAAAACCTAAAACCACGCTAACAAAGTTGCCGGCATCAGCTAGTTTACTATACTTATAATACCCTATCGTACCTACAATTGTACAATAATAATAATAAAAGTACAATCATACAAGCTATTCATATTAATAATAGCGCGTCTGTTTCTACCTCTTAGGAATTTTGATTTGTAATCCAAGGCACTGTGGCTAATTCTGTTGTATACAATCTCTAAACTAAACTAAATTGACAGGTTTAAAAATAGTGCTATTTTTTTCCGCAGGTATCACTGTGAAAGAGATAAGAATATATTTACCCCTGTCATTTTAGTTTAGGTTTAGAGATTGTGTACAACAGAATTGGCCACACTGTTTCAAGCATTTAGGACAGTGGCACGTCGCTACAGTAGCGTGGATGGCATGTACGCCAATTTTAATATTTTCACAGGACCTTTTATCACCTCAACACTGAGTCACTGACTCAACACAAAGTAAAGTATTGAAATGATTTACATACATGTATGAAGGGTGAAAGTTTAAATTCTATATTGTAAGTTTAGGGTTTTTACACAAACAAATAAACAGACAAACTTATACAGAGACCAGTAAAATCAAGTGTTTTACGCACTAAACTTACTTCAAAACTATAGCACTGTTTGTATAAAACATAGGTATAAATTGGCAGAAACAGAGATGTATTTTAAAACCATGTAAAACTTCATAATTTAAGTTTGTACCTAAACAGAACTCCAGAAACCTAATGTTAACAAGGTGTTTCATATTTTTGAAAGGTGTTTTAAGTTCTACTTACTGATATTTCATTCAAAATTTGAGTGTAAAGTTGCTGGATATCGCTGCCTTGTACAGAGAACAAATTCCGTCCTACAGACAAACATGCCGTACACAAATCACTCATATTTAGCTTTTAATAAGTCCTCAGATAAAGAGATAAAGTTAATTTGTACCGTTTTTTTTATAGTGATTCGCAATTTTATTAATGTTTTTCTACGAAACGGCAAAGCGTCCCTTTAGCCCTTTGTCATAAACAAAAAATAAAGTATATATAATGTATATGTACTCTGTGAACAAAAAACACAGAAAGAAACACAGTACAAACGTCACAGAGCTAAGAGAGAGAATTGTAGTCACAGACCAGTGACCAGTGATCACAGACATTGTAAATAGATTGTACCAAAAATTCTTTGTAAAAAATTGCATAAAAAAAATTGTCTATTTATCAATGAGTTCCACCAACTTTTTAAATACGGCATATTAATCGCCGTTTTTTTCAATTGATTCTCTTTAATTATTATTTACTACTGACTTATTAAAGAGGGGGTGGGGTATAATTTCTCTTAGCTCCTATGTCGCTTCGTATTTATGACACCAGATGGCCGCCAATGCCATGCTAAGTTCCTATTTCACATATTCGTTGACGTAGTAGGTATATATGTCAATGCCCATATTCGAAGTTTGCAATAAAAAATTCATCAAAATTGGTTCAGCAGCTTAAGCATGAAAACAAACAAACATGTCTGTTTGTTTGTTTTCATGCTGAATGAGTAACTTTCACTTAGTATTACGTAGGTATTATAGTAAGTATAGTGCCGCTCTCTATAGCTAAATTATGGCTTCAACCACAGATCAGGATAAACTCAAAACTAGACCACTAAACTAGACATTCTAGTCTAGAGTCTAGACTAAAGAGTAAATGTATATACATTATACACATAGAGATAATAATAATGATTATACATGGTAAGTAAACATATATATGGTAATCTAGACTGCAAAATTCCTAGTCTTATGAGTATTCTGTGCTGCAAACAACATTCGATGATTAGTCAGTACCATTTTAGGTTATTGACAGACAACAGTGTTTTTATCAATCATGTCGTTACACGGTATTAAGTTAGTTACATTTGATGTTACAAACACTTTATTAAGGTTCCGCATACCTCCACACGATTACTATGCGCTTATAGCACGTAGTCACGGCTTTAAAGGTGCAGGAATTGATTTAAAGAACCAACTACTTAAAAGTTATGTAGATCTTACAAAGCAACATCCAAATTTTGGGAGAGATAGTATTTCCTGGAGCAAATGGTGGAGCCGCGTCATTGAAATGACCTTTCAGGGATGTTTGCCTGCTGAGAAAGTTCATGAAATTACGAAACAACTTATTGAAGATTTTAAAACTTCAACATGTTGGGAACTAGTGGATGGCGGTTCAGACCTAATCAAATTACTAAAGAAAGCTGGAATTGTTGTAGGAGTTATATCGAATTTTGATCCTCGTCTACATGAAATACTTACTAATATGAGCATTCATAGTTGCTTTGAGTTCGTATTAACGTCTTATGAGGTCGGTGTATGTAAACCTGACAAAAAGATCTTTGAATGTGCTCAAGCTAATTATGGCAATAACATATCCTCCTGCCAATGTCTTCATATTGGAGATGATCTAGAAAAAGACTACAACGGTGCAAAAGCGGCAGGATGGCGTGCTTTACTAATCACAAATAAATCTGTTACATTGCCAGTCTCTGAAAGAACATACTCTAGTTTAAAGGAGTTATATGATGCAATTGAAAGTAATAACTAAACTAAAGTATAGCTAACATGATGCTAGCTAGATAATAGCGTCATATTATTAAGCTACAAGCGGACACCCGCGACTTCGTTCGCGTGGATATTAGTTTTTAAAAATCCCGTGCGAATCATTTTGTTTTTCCTAAGCTCCTTTGAGCTCATACCTTGCTAAAAACTGTTAAAAGTTCACTGGCGGATGTTTAGGTACATCAAAATGTAAACATCCGCCAGTAAAAGTCCCATCAAAATCGGTCCAGCCTTTAAGAGATAAGCCAGTAATCTTTAATGTATTTCCTTTCTAAGAAAAAAAGAATGAATGAAATCGGACCACCCGTTAACGAATTACAGCTAAGTACACATTTTGACTTTCATCCCCTCTCCCAAGGGAACCGTGCTGAATTTCGGGATAAAAAGTATCCTGTATGTTACTCCATAGTATGAACTTAAATAATGCCGAGTTTCATTTCAATCCATTCAGTAGTTTTACGTGATGCGCGCACAAACATACAGACAAACAGACAAAAATTTCAAAAATTGCTTTTTTACGATCTTATCCCTAACATCCCCCAGTTATTATTTTGCAAAAATCTTCAATGTACAGATACGGCAAGTCTACGATTTTATTATATGTATAGATTATTAATATATCTTATGTACTTAGTTATTATAATAAAATAAATAAATAAAATAAACTAAAACATTATTGTTTGGTTGTGTAATGTGTTTATAATTTGATTAAATGTGTTTGTAAGAGCATTTAGGTTACCATTGGTATCCCTATGTTGTTGAAGTCCAATCTACTCTGATGACTGATACGAAACATTAATTAATGTAGGTACAAACCTACTTCATCAGTACAATACTTATATTATACTAGCGGTCCGCCCCGGCTTCGCCCGTGGTACATAATATATAGCCTATAGCACTCAAGGATCACGTACATATACATTGTATACACATATACACGTTGTACACACGTACAACGGTGAAAGAATTTTTGAAATCAGTCACGTAGTTTCCGAGATTAGCGCGTTCAAACAAACAAACTCTTCCACTTTATTATATTAAGTATAGACTAGTTAAGTTACCTGTTACCTGTGTGAATTTAGATTTTTTACAAAGCCATTTACTTTAAACCCCCGACGCAAAAACGACGGGGTGTTATAAACGGTTAAGGTTACGGTAGTTTGAGGTCTCTTTGTGTGTATGTTCCCCGTAGCGCTCAAACGGGTGAAGCGATTTGAATGCGGTTTTTTTTGTTTGAAGGGTGAATTAGTTAGGAGTGTTCTTAGAGTTATGTTTGATAAAAATCGGTACAAAATGGCTGCCGCCATAAAATGGCGAATTACATATTTTTTCACAACTCTCTCAATTTGCCTATCAAATGAAAGGGCTTGACTAGTAGAATAACACTATGCAAATCCAAGATGGCCGCAACCACAAAATGACGAATGTCGAGGGTTTTTTAATTTTTTATATAAACTTGTTTCACAGTAATACTCAGCACCTATTTTAGTTACGTTTTATGCCACATGCAGCATTGTCGTCGCGGAAAGTTCTCTTTATTATAATACTAGCGGTCCGCCCCGGCTTCGCCCGTGGTACATAATATATAGCCTATAGCACTCAGGAATCACGTACATATCTAACGGTGAAAGAATTTTTGAAATCGGTCTAGTAGTTCCTGAGATTAGCGCGTTCAAACAAACAAACTCTTCCGCTTTATTATATTAGTATAGAAGTATAGATAGAGGTGAATATTTTTTTCAAATTACCTAAGTAGGTATTTCATGAAAATTTCTTACAAACGATTTAAATATAAAAAATTAAAAGGTTTAAAACATAAAAAACGATTTTAGGAAATTCCGTCCCCACCGGATAAATGATCAGTAGATTCCGTGAAAATCCACAACTCTCCATGTGAAAGTACTTATCTGTCTGATTCTTTTTAACGTTAAATCACTAAACACGTCATGTTGCAAAATTGGGTCTGACTTAACTTGCATCTTAACATGACATCGAGATGGATACGAGGGCATCAGATAAGTAGGTAGTGAGTTAAAAAGGTCCATGAACAGGCCATTTAACATTTCGCACGCTTATTAATAAACCGAAATAAGTCAAAAAACCACTTTTGTGGGAAATCGCTGTCAAAGTTTTGAGCCTCTACCTTGCTGGAAACATTTTGTCGTCTTTCACGTGATTACGATACTATTTTTAGGTACTTGGTCTTAAATTGTAGGTTGATGTATAGCGGATTTAAATAAGTAAACATTATAATGAAATTGTTTATATTTAACGAATAAAATAAGTTTTTTTTTTCAAGTTCCGACTTCTGCCAGTTTAGTATAAAAAATTGGGACAAATTGTTTGAATCTCTTTGAAATAAGACTTAATAATTCAGTTTAGTATTAAAAATTCTATTAGATTATTTGAAAATTTGATACTTACTACAGTTTAAAAATAAAATAAATATAAAAGTGCAGAAATATTTGGTGAAAAATCTTTTTATTTGATAATAAGTAGTTATTTTACATTTTGCATTAAAATTTTATCAAAACTGCTTTGGTATCCTTATAATAATTTTTATTGAATAGTAATCACAAAAATAGGAACTTGAATAAGTTTGTAAGTCAAGAACACGTGTACACTGAGGTACCATACTGCGATAGATGGAAGAGCTATTTCCGAGGTATTTTGTATACAATAATTGCTTGTGTTTAACTGAAACAGCTCTTGACTGCACTTACAAAGCATCAAAGTTAGCACCTAAATTTTTTCGTCGTCTCAACCAATAGTCGTCCACTGCTGGACATAGGTCTCTTGCAAGGATCGCCACAGAACACAATCTTGGGCCGCCTGTTTCCAGCTGCGGCCCGCGACTCGCTTGAGATCGTCCGTCCATGTAGTGGGAGATCTTTCAACGCTTCGTTTGCTGGTGCGAGGTCGCCAGTCAATCACCAGTCAATCACCTTGGGATCCCAACGTCCATCGATTCTTCGAGCAATGTGCTCATCTCGATGAGCTATGGCGGTAACGCTGCTTCTCCTGCGGATCTCCTCATTTATGATTTAATCCCACAGAGATATTCCGACCATAGCTCTCTCCAGTGCCCGCTGAGTAACCCTGAGCCTTCTTATGAGGCCCATTGTTAGCGCAGATCAGATCCGTCTTTAGACACTGAGGGATATTGGACGAAAAGACATCTCGAAGTTTCCTGAAGGCTGCCCAGCCGAGTTGGATTCGGCGGTTGATCTCTTTCTCAAAATTGGACCTACCTAGCTGGACCGTGTCCCAGGTATATAATATACTCGTCTACAATTTCGAGTACCGAGTTCTCAACGATTACCGGGTGGAGCTGAACATGAGCATTAGACATGATCTTCGTCTTCGTCATGTTACTCATGTTCATTTTTAGGCCCACCTGTTGAGAAACTCTGCTGAGATCATTGAACATTATATTGAGGTCTCCCAGAATCTCTGCCATTGTTACGTTCCCTCAAATATGGTTGAGCGAAGCAATGGCTGGATCATGCGTCATGCTCGTGAACGGGTGCTGCCGTCGGAAATGGGGCTACTTTTGTCTGCCCTTCTTAACGTGTAGAATTGTAAGCACCATTCCGAACCAGTGGTAGATTCATTTGTCGATTCAAAAGCACTATTGTAAAAGTTTATCTGAATAAAAAATATGTCTTAGACTTGCCTTTACACAAGTTTAAGAACTCTATTAAAAGTATGCTCATAAAAAAAGCTTATTATACAATTGAAGATTATATAAACGATAAAAAAGCTTGGATTTAACTCGTTCCAGCAATGCGCGAGACGGCATTTCAATCATGTACATTAATAATAATAATTGTTATAATGTTATTTTTTAAAAAAGAGCAACCGCCGAGTTTCTTACAGGTTCTTCTCGGCTGGAACTGCATTCCGAACCTGTGGTAGACTCAATCGACGATTCAAAAGCACTTGTAAAAGTTTATTTGAATAAAAAACTTTTCTATTCTATTCTATTCTATTCTATAACGACTATATCATCGGCAACCGTAGGTGAGTGATTTACTCGCCATTCATGTTGATGCCAAGTCCGTTCCAGTCCAGAAGCTTAAAGACATACTCCACACTGTAATTAGATTGGCCTCGTAGTCTGGTCCTGTATACGGACTGACATAGTAGCGTTTTTGTACAAACATCAGCGCTTGGATGTACCGACTACCAATAGTCGACATTTCTGCAGTTATCTCAATACAGCCCAAGTTTCTATCGAATCGAAGGCTTTCTCATAGTCGATAAATACCAAGCAAAGTGGTCGGTTATACTCTTTGGTCTTCTGTATATCCTGCCGCAGCGTATGGATGTAGTCTATGGTACTAAAGCCTTTTCGGAACCCGGCCTGTTCGGGAGGCTGGAAGTCGTCGAACCTTAAGGGAGACGGTTCGTATTGACTCTCGAGAACTTATAGACATGACTCAGCAGCGAGATGGGTCTATAATTCTTCAGCAGGGTATTATCGCTCTTTTTGAAGAAAAGAACAGGCACGCCTCTGTGCCATGCCTCTGGCGTTATACCCTCGTCGATAACGGAATTGAACAGTCGCTGAAAGACCTTAAGAACTGGTTTTTTAACTGCTTTTAGGAGTTCTGTTGTGATTTCGTCATCACTTGGCGCCTTGTTGTCCTTAAGTTGTTGTCCGTAAGTTTGTTGCCATACTAGTCTCGTATAGGCTGATGTCCGGGATATCTTCGGTATAGTGTCGGGTCAATTTGGCTCTGGGATCTTTAGCCAAATCTTCAACAGGCTTCTGTGTTGACGTGTACAGCTGTCCGTAGAACTTCTCAACCTCCCTCAAACCGCTGTCGGTCTTGAGTCGCATCAGCTGACTCTGACCGATAGGCAGATCTCTTGCGAACACCTTTGAGCCTTAATTGTTACGCTCAATGGTCTCTTTGATACGTACGCTCGGTGTTAAATTATCGCAGATCGCGTGTCTGATCGCGCGTGATTTAGAGATCTGTCTACTAATCCATCGATATGCAAAGGCGTCTCCAGAAGACTGGAGTCTCATTTCATGTCTCTGTTCCATGAGATTGATAGTATGGTCTGAGAATTTTTTGGTTCTATTTCTACGGTGGGTCTTAAATAACCTAGACCCGACCATGGACAGTTTCCACCAGCTTGTTGTTCAGCTCGTCCACAGAATCGCAATCTGCCAGTCAAGAAAATCGGTTTTGCAATTTGAGTTGAAAGCTCTCCGGGTTCTGGATATGGGTACGAGAAGGTTGGAGCGTTGACTTCATCAGTCTGGCCCTTTCAAGCTTTATGTTGAGATTCAATGTGCCTGTTACGATACGGTGATTGCTCCCGGTTTTTACTCTGTTGATCTCAGAGACATCATAGAATATGTGCCGTTTGGTAGACATGATGAAGTCAATTTCATTTCTCGTAGAACCGTTGGGACTCATCCAGGTCCATTTCCTGTGAGGCCGCTTCCTGAAGAAATAGTTAGTATTATAGAGATCCTCCTTCTCCATGAAGTCGGCCAGCATTTCTGACTCCTATTACTTATCGCAACCAGTTCTTGTTTTGGCATCGTTGTTTTCATATGGCACACGTCATATTATCTAATCACAACTATGGAATTGAAAAATTAAGAGCCCTCTCCATGGCATCGACAAATCGTTGGTGAGTGGAGTCTAAAGCAGTGATTTCTGCATTTAGAGAGCGAGACGTCTTCAGTAAAGAAGAGTACTAAAAATATACATATACATAAATAAATAATAAATTAATTAAATAAATAAATTTTGCTTGAGATATCATGATTTTTAGTGAAAAACGGCAAAGTAAAAAGATGCAAATCTAGGTTTGGAATTTCGCCTATTTTAGAAAATATTTGGCAATTTTTTACATGAACTAAAGACATTTGTAATTATTATGAAGTAACCTATGATAAGACTTCGGTAGTTTTTCAATTTTCTAGTTTCTTATATAGTTTATTTACGCACGAAGTTGCCCCAAAATTTGCCCAAAAATAGTGATTTTTCAAGCGTCATAACTTTCAAAATAAATATAATTTTACTAATATTTTAATTTTATGGCATAGATAATGGAGATATAAATTGATATCTGGCTTAACTTTAGACCTATTGCGACAAATATTAGAATAATAGGCGTAATACGTTTGTATGGAAAAGCGCGTGAAGAGAGCGGCCTTAAATAATTTTATTACAAAAAATTAATAAACTGCAATAATTGCTACAATACTTTTGCAATTTTGGATAATTTAAAAAATAGACAGAAACAAATACGAATACTTTTAAAATTAGCTGATACTTTTTGTAACAAAGTGAAATAAAATGGAATTGTTTCCTGAACTTAAGATAGAATTAAAACTAAAACGCACTAAGACATATTTTTTTATAACTACTCACAGTAAATTTAATAAAATACTGAAATATGTCTCAATCATGCATGTTGAAATAAAACACAATTTTCAACTAACGTGAAATAAATCAAAATCGTTCTTGTTAAGAAATAAAAAAAAAACGGAATAAACTTAAGTGCGCTTGCAAATAAAATGAACTATTTCGCCTTAATTCGTTGTCGTCAAAAAAAGGTAACGTTCACCTCACGTCGCGGTTGACGCATCACTGAATGATTCGCTATTTCATAAAATGCTTTGTCGCGCATTTTAATAATAAAGAGAAGGGTGATCCATTAAATCGGCCATTTTGCTCTGTTTCGCGTGGTGGTCAGATTGTACCTATTCTTTGAGCTGAGTTAGTTCATTTTATTAGTAAAAGTAGGAATCACCAAATTTTGACTTATTTCGGTTTATTAATAAGCGTGCGATTTGTTCCGATATAAATCCTGAAGTTAATCAGCCTAGTATAATACTTTCTCAATTAAAGTTCCTCTTAAATTCGGCTTTCTGGTTTTAGAGAAAGCACGAAAGTTTTTCTCTAATAGACTACTGCTCCCTGTCCCAACTAATCATTAAAAAAATAATGGTATTGATACAATTTAACAAGAAATCTACATCTACACTAATATTATACAACGTTAGTTTTACTTTGCGCAAAAACTGAAACACGTGTCAAATATTTTTACATTAACAATATTTATACAAAATTTCAAAGAAATATAATGAAAAGTTACGAAGTTATATGCTTGTTGCGTCGTTGTCCTCGAAAAAAATGGTCATCGCAAGCCGTCACCGCAGCGACTTGCGATCGACGCGAGTTGAATGACCGCCGCTGTGTGCCGACCGTCAGCTGATGCGCGGTAAATCGTTGTGTCTAAGCTTGTAGGATTTCAAAATATTTTTGGACAAAAATATAACACTATATAAAAATGGTTGGATTCGATTTTGTTACTGATTCTGAACAAACTACTTTCAGGTTTTGCGTAAAGTAAAACTAACGTTGTAAAGAGGAAAACTTTGTTTGTTTGGTTGTAATGAATAGGCTCAAAAACTACTAGACCGTTTTTAAAAATTCTTTCACCATTCGAAAGCTACATTATCCACGAGTAACATAGTTAAATTATATTTTGGAAAAAATAGGGTTCCGTAAAATATTTGGGTTTTTCGGACACAAGGTGTAAAAAATCGACCAGAAAAGTTACTTATTTTGCGTAGGTACGCTGCCTAAACTATAAAAGATAGAACCATAAAATGTTCTAATTAATTGTAGATCTTATAAATATCTACAAAAAAGTCCGCGACACACTATACAGTAAAAGCTCTTTATTCGCGCTTCCTTCATTCGCGGTTTCACTATTCGCGGATTAAAAATGTGTGACCCAATTCCTGTATTCGCGGCAAAAAATTTCGTTATTCGCGGATCTAAACGGTATATCGGTAAATATAACGGTACAACGGTATGTGTTGTTAAAATATATTGTTCTAAAATATTAAGCTATCGATTTCTTTATGAAAATTGATCCGTCTAGAACGAAGTCTTATTTTTAAGAGGCAAATTGTTAATGTCACTGCTGACTAGCTATTTATCAGTCTGGATTGAAGGAGCTTTTAAAAACTACCAAGCAAGAAAAAATTACAAAATTCTTTAAACCATTTCCTAAACCCATCCTAAACCTGAAGACAATAATTAATCAATATGGTCAAAAACTTCAATTAAATAGATTTTTCTATCCTATATTTATTTTTTATTTCGTCGCCTAGGAAGTAGGAACGTATCTCCTATAATAGCACTATGCAAATCCAAAATGGTCGCCGCCACAAAATGGCGAATGTCGGGGGTTTTTTAAATTTTCAATTTATACTTGTATTTAAAAATCGTGAATTTTTTGGACTACATTTAAACGCATTTATTTTACTCATGCTATTACTTAATCCTCATAAAAATAAAATTATTTGATCACTAAGTACAGTTTATACAACGTGTTGGGTAAGTCCCATAACATCCCGGCAGGCTGAGGTTAGGACTGATGTGTGTATGCCCGAAAAAATATAACGACCCTCGTAGCGTGATACCAGTGGAAGTTATGAGGACATTCAGAAATTTCTTAAAACTCCTCGGTGACAACCCTTAAACAGCTGCTAGAGTCATTGATGACATTGAACCTGACCTAATTTGAGTAAAACCTGACCTACTTTGACTGTAAGGTCAAAGAACACCTTTAATTTTACGTGATTGGTGAACCGTTTTCCCGCCAAAAAATTATCGACCAATGAAAAATCTTTACCTATGAAATAATAATAATGCCTACAAAATGGGCGTCGCTGTAACTGTGTAAAGCTGCGTACACATTCAATTTTTTTTCTTGTACATTACCTAGTTTCAAATACGTGCATGCTATCTACCACCCCACTACAGCCCATTAACGTCCCACAGCTGGGCACAGGCTTAACGTGCTAACCATGCTAACCGCTAGATCAACGAGGCCGTACTTGCACGTAAATTATGTTTACTCCTTTTATTGCACGCCGAATTTGTTACTGTATGTCGGATAAATCGTAAGATTTTTGTGCCTCATTATGCTTCGACATTCTTCTTATTTTCTAGTGTAAGCCCTGAAAGCCCACCGCATAATAATCTCAAAAAAACCCCTACCATGGATCACGACCCTCAGCAATGAGTATGACATTAAGAAATTCTCGTGCATGATAGATTGCATGCGATGGGGCAATGGTACATGGGAATAAAAAGGACTTGAGAAAAAAAAACCACCAAGGCAACAGCAGTGTTGAACGTTTATCGAATTTTGATCAGTGTAGACACAGCTTAGCTTTAGGATAGGTGTAATAATTCCGAAACGATATTATTTTCTATTCATTCTATTCCTACCTACTTCAAGCTAAAGATAAAGATATGACTACAGTACAGAAGCGAAAATATCGAGTCGATGTAATTTTTAAATAGCTATTCAATTATTGCATTGAAATTGATAAGAATGGAGAGATAAATCGAAATTTATGTGAAATTCTTCTTAAATCTTGATTTTGTTTCTGCGAATGACTCTTTTCTTTTATGAGATGTGGTCTGCTGTAGAAATGAATTGTGAGCCGCTTTTTACTAGAATCAAATTCGAGCCGTTTATCGTCAAAGTCGAGCCTAACGCTAAAAGATTTAACATTCTGGACTGTAATGGAATATGATCATGGTACACAATATCCAAAAAGATCAGCTCAGCGCGTTCCATCTTTAATTGCATTATTACCGCTGATGCCGCCCGTCTTACTACCGAGAGATAAAAAGTCGATAGCAGACTTATTAAAATTATTAAATACTTAATACATTTCAAATGCATTGGTCTATGTTATGCGCTGTTTTGTCGTTACTAGAATATTTTATAGCATCGCTGTCGCATAGCTATTATTTGAGTCGTAGCCTAAATACCAGGGTCAGCATAAACTGGTATACCTAAACACAGCGTTTTAGGTACGAACTACGAACATTGACGAAGCTTCGTATGACTTAAGGTCGTTTTACACTTTGTTTAGTGATTATTGCTAGTGATCAGTGATTACTGATTAGCGAAGTAGAATAAAAAAGAGCGTATTCTTATTCCACGTATTCTTCGATTTCCAACAGCGCCACATTTGATATTTCTTTCATTACTTT
The DNA here is from genome assembly GCA_920104075.1 of Melanargia galathea. Classification (NCBI taxonomy): domain Eukaryota; kingdom Metazoa; phylum Arthropoda; class Insecta; order Lepidoptera; family Nymphalidae; genus Melanargia; species Melanargia galathea. The sequence goes on along the minus strand of OV049857.1, from coordinate 226,468 downwards.
CTGCAGATCCAAATGCGATTAGACCCGTTTGCAGAAACGCCAGGTTATCCTTTTAACCCAGACTTAGCTGCTACTTATAAGAATTCGTATAAAACTACAACATTTCATAAAACGGGGTAGTAACCCGTTTTAGCCAATTTTAATCGATAATCGAGAATCGATCTAGTGGATTTCAGCCTAGAAAATCAATTCAGTACTACATTTCGATTTAAAAAATCGATTTTTTTTTTCAATAAATCGCGATCGCGAATAGAGGTCTTTGAGAAATCGATCAAAAATTTTTTTTCAAAAATCGATCTTCTTTTATGAATCGTTTCATCAGACTTCGATTCAAATCAAGTTAAAAATCGATCTTTTTTGGAAAGAATCGCCATTCCTTAGTCCTTATAAACTGACTTACATACGTTAGTAAATCATCAGTCGAGTCAGACCGAGCGCACTAAATCACTGAATAAGCACTAGTCAAAGTGTAAACGGGTCTTAACTTCGTTTTGTTCTTTGAAGACTTCCGAAATCCGAAGTTCATATTAGCTATTTTAATTGTTATTTTTTAGTTTCTCATTGAAGTTTGAACTGTGAAGTCGTCATACAAGGGTGAAATAATGAGTTACACTAATGCGCAATATTATGACATGATTATGTGTGTGGGTGCTTGTAATGGTGTATTGATGGACGCCCGAAGGTTGTACGATGAACAGTATGTTTCCGGTAGACCAAATAACCCAAGAGTTCGAGTTTCGTCGCATACGTGTTTCCGGAATTTAGTCCATAGACTTCACACCACCGGTTCCTTTACCGGCGCGATGGTGAAGGACGGCCTTCAACATCGACTACTCGTTTGGAAGAAGAAATTCTGCAGCATTTCGAGGAAAACCCAACCACTAGTAGGTACTCGCCGTGCTGGAGCAGTTCTTGATGTCAGTCATTGGACGGTGTGGCGAACGTTGAACAGAGATGGAGTTTGCACGATGGTTTTGCGAGCGAGCTGGCTTTGTTTGTTGGCACTGTACGCATCGCTCGTATTCCAGCACGAATCACGATGGAGCTCCAGCACACTTTTCGCGGCCGTGCAGGGACTACCTTAACCAGTGATTCGGCCTACCTAGGTAGGTACCTACCTAGCCCGAGTTTTTTTCGCCAGTTAGTTAGTTTATTTATGAGTACCTACCTAGGTACCTAGGTAGGGAATACTCGTACACAGGCCAGTAAACCTTGAACCTACTTCGTAAAATACAATAATTATTACAACTTTCCGAAAATAATCAAATTGAGTATTGGCATCTTGGCGGCATTTGTCAAAGGCGGCGCGCCGCCTTACAACGTTTGTAAAGAGTCTTTTTATGGGTAGGTAGGTAGTCGGTACTAGCCTACTAGGCTAACATAAAAATTGGTACCTACGTAAGTTTTCTAGTGATTTTCGGTTGCGAATCTCGGGTTCTCGGTTTGAGTTCTGCGTCGGTCATTCATATCGTAAGATTTTCAGGTTTGAGTTTTATGTAGGTAAAGAAACTCTCAGTAAGTACCTACGTAGGTGTACCTACCAGCCAAGAGATCGATCTCGTTTCACCCTGGTGTTTCGGCAAGTAGGTACCTAAGTAGTTGACGTTAAGCCATCGGTCCTGGTTATTACTTATTACCAATAGCATGAAATGATAATAATCGAAATAACCACCGCAACCCGCATTTTCTAAGTTTTGAACCGAACCAGGAATCGAACCCACAACCTCGTTATCATCCATGACAAGTTGCACTACTTGACGTGTACGTCAGTGTCGTCACTTAGGTACCTACTTATTAAGGAACTAGATGATGCCCACGGCTTCGCCCGTGTGTATTTAGGTTTGTAAAAAATCTCGTGGGAAATTGGATTTTCCAGAACAAAAAGTAGCCTATCTGTAGTAAGTAGTAACCCGTCCACAAAACGGAAAAATTCCGTGGGATCCTTACGATTTCGGAATGCAATTCCTTACAGCATCAGGGTTGAGGAGTTGGACATGTACCTACTTGAGGTCATTCAACAATAAAGTCTTTAATTGGTATCCCCAATATCAATTTAAATAACCGACAGTGCCTAAATCCCGTTAGTTTTGGAGATCCCCTACAGCATCAGGATTGAGGAGTTGGAATCCAAATTTTTTTGTAGGACAGTGTCGCAATGTTTCTCTATCGATTAAAAAAAAAATTACGCAAATCGGTTCAGAAATTTTGGAGATATCGGTGTACATAGGTAGAAAAACACAACTCCTCCTTTTTTGAAAGTCGGTTAAAAAAGTAGCCTATGTTACTCCCTGGTTAATTCTCTACTTGTATGTCAAAGTCCCGTCAAAATCGGTTCAGCCGTTCCAAAGATTAGCCCGTTCAAACAGACAGACAGACAGACAGACAGACAGACAGACAGACAGACAGACAAAAATTTTAAAAACGTGTGATTCGGTTATAGTATCGTTCAAATAACCATATGAGCTTAATATGAGGTAGTTATTTCGATATTACAGACAGACACTTCAATTTTATTTATTAGTATAGAAGACGGCGCGCCAGCCACACGACACCACACGAGTAGTTAGGTACTCTGTGCGCCAGCCGCGGCATAGTACCTATTCGTTTTCACGTCTTGTAGTTTGTACTAGGATATCAGGAATTTAAATGGAATTGATGTTGCGCGGGTTGTAAGGGTTGCCAAAATTAATTTTCCTTAATTAAGTAATTAATTTTGTATGGAAATTTTTAATAATTAATTATGACTTTTTAATACCACCAATATGTTTACAAGGTCAAAATTACATGGGTAGCCGCGGGCATGTTATACCACTTACCTAACACGTTGTATAGATAATTATTTGGTCTTTGAATGATTAAAATTGGACGTTTGGTTTTGAAGTTATGGCGAAATTAAACTATTACGATTTCTGCTGCACGGCCCGTTGCGAAGTGAGCGTCACCAACGCGGGGGTGCGGCGTGCGCGTGCGGGAGGGGAGTTCAGATCTATGAGTAAGGTACCCGCGCGGCTCAATTTCAAAAATTCTTTCACCGTTGGATATGTAAGTGATCCTTGAGCGCTATAGGCTATATATTATGTACCACGGGCGAAGCCGGGGCGGACCGCTAGTGGTGAAATAAAACAATCAATATTTTAAAAACTGTACTTATCTTCTCTTTTTATTTGTTTTAATCGAATTCCTTAAGGAAAAGGTATTCAATTCGGCGCGTATATTTTATATAAATAAATTAATACAATATCATACAGAAGAAATAGTTTTAAACAATATGACCATCGCGAGTTATACAAAGCACCCGTAACATAGTTCCGAAATTTTATTTTTCGTTCGCCGTTTTATCTTTTTCTTTATTTTTCTTATGTTTTTTCTTTTTCTTTTTAGTTGGATCCTTTTTCTTATTTATGTCATTGTATTTGAGTAATCTTTTATACATTTTTAGCAATTGTTTGGCGTCTTTTTCCATTTCTTTTGTTACTTGTTTAATTCTCACTTCTTCGTCTTTTCCTTCAATATTTTTATCTTCTCGATTACTCTCTTTTGGCGCCTCTGGCAGTACGGGGTCTACATATTTAGTTGAACCTTGCAAAGTATTGAAATGTTCAATAGAACCTTCTACAAATTCACTTATCTCTGTTAATACTACTTTATCACCTTCTGTGATATCTTCTATCTTCTTTTTAGATTCCTCTAGCTTTCTTTTAAGTTCTTTATTCTTTTTTCTTAAAGCATTTAGTATGTTAGACGTTGTAAGTACTCTTTTGACTTTATTGCTGCCTAAATAGCGATCTCGCCATGATATATTTTCTATTTCTTCATCAACTATGTTATTTTCTTGTAAGTTGATCTCATTTTCTCCGCTTTCTCCATTCTCATCTTCTCCTTCTTCTTCATTTATAATGATAATATCATCTGTGTTTATTTCATCTATTTTAGCAGATAAAGCTGCAATTTCTGCAGCTGTAGGTTCTTTGGATACCGAAATACCTTCAACTTCGTAACACGAGGAGTCATCAGAAATTTCTAGAATTTCATAAATATCATCATCTCCATCTAAAGATACGATATCCTCATCAATTTGTTTTTTCTCTTCTTGGAAGTCAACTGCTGTAGTATTGCTTGGTTTTTCTAGTTGATCATGATCCATATCTTCTTCAATAAAAATAACATCTTGTTCTTTATTTTTATTATGAACTGTTGTCGAAACTACACTATTTTTTTCTTTTAGGTTTTCATCGTGTTCTTCTTGACATACTTCTATATTCTCTACTTCTCTAAAAAAGTTTTGATCGGCTCCTTCACGAAAATCCGACTTGGATTTCTTAGATTTCTTTTCCTTTTTAGATTTTTTCTCTTTCTTTTTTTTCTTTTTACGCTTCTCACTTTCTTCGTCTGACACGTAAACCACTTCCGACTTGTTAGGCGATTTGGTGATATTGGTTTGTATTACTTCTTTTTCTTCATTATCTGTGATCTCTCCTTCTGATAAATCTTTGTTTGTGTTAGTTATTTCACCCTCCTCTATCGATTCTATGCTTTCATTTTTATCTTTAGTTCCCATTTCGACATCATTTGTTTCTATTGTATTCTTAATTTCTTTTGTTTTTCCTACATCTTTTTTACCATTTTCACTACTTGGTTCAACAGTTTCAGAGTTAATATTTCCGACTTTAACAATGACAGATCTCATAGTTTGTATTTCATTATGTTTAGATTCAGTAAAATTGTCATTTTTAACTTGAATAATAATAGATTCTATTACTTGATGTTTTTCATTTTGATCGTCACCTACTGTTTTAACGTCTTCTGTATTACAAGTTTCGAGTTCCATATTTGGACTTTTATTTGTATCAAGTTCAAGAGTTGTATCAGAAGACGTAATAAGACTTTTATCAGTGTCTATTTCAATATGCGGATCTGTAATAATATTTTCATTAGTGTCTTTAGAAGAATTTTGCACTGCTTCTAGATCTCTACTAGGGCTACTAACTTTTTTATTTTCATCAGAATCTTCAGTGTCTTTCAGATCCTTATCATGTTCTTTTACAATATTTTCTTCGTTATTTTCCATGCTACTTTCTTTTTGTGTATTATTTTCAGTTATGATAATTTCTTTGTCACTTGGAATAATATCTGCTACTTCAGATGTTGTGCTTGCTTTATGCACTGCGACATGTGCGTTACTTTCTTGACTATCTATGGCCATATTTTCATTTACGGTGCTATTATTTTCTTGAGTGATAGTAGCTTTAGTATCATTTTCTTGATTAATTATAGTAGAATCTTGAGATGTTTCATTTTCAGATTCACTTTCTGAGCTACTTTCCGAATCTTCACTAGAACTTGTAAAGTTTTCGTAGTTTTTTCTGTCAAAATCTTCCAAAAGATCCATTTTTTCTGAATCAGATAACTGTAATGTTATTTCATCATGATCTTCCTCTTTGTCCGATTTATTTTCTTTTCTCTTTTGTTTCTTCTTCTGTTTAGATTTATTGTTAATTGATTTAGATTGCCCTTTATTGTTAACTTTAGAAGCTTTTGGTTTTTCTTGTGGTTTAGTAGTACTTTCTTTGCTAGTACTGGCTTTTGCTTTAGGAGCAATATCTGTGCTACTGGTTTTTGGTTTAGTTGTGGCATTGTTGCTGTTACTATCTTTTATTTTTGATACTTCACTACAAGTAACCTGAGCTGTTGTAACATTTTTATTGCGATTTAATACTATTTTCTTACTCTGTTTTGTCTGTGGCACGGTTACAATTAAATCATTAATTCTTTTCGTCACTGTTTTTGAAGTGCCTGGTGCTTGATCTTCTTTGTTCGGAGAAGGTGGTTTAACTGCAAAATATAAAGATCACTAATCAAGTCTTAAAACAATTTGTTTGCAATATTTGTATTTTGTTTGTAATATTTTCTCTCTCCTCTGTGTATCTCGAATATGGTGGAGCGAAGCAATGGCTGGATCATGCGTCATGCTCGTGAACGGGTGCCACCGTCGGAAATGGGGCAACTTTTGTGTAGAATTGTAAGCACCATTCCGAACCAGTGGTAGATTCATTTGTCGATTCGAAAGCATTTGTAAAAGTTTATCTGAATAAAAAATATGTCTATTCTATTCGGCTTTGCTTCAGCTGTCCACAAGATAGTTAAGCTACTTGTAACAATTTTGTTTTGAAAAGAGCAACTGCTGAGTTTCTTGCCAGCTCTTCTCAGCAGAATCAGCATTCCGAACCGGTGGTAGATTCTTGACATGTCATAAGAGCCACAAGTAGGCCTACATGAAAAAAATGATTTTGAATTTTTATCATATTCCTGTCTCCTTAGTGCTGAAGGTCGGGGCTTCGGGCTTTTAGACATTTCGGTGGGAGTTATAATCCTTCTCCATACTTGCAACTTGAAAAATTATTAAAAAGTTTTAATCATTATAACCAGAATGGCTTCACATGCTCTCTAGGACACAAATACCAAAGCTGATCACTCATCCTATGAAGGACTTGTGTAAACTTGTTTTTTTTTTTCTATGCAAATGTTTATATGTTACATAACATTGACGTCCTCCCTGGCGCAGTGGCGAGCGCTGTGGTCTTATAATAAGTGGGAGGTCTCGGGTTCGAATCTCCGCAGTGACAATTTGGGATTTTATAATTTCTAATTCTATTCTATTCTATTCTAATAATAACTACCACACCTCTTCCAAGTTAGCCCGCTTCCACCTTAGACTACATTATCTCTTACCATCAGGTGAGATCGCAGTCAAGGGCTAACTTGTAGATGAATTAAATAAAACAATACTTTTCTGTTTCTCACCAGGCAGATCCTCAATCTTGGGTTTTTCGTCTTCGCTGCTGATCTCCACCACCTCAGCCGGTTCTTCCTTAATCTCCACCTCATCCTCCGATGTCTCGTCTTGGGCTTTCGTCTTGGCTTGCTGCGGCTCCGCTGGTGCTGCTGAATAAATATCACATGCTTCTTCATCATCACCATCATCACCATCACCACAGCCCTTTTAATGTCTAACTGCTGGGAACATGCCTCCTCTCTTTAAATACGAGAGGGGGATTTAGAGCTTCCCCAAGCCGTCAAAATGTGGATGCTCCGACATAGTGGAGGGGGAATATTACATGCTTCATCAAAATGTAAAGATATTTCATAGTTCAATTTGAAGAGTTCCCTTTTTTTTCTATAGGAGGGAAATCTTTATGGACTTTATGGCAGAGGATAGTGCCATTGAAGAGTTAGCCTTAGTGCATTTTGTTAGTGCTGTAATGTTATTAGTGAGGTCCTGGATTTGATTCATTGCAGGTTCAACAGAGAATTGACAATGTTATCGAGAATTGACAACCAGTAGCAACAGCTGCCATGCAATTTACTAATTAGGGTTATGTGAATACTGTCCTTCTACTCCCTATTCTTCTGCCTTCACCATTAATGTAACTGCAGCTGAGCCCTGATAGCCCTGGCCCGCGCCTGCAGCTCCAGCAGCTCCAGCACGGTCAGACCGGCTCTGCTGGCTTGGACTTGTCCTCATCCCTGGTCCCCTGCATCACTCACCACGCGCGTTGTCCTGCTGCAGCTGAGCCCTGATAGCCCTGGCCCGCGCCTGCAGCTCCAGCAGCTCCAGCACGGTCAGACCGGCTCTGCTGGCTTGGACTTGTCCTCATCCCTGGTCCCCTGCATCACTCACCACGCGCGTTGTCCTGCTGCAGCTGAGCCCTGATAGCCCTGGCCCGCGCCTGCAGCTCCAGCAGCTCCAGCACGGTCAGACCGGCTCTGCTGGCTTGGACTTGTCCTCATCCCTGGTCCCCTGCATCACTCACCACGCGCGTTGTCCTGCTGCAGCTGAGCCCTGATAGCCCTGGCCCGCGCCTGCAGCTCCAGCAGCTCCAGCACGGTCAGACCGGCTCTGCTGGCTTGGACTTGTCCTCATCCCTGGTCCCCTGCATCACTCACCACGCGCGTTGTCCTGCTGCAGCTGAGCCCTGATAGCCCTGGCCCGCGCCTGCAGCTCCAGCAGCTCCAGCACGGTCAGACCGGCTCTGCTGGCTTGGACTTGTCCTCATCCCTGGTCCCCTGCATCACTCACCACGCGCGTTGTCCTGCTGCAGCTGAGCCCTGATAGCCCTGGCCCGCGCCTGCAGCTCCAGCAGCTCCAGCACGGTCAGACCGGCTCTGCTGGCTTGGACTTGTCCTCATCCCTGGTCCCCTGCATCACTCACCACGCGCGTTGTCCTGCTGCAGCTGAGCCCTGATAGCCCTGGCCCGCGCCTGCAGCTCCAGCAGCTCCAGCACGGTCAGACCGGCTCTGCTGGCTTGGACTTGTCCTCATCCCTGGTCCCCTGCATCACTCACCACGCGCGTTGTCCTGCTGCAGCTGAGCCCTGATAGCCCTGGCCCGCGCCTGCAGCTCCAGCAGCTCCAGCACGGTCAGACCGGCTCTGCTGGCTTGGACTTGTCCTCATCCCTGGTCCCCTGCATCACTCACCACGCGCGTTGTCCTGCTGCAGCTGAGCCCTGATAGCCCTGGCCCGCGCCTGCAGCTCCAGCAGCTCCAGCACGGTCAGACCGGCTCTGCTGGCTTGGACTTGTCCTCATCCCTGGTCCCCTGCATCACTCACCACGCGCGTTGTCCTGCTGCAGCTGAGCCCTGATAGCCCTGGCCCGCGCCTGCAGCTCCAGCAGCTCCAGCACGGTCAGACCGGCTCTGCTGGCTTGGACTTGTCCTCATCCCTGGTCCCCTGCATCACTCACCACGCGCGTTGTCCTGCTGCAGCTGAGCCCTGATAGCCCTGGCCCGCGCCTGCAGCTCCAGCAGCTCCAGCACGGTCAGACCGGCTCTGCTGGCTTGGACTTGTCCTCATCCCTGGTCCCCTGCATCACTCACCACGCGCGTTGTCCTGCTGCAGCTGAGCCCTGATAGCCCTGGCCCGCGCCTGCAGCTCCAGCAGCTCCAGCACGGTCAGACCGGCTCTGCTGGCTTGGACTTGTCCTCATCCCTGGTCCCCTGCATCACTCACCACGCGCGTTGTCCTGCTGCAGCTGAGCCCTGATAGCCCTGGCCCGCGCCTGCAGCTCCAGCAGCTCCAGCACGGTCAGACCGGCTCTGCTGGCTTGGACTTGTCCTCATCCCTGGTCCCCTGCATCACTCACCACGCGCGTTGTCCTGCTGCAGCTGAGCCCTGATAGCCCTGGCCCGCGCCTGCAGCTCCAGCAGCTCCAGCACGGTCAGACCGGCTCTGCTGGCTTGGACTTGTCCTCATCCCTGGTCCCCTGCATCACTCACCACGCGCGTTGTCCTGCTGCAGCTGAGCCCTGATAGCCCTGGCCCGCGCCTGCAGCTCCAGCAGCTCCAGCACGGTCAGACCGGCTCTGCTGGCTTGGACTTGTCCTCATCCCTGGTCCCCTGCATCACTCACCACGCGCGTTGTCCTGCTGCAGCTGAGCCCTGATAGCCCTGGCCCGCGCCTGCAGCTCCAGCAGCTCCAGCACGGTCAGACCGGCTCTGCTGGCTTGGACTTGTCCTCATCCCTGGTCCCCTGCATCACTCACCACGCGCGTTGTCCTGCTGCAGCTGAGCCCTGATAGCCCTGGCCCGCGCCTGCAGCTCCAGCAGCTCCAGCACGGTCAGACCGGCTCTGCTGGCTTGGACTTGTCCTCATCCCTGGTCCCCTGCATCACTCACCACGCGCGTTGTCCTGCTGCAGCTGAGCCCTGATAGCCCTGGCCCGCGCCTGCAGCTCCAGCAGCTCCAGCACGGTCAGACCGGCTCTGCTGGCTTGGACTTGTCCTCATCCCTGGTCCCCTGCATCACTCACCACGCGCGTTGTCCTGCTGCAGCTGAGCCCTGATAGCCCTGGCCCGCGCCTGCAGCTCCAGCAGCTCCAGCACGGTCAGACCGGCTCTGCTGGCTTGGACTTGTCCTCATCCCTGGTCCCCTGCATCACTCACCACGCGCGTTGTCCTGCTGCAGCTGAGCCCTGATAGCCCTGGCCCGCGCCTGCAGCTCCAGCAGCTCCAGCAGCTCCAGCACGGTCAGACCGGCTCTGCTGGCTTGGACTTGTCCTCATCCCTGGTCCCCTGCATCACTCACCACGCGCGTTGTCCTGCTGCAGCTGAGCCCTGATAGCCCTGGCCCGCGCCTGCAGCTCCAGCAGCTCCAGCACGGTCAGACCGGCTCTGCTGGCTTGGACTTGTCCTCATCCCTGGTCCCCTGCATCACTCACCACGCGCGTTGTCCTGCTGCAGCTGAGCCCTGATAGCCCTGGCCCGCGCCTGCAGCTCCAGCAGCTCCAGCACGGTCAGACCGGCTCTGCTGGCTTGGACTTGTCCTCATCCCTGGTCCCCTGCATCACTCACCACGCGCGTTGTCCTGCTGCAGCTGAGCCCTGATAGCCCTGGCCCGCGCCTGCAGCTCCAGCAGCTCCAGCACGGTCAGACCGGCTCTGCTGGCTTGGACTTGTCCTCATCCCTGGTCCCCTGCATCACTCACCACGCGCGTTGTCCTGCTGCAGCTGAGCCCTGATAGCCCTGGCCCGCGCCTGCAGCTCCAGCAGCTCCAGCACGGTCAGACCGGCTCTGCTGGCTTGGACTTGTCCTCATCCCTGGTCCCCTGCATCACTCACCACGCGCGTTGTCCTGCTGCAGCTGAGCCCTGATAGCCCTGGCCCGCGCCTGCAGCTCCAGCAGCTCCAGCACGGTCAGACCGGCTCTGCTGGCTTGGACTTGTCCTCATCCCTGGTCCCCTGCATCACTCACCACGCGCGTTGTCCTGCTGCAGCTGAGCCCTGATAGCCCTGGCCCGCGCCTGCAGCTCCAGCAGCTCCAGCACGGTCAGACCGGCTCTGCTGGCTTGGACTTGTCCTCATCCCTGGTCCCCTGCATCACTCACCACGCGCGTTGTCCTGCTGCAGCTGAGCCCTGATAGCCCTGGCCCGCGCCTGCAGCTCCAGCAGCTCCAGCACGGTCAGACCGGCTCTGCTGGCTTGGACTTGTCCTCATCCCTGGTCCCCTGCATCACTCACCACGCGCGTTGTCCTGCTGCAGCTGAGCCCTGATAGCCCTGGCCCGCGCCTGCAGCTCCAGCAGCTCCAGCACGGTCAGACCGGCTCTGCTGGCTTGGACTTGTCCTCATCCCTGGTCCCCTGCATCACTCACCACGCGCGTTGTCCTGCTGCAGCTGAGCCCTGATAGCCCTGGCCCGCGCCTGCAGCTCCAGCAGCTCCAGCACGGTCAGACCGGCTCTGCTGGCTTGGACTTGTCCTCATCCCTGGTCCCCTGCATCACTCACCACGCGCGTTGTCCTGCTGCAGCTGAGCCCTGATAGCCCTGGCCCGCGCCTGCAGCTCCAGCAGCTCCAGCACGGTCAGACCGGCTCTGCTGGCTTGGACTTGTCCTCATCCCTGGTCCCCTGCATCACTCACCACGCGCGTTGTCCTGCTGCAGCTGAGCCCTGATAGCCCTGGCCCGCGCCTGCAGCTCCAGCAGCTCCAGCACGGTCAGACCGGCTCTGCTGGCTTGGACTTGTCCTCATCCCTGGTCCCCTGCATCACTCACCACGCGCGTTGTCCTGCTGCAGCTGAGCCCTGATAGCCCTGGCCCGCGCCTGCAGCTCCAGCAGCTCCAGCACGGTCAGACCGGCTCTGCTGGCTTGGACTTGTCCTCATCCCTGGTCCCCTGCATCACTCACCACGCGCGTTGTCCTGCTGCAGCTGAGCCCTGATAGCCCTGGCCCGCGCCTGCAGCTCCAGCAGCTCCAGCACGGTCAGACCGGCTCTGCTGGCTTGGACTTGTCCTCATCCCTGGTCCCCTGCATCACTCACCACGCGCGTTGTCCTGCTGCAGCTGAGCCCTGATAGCCCTGGCCCGCGCCTGCAGCTCCAGCAGCTCCAGCACGGTCAGACCGGCTCTGCTGGCTTGGACTTGTCCTCATCCCTGGTCCCCTGCATCACTCACCACGCGCGTTGTCCTGCTGCAGCTGAGCCCTGATAGCCCTGGCCCGCGCCTGCAGCTCCAGCAGCTCCAGCACGGTCAGACCGGCTCTGCTGGCTTGGACTTGTCCTCATCCCTGGTCCCCTGCATCACTCACCACGCGCGTTGTCCTGCTGCAGCTGAGCCCTGATAGCCCTGGCCCGCGCCTGCAGCTCCAGCAGCTCCAGCACGGTCAGACCGGCTCTGCTGGCTTGGACTTGTCCTCATCCCTGGTCCCCTGCATCACTCACCACGCGCGTTGTCCTGCTGCAGCTGAGCCCTGATAGCCCTGGCCCGCGCCTGCAGCTCCAGCAGCTCCAGCACGGTCAGACCGGCTCTGCTGGCTTGGACTTGTCCTCATCCCTGGTCCCCTGCATCACTCACCACGCGCGTTGTCCTGCTGCAGCTGAGCCCTGATAGCCCTGGCCCGCGCCTGCAGCTCCAGCAGCTCCAGCACGGTCAGACCGGCTCTGCTGGCTTGGACTTGTCCTCATCCCTGGTCCCCTGCATCACTCACCACGCGCGTTGTCCTGCTGCAGCTGAGCCCTGATAGCCCTGGCCCGCGCCTGCAGCTCCAGCAGCTCCAGCACGGTCAGACCGGCTCTGCTGGCTTGGACTTGTCCTCATCCCTGGTCCCCTGCATCACTCACCACGCGCGTTGTCCTGCTGCAGCTGAGCCCTGATAGCCCTGGCCCGCGCCTGCAGCTCCAGCAGCTCCAGCACGGTCAGACCGGCTCTGCTGGCTTGGACTTGTCCTCATCCCTGGTCCCCTGCATCACTCACCACGCGCGTTGTCCTGCTGCAGCTGAGCCCTGATAGCCCTGGCCCGCGCCTGCAGCTCCAGCAGCTCCAGCACGGTCAGACCGGCTCTGCTGGCTTGGACTTGTCCTCATCCCTGGTCCCCTGCATCACTCACCACGCGCGTTGTCCTGCTGCAGCTGAGCCCTGATAGCCCTGGCCCGCGCCTGCAGCTCCAGCAGCTCCAGCACGGTCAGACCGGCTCTGCTGGCTTGGACTTGTCCTCATCCCTGGTCCCCTGCATCACTCACCACGCGCGTTGTCCTGCTGCAGCTGAGCCCTGATAGCCCTGGCCCGCGCCTGCAGCTCCAGCAGCTCCAGCACGGTCAGACCGGCTCTGCTGGCTTGGACTTGTCCTCATCCCTGGTCCCCTGCATCACTCACCACGCGCGTTGTCCTGCTGCAGCTGAGCCCTGATAGCCCTGGCCCGCGCCTGCAGCTCCAGCAGCTCCAGCACGGTCAGACCGGCTCTGCTGGCTTGGACTTGTCCTCATCCCTGGTCCCCTGCATCACTCACCACGCGCGTTGTCCTGCTGCAGCTGAGCCCTGATAGCCCTGGCCCGCGCCTGCAGCTCCAGCAGCTCCAGCACGGTCAGACCGGCTCTGCTGGCTTGGACTTGTCCTCATCCCTGGTCCCCTGCATCACTCACCACGCGCGTTGTCCTGCTGCAGCTGAGCCCTGATAGCCCTGGCCCGCGCCTGCAGCTCCAGCAGCTCCAGCACGGTCAGACCGGCTCTGCTGGCTTGGACTTGTCCTCATCCCTGGTCCCCTGCATCACTCACCACGCGCGTTGTCCTGCTGCAGCTGAGCCCTGATAGCCCTGGCCCGCGCCTGCAGCTCCAGCAGCTCCAGCACGGTCAGACCGGCTCTGCTGGCTTGGACTTGTCCTCATCCCTGGTCCCCTGCATCACTCACCACGCGCGTTGTCCTGCTGCAGCTGAGCCCTGATAGCCCTGGCCCGCGCCTGCAGCTCCAGCAGCTCCAGCACGGTCAGACCGGCTCTGCTGGCTTGGACTTGTCCTCATCCCTGGTCCCCTGCATCACTCACCACGCGCGTTGTCCTGCTGCAGCTGAGCCCTGATAGCCCTGGCCCGCGCCTGCAGCTCCAGCAGCTCCAGCACGGTCAGACCGGCTCTGCTGGCTTGGACTTGTCCTCATCCCTGGTCCCCTGCATCACTCACCACGCGCGTTGTCCTGCTGCAGCTGAGCCCTGATAGCCCTGGCCCGCGCCTGCAGCTCCAGCAGCTCCAGCACGGTCAGACCGGCTCTGCTGGCTTGGACTTGTCCTCATCCCTGGTCCCCTGCATCACTCACCACGCGCGTTGTCCTGCTGCAGCTGAGCCCTGATAGCCCTGGCCCGCGCCTGCAGCTCCAGCAGCTCCAGCACGGTCAGACCGGCTCTGCTGGCTTGGACTTGTCCTCATCCCTGGTCCCCTGCATCACTCACCACGCGCGTTGTCCTGCTGCAGCTGAGCCCTGATAGCCCTGGCCCGCGCCTGCAGCTCCAGCAGCTCCAGCACGGTCAGACCGGCTCTGCTGGCTTGGACTTGTCCTCATCCCTGGTCCCCTGCATCACTCACCACGCGCGTTGTCCTGCTGCAGCTGAGCCCTGATAGCCCTGGCCCGCGCCTGCAGCTCCAGCAGCTCCAGCACGGTCAGACCGGCTCTGCTGGCTTGGACTTGTCCTCATCCCTGGTCCCCTGCATCACTCACCACGCGCGTTGTCCTGCTGCAGCTGAGCCCTGATAGCCCTGGCCCGCGCCTGCAGCTCCAGCAGCTCCAGCACGGTCAGACCGGCTCTGCTGGCTTGGACTTGTCCTCATCCCTGGTCCCCTGCATCACTCACCACGCGCGTTGTCCTGCTGCAGCTGAGCCCTGATAGCCCTGGCCCGCGCCTGCAGCTCCAGCAGCTCCAGCACGGTCAGACCGGCTCTGCTGGCTTGGACTTGTCCTCATCCCTGGTCCCCTGCATCACTCACCACGCGCGTTGTCCTGCTGCAGCTGAGCCCTGATAGCCCTGGCCCGCGCCTGCAGCTCCAGCAGCTCCAGCACGGTCAGACCGGCTCTGCTGGCTTGGACTTGTCCTCATCCCTGGTCCCCTGCATCACTCACCACGCGCGTTGTCCTGCTGCAGCTGAGCCCTGATAGCCCTGGCCCGCGCCTGCAGCTCCAGCAGCTCCAGCACGGTCAGACCGGCTCTGCTGGCTTGGACTTGTCCTCATCCCTGGTCCCCTGCATCACTCACCACGCGCGTTGTCCTGCTGCAGCTGAGCCCTGATAGCCCTGGCCCGCGCCTGCAGCTCCAGCAGCTCCAGCACGGTCAGACCGGCTCTGCTGGCTTGGACTTGTCCTCATCCCTGGTCCCCTGCATCACTCACCACGCGCGTTGTCCTGCTGCAGCTGAGCCCTGATAGCCCTGGCCCGCGCCTGCAGCTCCAGCAGCTCCAGCACGGTCAGACCGGCTCTGCTGGCTTGGACTTGTCCTCATCCCTGGTCCCCTGCATCACTCACCACGCGCGTTGTCCTGCTGCAGCTGAGCCCTGATAGCCCTGGCCCGCGCCTGCAGCTCCAGCAGCTCCAGCACGGTCAGACCGGCTCTGCTGGCTTGGACTTGTCCTCATCCCTGGTCCCCTGCATCACTCACCACGCGCGTTGTCCTGCTGCAGCTGAGCCCTGATAGCCCTGGCCCGCGCCTGCAGCTCCAGCAGCTCCAGCACGGTCAGACCGGCTCTGCTGGCTTGGACTTGTCCTCATCCCTGGTCCCCTGCATCACTCACCACGCGCGTTGTCCTGCTGCAGCTGAGCCCTGATAGCCCTGGCCCGCGCCTGCAGCTCCAGCAGCTCCAGCACGGTCAGACCGGCTCTGCTGGCTTGGACTTGTCCTCATCCCTGGTCCCCTGCATCACTCACCACGCGCGTTGTCCTGCTGCAGCTGAGCCCTGATAGCCCTGGCCCGCGCCTGCAGCTCCAGCAGCTCCAGCACGGTCAGACCGGCTCTGCTGGCTTGGACTTGTCCTCATCCCTGGTCCCCTGCATCACTCACCACGCGCGTTGTCCTGCTGCAGCTGAGCCCTGATAGCCCTGGCCCGCGCCTGCAGCTCCAGCAGCTCCAGCACGGTCAGACCGGCTCTGCTGGCTTGGACTTGTCCTCATCCCTGGTCCCCTGCATCACTCACCACGCGCGTTGTCCTGCTGCAGCTGAGCCCTGATAGCCCTGGCCCGCGCCTGCAGCTCCAGCAGCTCCAGCACGGTCAGACCGGCTCTGCTGGCTTGGACTTGTCCTCATCCCTGGTCCCCTGCATCACTCACCACGCGCGTTGTCCTGCTGCAGCTGAGCCCTGATAGCCCTGGCCCGCGCCTGCAGCTCCAGCAGCTCCAGCACGGTCAGACCGGCTCTGCTGGCTTGGACTTGTCCTCATCCCTGGTCCCCTGCATCACTCACCACGCGCGTTGTCCTGCTGCAGCTGAGCCCTGATAGCCCTGGCCCGCGCCTGCAGCTCCAGCAGCTCCAGCACGGTCAGACCGGCTCTGCTGGCTTGGACTTGTCCTCATCCCTGGTCCCCTGCATCACTCACCACGCGCGTTGTCCTGCTGCAGCTGAGCCCTGATAGCCCTGGCCCGCGCCTGCAGCTCCAGCAGCTCCAGCACGGTCAGACCGGCTCTGCTGGCTTGGACTTGTCCTCATCCCTGGTCCCCTGCATCACTCACCACGCGCGTTGTCCTGCTGCAGCTGAGCCCTGATAGCCCTGGCCCGCGCCTGCAGCTCCAGCAGCTCCAGCAGCTCCAGCACGGTCAGACCGGCTCTGCTGGCTTGGACTTGTCCTCATCCCTGGTCCCCTGCATCACTCACCACGCGCGTTGTCCTGCTGCAGCTGAGCCCTGATAGCCCTGGCCCGCGCCTGCAGCTCCAGCAGCTCCAGCACGGTCAGACCGGCTCTGCTGGCTTGGACTTGTCCTCATCCCTGGTCCCCTGCATCACTCACCACGCGCGTTGTCCTGCTGCAGCTGAGCCCTGATAGCCCTGGCCCGCGCCTGCAGCTCCAGCAGCTCCAGCACGGTCAGACCGGCTCTGCTGGCTTGGACTTGTCCTCATCCCTGGTCCCCTGCATCACTCACCACGCGCGTTGTCCTGCTGCAGCTGAGCCCTGATAGCCCTGGCCCGCGCCTGCAGCTCCAGCAGCTCCAGCACGGTCAGACCGGCTCTGCTGGCTTGGACTTGTCCTCATCCCTGGTCCCCTGCATCACTCACCACGCGCGTTGTCCTGCTGCAGCTGAGCCCTGATAGCCCTGGCCCGCGCCTGCAGCTCCAGCAGCTCCAGCACGGTCAGACCGGCTCTGCTGGCTTGGACTTGTCCTCATCCCTGGTCCCCTGCATCACTCACCACGCGCGTTGTCCTGCTGCAGCTGAGCCCTGATAGCCCTGGCCCGCGCCTGCAGCTCCAGCAGCTCCAGCACGGTCAGACCGGCTCTGCTGGCTTGGACTTGTCCTCATCCCTGGTCCCCTGCATCACTCACCACGCGCGTTGTCCTGCTGCAGCTGAGCCCTGATAGCCCTGGCCCGCGCCTGCAGCTCCAGCAGCTCCAGCACGGTCAGACCGGCTCTGCTGGCTTGGACTTGTCCTCATCCCTGGTCCCCTGCATCACTCACCACGCGCGTTGTCCTGCTGCAGCTGAGCCCTGATAGCCCTGGCCCGCGCCTGCAGCTCCAGCAGCTCCAGCACGGTCAGACCGGCTCTGCTGGCTTGGACTTGTCCTCATCCCTGGTCCCCTGCATCACTCACCACGCGCGTTGTCCTGCTGCAGCTGAGCCCTGATAGCCCTGGCCCGCGCCTGCAGCTCCAGCAGCTCCAGCACGGTCAGACCGGCTCTGCTGGCTTGGACTTGTCCTCATCCCTGGTCCCCTGCATCACTCACCACGCGCGTTGTCCTGCTGCAGCTGAGCCCTGATAGCCCTGGCCCGCGCCTGCAGCTCCAGCAGCTCCAGCACGGTCAGACCGGCTCTGCTGGCTTGGACTTGTCCTCATCCCTGGTCCCCTGCATCACTCACCACGCGCGTTGTCCTGCTGCAGCTGAGCCCTGATAGCCCTGGCCCGCGCCTGCAGCTCCAGCAGCTCCAGCACGGTCAGACCGGCTCTGCTGGCTTGGACTTGTCCTCATCCCTGGTCCCCTGCATCACTCACCACGCGCGTTGTCCTGCTGCAGCTGAGCCCTGATAGCCCTGGCCCGCGCCTGCAGCTCCAGCAGCTCCAGCACGGTCAGACCGGCTCTGCTGGCTTGGACTTGTCCTCATCCCTGGTCCCCTGCATCACTCACCACGCGCGTTGTCCTGCTGCAGCTGAGCCCTGATAGCCCTGGCCCGCGCCTGCAGCTCCAGCAGCTCCAGCACGGTCAGACCGGCTCTGCTGGCTTGGACTTGTCCTCATCCCTGGTCCCCTGCATCACTCACCACGCGCGTTGTCCTGCTGCAGCTGAGCCCTGATAGCCCTGGCCCGCGCCTGCAGCTCCAGCAGCTCCAGCACGGTCAGACCGGCTCTGCTGGCTTGGACTTGTCCTCATCCCTGGTCCCCTGCATCACTCACCACGCGCGTTGTCCTGCTGCAGCTGAGCCCTGATAGCCCTGGCCCGCGCCTGCAGCTCCAGCAGCTCCAGCACGGTCAGACCGGCTCTGCTGGCTTGGACTTGTCCTCATCCCTGGTCCCCTGCATCACTCACCACGCGCGTTGTCCTGCTGCAGCTGAGCCCTGATAGCCCTGGCCCGCGCCTGCAGCTCCAGCAGCTCCAGCACGGTCAGACCGGCTCTGCTGGCTTGGACTTGTCCTCATCCCTGGTCCCCTGCATCACTCACCACGCGCGTTGTCCTGCTGCAGCTGAGCCCTGATAGCCCTGGCCCGCGCCTGCAGCTCCAGCAGCTCCAGCACGGTCAGACCGGCTCTGCTGGCTTGGACTTGTCCTCATCCCTGGTCCCCTGCATCACTCACCACGCGCGTTGTCCTGCTGCAGCTGAGCCCTGATAGCCCTGGCCCGCGCCTGCAGCTCCAGCAGCTCCAGCACGGTCAGACCGGCTCTGCTGGCTTGGACTTGTCCTCATCCCTGGTCCCCTGCATCACTCACCACGCGCGTTGTCCTGCTGCAGCTGAGCCCTGATAGCCCTGGCCCGCGCCTGCAGCTCCAGCAGCTCCAGCACGGTCAGACCGGCTCTGCTGGCTTGGACTTGTCCTCATCCCTGGTCCCCTGCATCACTCACCACGCGCGTTGTCCTGCTGCAGCTGAGCCCTGATAGCCCTGGCCCGCGCCTGCAGCTCCAGCAGCTCCAGCACGGTCAGACCGGCTCTGCTGGCTTGGACTTGTCCTCATCCCTGGTCCCCTGCATCACTCACCACGCGCGTTGTCCTGCTGCAGCTGAGCCCTGATAGCCCTGGCCCGCGCCTGCAGCTCCAGCAGCTCCAGCACGGTCAGACCGGCTCTGCTGGCTTGGACTTGTCCTCATCCCTGGTCCCCTGCATCACTCACCACGCGCGTTGTCCTGCTGCAGCTGAGCCCTGATAGCCCTGGCCCGCGCCTGCAGCTCCAGCAGCTCCAGCACGGTCAGACCGGCTCTGCTGGCTTGGACTTGTCCTCATCCCTGGTCCCCTGCATCACTCACCACGCGCGTTGTCCTGCTGCAGCTGAGCCCTGATAGCCCTGGCCCGCGCCTGCAGCTCCAGCAGCTCCAGCACGGTCAGACCGGCTCTGCTGGCTTGGACTTGTCCTCATCCCTGGTCCCCTGCATCACTCACCACGCGCGTTGTCCTGCTGCAGCTGAGCCCTGATAGCCCTGGCCCGCGCCTGCAGCTCCAGCAGCTCCAGCACGGTCAGACCGGCTCTGCTGGCTTGGACTTGTCCTCATCCCTGGTCCCCTGCATCACTCACCACGCGCGTTGTCCTGCTGCAGCTGAGCCCTGATAGCCCTGGCCCGCGCCTGCAGCTCCAGCAGCTCCAGCACGGTCAGACCGGCTCTGCTGGCTTGGACTTGTCCTCATCCCTGGTCCCCTGCATCACTCACCACGCGCGTTGTCCTGCTGCAGCTGAGCCCTGATAGCCCTGGCCCGCGCCTGCAGCTCCAGCAGCTCCAGCACGGTCAGACCGGCTCTGCTGGCTTGGACTTGTCCTCATACCTGGTCCCCTGCATCACTCACCACGCGCGTTGTCCTGCTGCAGCTGAGCCCTGATAGCCCTGGCCCGCGCCTGCAGCTCCAGCAGCTCCAGCACGGTCAGACCGGCTCTGCTGGCTTGGACTTGTCCTCATCCCTGGTCCCCTGCATCACTCACCACGCGCGTTGTCCTGCTGCAGCTGAGCCCTGATAGCCCTGGCCCGCGCCTGCAGCTCCAGCAGCTCCAGCACGGTCTGCAGCTCCAGCAGCTCCAGCACGGTCAGACCGGCTCTGCTGGCTTGGACTTGTCCTCATCCCTGGTCCCCTGCATCACTCACCACGCGCGTTGTCCTGCTGCAGCTGAGCCCTGATAGCCCTGGCCCGCGCCTGCAGCTCCAGCAGCTCCAGCACGGTCAGACCGGCTCTGCTGGCTTGGACTTGTCCTCATCCCTGGTCCCCTGCATCACTCACCACGCGCGTTGTCCTGCTGCAGCTGAGCCCTGATAGCCCTGGCCCGCGCCTGCAGCTCCAGCAGCTCCAGCACGGTCAGACCGGCTCGGCTGGCTTTGGACTTATCTTCCTCCTCCCTGGTCTCCTGGCCGCCGTTTTCGCTAGTTTTAGAATTCTTGCGTTTATGTTTATTCTTGGATTTGTGTTTTCTGTGCTTGTGCTGTAAATAATATATTACTTTATACTACATTTTTTACTTAAATATTCTTTAAAAAATATATTACTGTCTCACATCTCCCAACCAACTGTCAATCTGTATTGACCCTGACAATCTATCATAAGCTTAATAAAATGGAAGGGATAATTCTTAAACTGATTGCCAAAGATTTTTTTGAAAAAAAAAAAAATGTTAGCCATGCTGAACATGGCTAATATTCCCCTTTCCTCTCCAAATAAACTTAAGTGTGTTAAGAGTAGGCAATAGTGAAATGGGTGGGATTTGCACCATCAACCTATTGGTTCTCAGTGCACACCTGACAACCGTTGCGCTATTGAGACAAATGCACTTGAACATACCTTCTTCTTGGAGCTTTGCTGGCTCAAAATCTCCTCATCCGAGGATATGCTGTCCAGTGATATGGTCTCCAGATGCTCGGAGCTGGAGGACTCTGTGTCGGTCGGGGGGTCCGCCCCATCCAGTATGGCGCAGAGACGCTTGGAGCTGATACCCAGCAGCTACAATGCACACAAACTGAATTATAGAGTGCATAACTTCTTGGATAAGAATAACAGGTGTAAGGAGAGTGCTATCCAAAACAAAGACAAGATTCCACAAAAAAACATGAAAAAAAAATTTGAAATATTTCCTGTATTTTTTAAAATTACATAATGTAAACCAGCTGACGCCTAAATACCTAAAGTTGTCACCGGCAGTTCTCAGGGCATTGACCCCAAGTTTTGCATGCTGCACATAGCGGGTTTGAAAAATACTAAGCGCTCGTACGCATTAGCGGTTGCGGTAGCGGCGCGGTTATATTTTTATATGCAACCGCTACCGCAACCGCTAATGCGTACGAGCGCTTAGTGCGTACAAAAGGAGCGGTTGCATATAAAAATATAAAAAGCGGCTAGCCGCACCGCTACCGCAACCGCTAATGCGTATGAGGGCTAAACCACTAAAAGTAAAAGACAAAATATGGTTATTGGTATTGGATTGTGTTTAGATAGTATAATAATAGATATATTGTAAAATCGTATAGGTAATATGTTGTGAGTACTTAAATACTGTGTAGGTACAATTTTACGTTATAATCCAGCATAAGCAGCAGCAATCACGCTGGTAAAAGCTAAACCTCCTTTCTTTATCTTTTCGGGAAAGTTCCGTGGGCTTTTTGAAACATTGAGAGGGGTTCATGACTAGAAAAAGGTAAAGAAACATTGCTCGTGTCAATGAGTTACACACGCTTAATGCTAAATGAAAAAACTCAACATATTCACCTCCTCAGTGCAAAGCTCCTGTAAATCAACAACAGAGATATGATGGACGCACTCCGGCGCCATAGCCTTGAGTTCCTTGGGTTTTATCATGGAAAAAACTTGGTGCATCAGCTCGACTCTATCGTGGATGTAGTACGCAAGATCGTGCTCTTCTTGATCCCGGAATCGAGATGTGGACGTTTCCGCCATCTCTTGTTTTATTTTATGCCGTTTTGCACGCTTCATTTTAGTTCAAAACACTAAATTATCTAGGAAAAAATCGGAAATTAAAAAAGCAATATAGATCTCTGGAGATCTCTTGAATTTTGTATCATTTTTGTATACATTTAACACATGAACCTATAGAATTATTATTATCTCTATGATTTAACATTATACAAAAACTTGACAGCTAACAGCACTTGACTGAAACAGATAATGTACTTGTAATGCATATGTAATGTAATGCGAAGCAATTGAAAACGTAGCGCATAATTGCCGCGAGGAATAATTTCAACAGGCCTTTTTGTTTAGCAGGATTATAATCACAGACGAATAATCATCGGTAAGATTTCTAAATGTATAGCGTGATGAGTAACTGCCTTTAAGCCGCATGCATGTACTAAGCCTTACAATACTTGAGGTCCAGGCTCGAGAAGTATATTCGTAGTTGCAACTGTTCTTCACTCACCCATGCGAGAGAGCATGGGTGTTTTAACGGTTTTCGGACCTCTCACTCATACGCTGGCGTAATATAAACGCCGCGCCAGCGAGGGAGTCAGTCGATTTCTCGTCTGCTTAGCGAACACACGTCGCTTACGCAGCGCCCCGCGTTCCCGCACTCTCGTATTTTTGTGACAAAGTGACCCATTAAACAACTTTACTCAACGCTGGACTCTAATTTCAAAGCCCACAGCCCTACACTGGCTGCCCAACGTGTGTTTTAGGATCTAAAAAGAGGCACAGCCCTACACTGGCTGCCCAACGTGTGTTTTAGGATCTAAAAGAGGCACAGCCCTACACTGGCTGCCCAACGTGTCTCTTTGGGTCTAAAACAAGTCCAGTCCTACACTGGACGCCCAAAGTGTTTTTCGGGGTTTTAGTGAACTTATAACTTACGTAAAACTTTATACCTATTTGTGCCGTTCGCGAAGAGAACATTACCAGTGAAAACCGGTTTCTCGCGCGCGTAAATAACATCGCGATCGCGGCGGAGTTAGTTATAAAGCCATACCTACTTACGTGTTCCTATACGTTTCGGGTAAATGTGTTGTTTCGGGTAAATCGTAAATCGTTTTATAGGTATATACTGCCTAACGGTTTTTCTTCGTCTATACAAGATGCCAAGAACAAGGCGGAGCATTGGCTCAGAAGAACAGAGGCTCGACTCGTCAGAAAACTTAACTATGACGTCAGCCCAACTTCACTCGCTTTTAAGTACAATCCAGCAAACAAATGCCGACACGTGCGAGAGGCTTCTGAGGGAAGTTCGTTCTTCTACACCTATTCTCTCAACGGATCGTCCGGTCCTGTCTTCGACCAGCTCCAACTTCTCCAAGTGTTCAGCTCGCTTCAGTGGTTCCAGCAGTGATGACGTGGAGGCATTCATCGACGCTGTTCAGGTCTACAAGAACTGCCTGCAGATCACGGATGACAATGCTCTCAAAGGTTTTTCGCTCCTACTTACTCATGATGCAGCTCGCTGGTGGCAAGGATTACGAAGATCCACAACGCAATGGGAAGACGCGTTGCTACGTCTACGTTCAGCGTTTGGTGCAAGGCGGCCCCCCTTCGTTGTCTACAGAGAATTATTTCAAATGTCCCAAGGTGATGAAAACACGGACATATTCATTTCCAAGGCGCGTGCTCTCTTAGCTAAGTTGCCGGAAGGCGACCTCAACGAGAAAGTTGAGTTGGATATCACTTATGCCTTATTGGATCGACGGATCAGAAAGCGTTTGGATCGCGAAAGTGTTCAAAGCTTCGACGATTTACTCCGGAGAGCTAGGGCCATTGAGGACTCTTTAACCGAGGGCAAAAACCCGGGTTCGAAGGTGGCTGAAGAGGCACCAAAGAGGAAGCCTCCGACAGCCCTGCAGAGTAACTCCTCGAGTTCGTCTACGCCGTCCGTTCCCGTCCGGAACGAAATCCATCCCAAGGAAATTAATAAACAGGATAGACTGTTCTGTGCGTACTGTAAATCGCGTTCGCACATTAAAATTAATTGCGATAAGTTAGCTAATAAAAACAAACCACAAAGTGAAGTGAAGTGTTACACTTGCGGATCACCGGGGGTAATTAAATCTCAGTGTAAAAAGTGCAATGTGTCTAGCGTAGAGACATTTTACTCCATAAACCATATACCTACGAAAAATTGCGTCTACAGCGCGCGCAAACCGTTCTGCACGGTGACGCCGAAAGCGTCCGCCGCGCGTAAGACGTCGTCGCCAGACCCGTCCGGCGCAAGTTTCACGTCCGTTGCGTATGTACCTACGACTCTAGCGGAAAAAGGTAACCCTGCGATTGCGACAGGGGGTTTTTGTAATAACTTTTCTAACACTTTTGTGGATAATAATGTTAACGATACTTGTTCTGTTTCGGATATTAATGCTTGTGTATTACCTAATCCTAGTTCTAGTGATATACTTAATCGTCGTCCTATACTTAATATTTCCTTGTTAGGAAAGCGGGGCACTGCACTCGTAGATTCGGCAGCTAAAAGCTGCATCGCGGGTCACACGCTGTACGCTCTCCTTCGTAACATGAAGCACCCGTTAGTGCCGTCAACACAGATTGTTAAGTTGGCGGATGGTGTTGCTAGGGAAATGAATGTATTGACAACGGAACTAGAGGTGACACTGCATAACAGAACTAAGGTTGTTCCATTTTTAATTTTTCCTGACTTTAACAATAATGAAAGTTTGTTAGGTATTAACTTTTTGTCTATATTTAATTTAGTCTTTGACTTTGGCAACCGTAAATGGCACTTCGCGGATAGTTCGCAAAAGTTCGACATGACGTTCGAACAAGTGTCATCTCTCGCTCCGTGTTCTTCGGTTAATGTCCTGCGGGACGATGAGGCGACTTCGCTTACCAATGAACAGCGGGAGTTTCTTGCCAGTCTCCTCGTGGAGAAAGGAGACATCTTCGAGCCAGGGGGAGTGCAGACTCCTTTCGCCGAACACGTTGTTGATACCGGCGATCATCCGCCTGTTGCTGTCCCGCCTTACAGGGTAACTCCGGCCAAGAAGGACGCAGTGCGGATCGAGCTCGACAAAACGTTAGCTGATGGCAGCATGGAAGAATGCGACTCAGCTTGGATGTCTCCGGCTTTATTGGTTCCCAAGTCGTTTGACAATGACAAGGTTCGTGCAGTCCTAGAGATGAAGACACCATCGTCTCGGACACAGCTTCGCAAATTTATTCGGCGTTGTTCCTGGTTCCGCAGAGTTATTCCGAATTTTTCAGCTGTCGCAAAACCTTTAACACGTTTGTTGAAGAAAAATCAACATTGGAGTTGGAGCTCAGACAAAGCTCGTGCGTTCGACGAGCTAAAGCAACGTCTTTCGTCTGCTTCAATTTTTGCAGTTAGGGAACGAGTTTCTACTCAACAGGATCAGCGAAAGGAGTTCGCAGATTGTTCCCGTAGGCCTGGCGATGTTTTCGAAGTTGGTGACAAGGTGCTTTTAAAGTCACATGTCCTTAGCCACGCTGCGAAAAATGTTACATCTAAGTTCATTCCAAAAAGGGACGGCCCTTATGTGGTCAAAGAACGAGTCAGCCCTACTGCTTATATTATTTCAAATTTGGATTCGCCTACCGAGGTTTTAGGTAAATTTCACTCTTCAGAGCTTACACGATTCTTTAGCCGGGATTCTTCGCCTCCTCGTCCTGTAGTTCCTAAGCGTAAAAGGGGACGTCCTCGGAAACATGCTTGTCCTGTTTGTTAACTAGTTTTAAGCGAGTTCATGAACGAGGGCGTTCTCACGAACTCGAGGGGGAGTGTATAGCGTGATGAGTAACTGCCTTTAAGCCGCATGCATGTACTAAGCCTTACAATACTTGAGGTCCAGGCTCGAGAAGTATATTCGTAGTTGCAACTGTTCTTCACTCACCCATGCGAGAGAGCATGGGTGTTTTAACGGTTTTCGGACCTCTCACTCATACGCTGGCGTAATATAAACGCCGCGCCAGCGAGGGAGTCAGTCGATTTCTCGTCTGCTTAGCGAACACACGTCGCTTACGCAGCGCCCCGCGTTCCCGCACTCTCGTATTTTTGTGACAAAGTGACCCATTAAACAACTTTACTCAACGCTGGACTCTAATTTCAAAGCCCACAGCCCTACAAATGTATTATTACACCGTTATGTTGCGTTCAAGTTATTAAAGAAATTGCTAAAAAAAATTTAAAATCGTAAAAAAACCTTCCTGCAAAAATAAGTAACTAAAAGAATACAAACTTTTTTAATTTAGTGGAATAGAAGAATAAAACTGATTATTTAAAATTTATTAAAATTATTCTGACAGAAGTCAGCAAGTCATTAATTATCTACTGTCATCATAAAATATTAAAAATTGCTCAAAACCCCAAAAACTAATGTAACGCTGTGTTTTAACAAATATTGGTATCCAAGGGTACTAAAATGCCTCTAGAGGATATATTAAACGTGTGCTTTGATAGAGCTCTACAGACAGCGTTTACGAGTATCCTTCTGCATTTTAGTCCAAGGATAACCAAAGATTTAGCAAGGATAACTAACTTATGTTTATTAAAAATTGGAAAAGAGACCCGAACATATCCATTAAAAGGCAGATAAAAATTCTTATGAACGCATTTTACATTTTCGCGGTTTTATCAACAAAATGGCCGTCGAAAAGTTGTTCGAAAATGACGATTTTGTTATAGTAAATAAACCGTACGATATGTTTATTAATTCAGATAACGGAAATGAAAAGGTGAGTAACGCTTTGTGTTCTTATAATTTTATTAATTCGTCAGTATTCTATTTCAATCAAAGCTGATTTTGTTTTGGTAATTTGGTTTGAACCATAGAGATAATAATAATAAGTAGAGTAGGCATACCTACCTTAAAAACGTGCCAAAAATACACTCACACAAGCACAATCCTGTAACATAAAATGGCGCGTGTTCATTGTGATGTCTCAAGTTGTGCGTGTGTGAGTGTTCATGTATACATTTTAGGGAGGCCATCTTAAGGGAAGTTGCAATAAAATTTCTGCCACGATCTGTTTTATTGTTATGTTTAAAAATGTAGTGTTGTCTCTTACACACTTATGAAAATTTTGATAAGCTTAAGCTATTTTCCGATCCACTATTTTCTATAGGACATTATGCCAAGTCCTCTTCTATAGGTTCATGGTTTGAACTTTGATATTGATTATTTTTTGACACAACAAAACAAAAAAAGTGACTATACCCGTATTACTAATTCTCTGGAATTCTGACGTTTCGTAATGTTACCAGAAATAAAACAATTCCCACAAAAAAGATAAAAAATTCAAAACTTATGCAAATACAAATCAATTGCCGCATGTAGATAATATGACAAATGCCTGACAGACACTTCATGGTAATAATGTCATTCGACATCCATTTTTGAATAATTTTTTTCAATGTGCTTCTTTTGTTTTCTGTTGCTGTCAGTGTGCACTTTCTAGTTTCTAGTAGTTGTTTTCTATTTTAAGGTGAAACGAGTAATATTATTACGCAGCATATGGCTTTTTATGATGACAGGGAATTAAAGTAGTTTTGGGGTAAAATCGTACTTCGTAGATGTTAACCCTGTTCTCCAAACAAATAACTCATCTGTAAATGACAATGACAACTGCTAGAATTCCGGGGAATTAGTAATACGGGTATAGTGATCATAGAAATAATAATAATAGAGTCAATGCTAGTGATGCACCATGCCTGTTATGCATGTCAATGAAATCGGTTTTTAATTTTTTATCGATATGAAATACCTCTCAAGTCAGAAGCTGGTTCAGCGGTTTAGGAATGAAAGCGTAACAAACAAAAAACTCCATTTCTCATTTATAATATTAGTTAGATATAAGTATTACTTAAGTGCTGGTTGTTTCCATTGGTCAGAAATATAAAAATTGGATGAAATCAGTCTTTTTCGTATTTTTCTACGTTTGACTTCAAAAGTCAATAAAACCACAGCCTTGAAATATATTATAATATATAGTAGTATTTCTTTAAACTGTGATTTTTTTTTTGCACACTGTATACTTATCTGTCAAAACGTTTTTAGAACACAGTAACTTGTCACATCGCGTCACACGACTCCCACCTGTCTACCTCAACGAACCCGCTACATTTCGTGCAACGTCTCGACTACTCCACCAGTGGGATACTCTGCATAGCTAAGAACAAGAATGCGGCGAGGCGTGCTGGGAAACTGTTCGAGAAGCGACTAACTAGCAAATATTATTTAGCGGTCGTTAGGGGACATATTTTGAATTTTGAGTTGGCCGATATACATTATGATGTGGGTAAGTTTTTCGAAATTTAGAAATTTAAATAATCCCTTTGAAAATTTTTGATAACTGTCCTGGGATAAAAAGTACAATGTACGTCTCTAAAATACAATCCATATGGCAAATTTTTATATGGCGATTGTACTTATATTTTGATCACTGTCCTTGGCTTCCCCGCCACCCTCTAAAGCAAAGCACCCTCGCTATGCCCTTTGTTTGACCTCTGAAATAAGAAAGTTTTTGTAACCAGGCACGGACCCGTCGCCTCAATGCGCTCACAAGATGTCACCCGTGATAAGTTCGGCTAGTCTGAGCAGCAAGCCGCGAGCGGCGCACACGAGACTGTTGGTCCTGGAGACGGGCACCTACTGCGGGGATCCCGTTACCGTGGTGCTGCTGAAGCCCACCACGGGCCGGCGCCACCAGCTGCGCGTGCACTGCGCCGCGCTCGGGCACACGGTGCTCGGCGACTACACGTACACCGATACGGTGGATAGCGCACCGCATCGTATGTTTCTACACGCTGCCAGGTGAACTTTTATTATATCTAGAGGTTATTGGTTGGCTATAAAAAGTATTGAATTTGCTATGAGCTCTTTTCAGACCAGGGTGCGTTTGTAACCCTCGAGGCTCTACTTTTAAATTATCCCCATTCTTGTAAAATTTATTTACAATCAAGTAGTGGACAGTGTAGGTAGTTATTTTGAAAGAAATAATCTGAATCTACTCTGAAGTCTCATCAGTCAATCAAGTTAGAAAAGTATGGAAGGCTAACTAAATATCATCTCAATTCTTTCAGTGAGATTTGTTTATGGAAAAACAAATGAAACACTGAGCTTTAGTGGAAAAGGATTCAGTGAGTTATACTATGAAAATGAAGCGAATACTATTGGGGTTTCATACAAATCCCTAGCGAAAAGGCAGCATAATTTTGGTTTTTAAAAGTACTGTTTTTAATAGGTTGATATTGCCATTTGAACAAGACCCGCTGGACATTCGCATCCACGAGTCATTCTTCGCGGATCCGGAGTTCAGTCAGAAGTGGAGACCCGGCACGAAGTTCTACAAGTACGCGATGCCGGAGGAGTTCACCGCCGTTTGTGACGTCATTGACAAGAGTTACACTGTGGGTATCAAGTATGAAGAGTTTTGTTTCAAAAAATAAACGTGATTATTGCTTTACGTAATGTGTTTTACTTATTAATCTCCTAGCCTCTGCCCACGGCTTCACCCGCGTGTATTTCAGTTTTTCACAAATCTCGAGGGAATCGTGGATTTTCATGCGTTGCAATGCCACGTAAAGTATGGTTTAGAAACGCATACTTAAGATGACAAACATACAAATATCCATTTACAAACAAAGATTTTTTGAGTTGGGAACCTTCTCGGGCTCATGCAAAATAACTCACCAAGTTTCATTGTAATCGGATGAATGGTTTAGGAAGCCATAATTTGCCGCCGCTGCCTGCGGCATTATTTCCGGTGACATGAAATTAGATTATTAAAATTTAAGTGCCAGTTTAAGTAATAGCTTTACAGCTAAGCAGTAATTAAGTACGCCATTGAAGCCAGTACCTTCAACTTTACATGGCAGCTACTGTCTAACTACTCTTTCTTTGCACTTACCAAAACAAAGTAGGTATAAAATAATATATTTAAGATTGGAACCATTATATAATTATTATTAAAAGTGATCAAAATCGGTGGAATTACGGACCCTAAATCCTAAAATTACGACATACCTTCCTTGATTTCAAACAAGATACGTCTTTAATTGTACATAAAATTATTCCAACCATAAAATTACCAACCATACCAGTTGAAACTCGTAAAAACCTAAATCGATATTGAAAACAGCCTGAGTACAGCACTAGGAAGAAATGGGAAATGACAACCATAATTATAGTCTGTGATACTTTAGGTAGGTAGGTACCGCGCCAATAAAGAAAGGAATTATAAATGGCGTCGCTAATCATTCCCTCTCACTCGCACGTTATTCCTGTCTTTACTCACACACCTTGTTACAGCGCGCAAAAAAATAATCAGTCTGTAACTGCTTGCATACTGTCTTGACGCGCTCCGTACTTTCTAATTTTAAAAGCATTTATGTGGTCTGTATAGCTACGCTACACATACAGCAGTTCAGTTTCGCTTCGTTTTTTGCTGACGGTCCAACCTGTACTTGTCATTACAAGTACAAGCCGCCATTTTTAACCCCCGACGCAAAAACGACGGGGTGTTATAAGTTTGACGTGTCTGTGTGTGTGTGTGTGTGTGTGTGTGTGTGTGTGTGTGTGTGTGTCTGTCTGTTCCCCTGTGGCGCTCAAACGGGTGGACCGATTTGAATGCGGTTTTTTTTGTTTGAAAGGTGAATTAGTCGAGAGTGTTCTTAGCTATGTTTGATGAAAATCGGTCCAAGATGGCCGCCGCTACAAAATGGCGGATAATATATTTTTTCACAACTCCCTTGATATGGGTATCAAATGAAAGGGCTTGATTAGTAGAATAACACTATTGCAAATTCAAGATGGCCGCCGCCACTAAATGGCGAATGTCGGGGGTTTTTTAAATTTTCAATTTACACTTGTAGATTCCTTTCTTTATTGGCGCGGCTTATACCTACCTACTACAGAGTTGAATGGGTAAAATACATAGAGATAATAATAATAAATAGAGTTGGCATACCTACCTTAAAAACGTGCCAAAAATACACTCACACACGCACAATCCGAAGACATAAAATGGCACGTGTTCATTGTGATGTCTCAAGTTCTGCGTGTGTGAGTGTTCATGTATGCATTTTAGGGAGGCCATCTTAGGTCACGAGTCTGCCGCAAACTGTTTTATTATTATGTCAAAAATGTAATGTTGTCTCTTTCACACTTATGAAAATTTTGATAAGCTTGAGCTATTTTCCGATCCACTAATTTCTATAGGACATTATGCCAACTCTATTTATTATTATTATCTCTATGGTAAAATATTTACCATAGAGTACATTGATATAGGTAGGGATTAACATTGAGTGAAAAAAATCGATTAATTTCACTTCATCGATTTTTCACTTTTCAATAATCATCGATTTATGAAAAATTGATTTTTCATTTCGGATAAGCAATATTTTAGAAAAAAAATTAAACCCCAGCAATCTCAGAGAAATCGGTGTACCTACCTACCAATCAAAAATATTAATGACATACGGGTACATTTATGCATATAAATACGTACACAAGAATGATAATTAGATGTGTTATATACTGAAACCTTCCTGAAAGTATTAAATTACGATACTAAAAAAAATCATCAAAATCGGGCTGTTGGTTTTTAGAATAATCACGAATATACATACATATTATACGGATTGAAAAAAGAACCCCTTTTTTGATGTCGGTTAAAAAATGACTAGGAAATTTATGAAAGCCTATAATTAATAGTAATAAAACCAAGAGATTAAGTTTAGTATTATCAATTAACAGAGTAAAAATCAAATAAAATGATAAGTGTAAAACAAAACCAAAACAATTTTTTTTAACCTGAAACTTTAAACAAACAAAACAACTAAAAATAATAGCTGCCACAAATTCTGTTTAATGTCATTTAACATGTTATTAGAATTAAAATAAAATGAAACTATGAGTTTAGTACAAGAAATAAAATGACAACCTTATGATCTCAAAATTAAAGTACCTACAAAACAATTATTTTTTAAATTTAAGTTTAAAAAAATCAGTAAGTATTGACACAAATATTGAGTACCATTTACATTGGACTAGAATGAAAATAAAATAAATAACAATAATTATCATTAATAATCAAACTGCTCATCAAATCATTAACTGCCTCGTTAGTCTAGTGGTTAGCATATTAGATTGCAGACCACGAGGTCCCGGGTTCGATTCCCGGGTCGGAAAAATAATTATTGTAAGTTATTGGATTTGTCTGTCAAGAAATTCTCTGTACCAGCCCGGAGTTGGTAGTTGGCGGTGTCTCACCCCCGTGCCTCGGAGAGCACGATAAGCAGTCGGTCTCGGTTAATAACACTATCATGTGACAATAGTCGTTAAAGTCCGCCAATCCGCATTAGAGCAGCGTGGCGGATCTAAGCTCTAAATCCTTCTCTCCTATGAGGCCTGTGCCCAGCACTGGGACGTAAAAAGGTTGTACCTAGTGGTGGTAATAATCAAAAGACAACCTTTTGGTCTCAAAACTAAAATACGAAACAAATCTTTTTTTTTAACTTTTAAGTTTAAACAAAAAAAATTAAATAATTATTTTTGCTAGTAATGTTCAGTGCCATTTGAAATAGGTAACCATTTTGTGCGTGTCCATCACACAGATGACCCTGTTTACAAAAATCGATTAATACGTGTAATTTATATAATCGATTTTTTAAAAATCGATTATCATTATTTAAAAAATTGATTTTTAAAATCGATTATTAGAAAAAAATAATCGATTATTTTAAATGTCGATTCTTTTTCACATCCCTATATAGGGCAATATTTACCTGTGAATTGTGATATTTACAATATTTTTTGAACAACAAAAAACACAAAACTATTAACAAATTCAATTGATTTTTGTGATATTTCATGTTGCTTCAGTTTCAATGTTTTTATTGTAAGTATTTTGTTAAAAATGTAATGAAATTCGACTAGTTATCTTGAATAGAGTATAGAATAGAGTAGTTGTTGACTGATTATCCAAGATTCTCAAATAAAACCGATAAGGATGGTACAAACATGCTACATCTGTAAGTGGCGCGCAGACAAATTGCCCCGGAGATCATTCCATAAGTGAGTATAATTTGAAAATGTTTTGACATACAATCAAATACTTAACTAAAAAACTCAATGAGAACTCAGATTTTCCGGGATAAAAACTATCCTATGTCCGAAACGAGGGTACTAGCTATCATGTTGTGTCTTCAAGTATCATGCTTTACAATACGTCACACTGTTGTTTTTTCTCCAGATTTCCGTTTGACGAAGTGGAAAAACAAAAATGGCTTGACATACTTGGCAAGAGTAACATATCTCTGGGCAAACGCACATCCATCTGCTCCATACACTTCGACAAGACCTGCTTCCGCTACGGGCTGGTCAACGGCAGGGAGCTGCTGAGGCAGGGCAGCGTGCCCACCATACAGCTCACCAGACCACCAGGTGAAAATGTAACAGACTCACAGATAAACAATCGTTGTCTCAACCGAAAGACATTCACGAGCTAGCTGTACATAATTCCAGGTTAGCCCACTTCAATCTTAGAATGCATTGTCACTTACCATCAGGTGAAACTCGGTCAAGGGCTAAAGCTTGATTTACACACATTAAGTTGTCAAGTAGTTAACTAAATTTTAACTTAATTTTAAGTGATATAATGTGTGTAAACATTGAATTTAGTAATAAGTTGCAAGTTAAAATTTTGTGTGCAAGTGAACAAGTAGAATAGAATATTGTCTATTTTTCGGTTAAGTAGCCGCGCGCTCCGCACCCCGCGCCACCCCCGCCAGTTAGTTAACTACTTGACAACTGTGTCCCCTTACATCCGTTATGATCATGTTGCCATAATATATGGTTATGGTGTTCATGGCAGATGTGGACCTGTATGAAGACTTGTACAACGCACATCCCATGACCATTGAGGTAAAGGTGGAGCCTCATGAAGACGACTGGACGGAGGGCATCGGAGCCAACGCACCCACAGACAATGAAGATCAACCTGAACAAGCTGCTGTGGGGAGGTAATACTACATTCTACCCATATTTAGGTACTTTGTAATTTTTTCCAGTCCGTCTGAAAGAAACTAGGTTCCCAACTTAGTCCTGATGCTGCAGGGTGCTACACTCCTGAGCCGTGGGGATTTAGGAACTGTAGATTGTGAATTTCTGAAAATGTTGTGATTGTGAAATCTTGCAAAGTACTTCAAATAAGTCAAGAGATCCTGGAAAATAAGTGTACAATGTACATACACTAATATAGTCTTTTGGCATTTGGTTGAAAATAACTTATTTTTCACAACTCCCTTAATATGTGTATCAAATGAAAGGGCTTGTCTAGTAGAATAGCACTATTGCAAATCCAAGATGGCCGCCGCCAAAAAATAGCGAATGTCGGGGGTTTTACATTTTTTAATTTCCACTTGTTGTATGTAGCATCATGTGTAGAGCTCACTACCTTAACTTTATCTTTTTATTTTACAGTCTGCATCAAAAGGTAAAGATAGAAAAAGATGCAACTTCTTACCTTAACTTTATCTTTTTATTTTACAGTCTGCATCAAAAGGTAAAGATAGAAAAAGATGCAACTTCTGAGGACACTTCATCACATAAACCTATCACTATAGAAGTACCGCAATCTGAATGTTCTATGAAAACCACTTTCAAAGCGAAAAGTAAACAAAATAGTGGTAAAATTGTGACAAGAAAAGTGGACACTTCTAGACGAAAGGAAATTCTCAAGAAGCTAGCCTTAGTAAGAATGCTAGTAGAAAGGTTGAGAAGAGACCACGTTAAATTGAAGAACTACATACAGACTGTAGAAGAGAGACAGAAGACTACTAAAAACAGGAGAAGAAAGAAGATTGAAGTTTCATAGAAGGACAGTGATGTAATTCCAGAAGAACAAATATATCCAAATGTTAGAAATAATAGTAATTAGAAATAAAGTATTATGTGTATAAATGTCTATTATTAATTTCCAAATTTGCTGCTGGGAATCTAACCCAGGATCTTCCATCTTCTACACTAGGAAATTAAATAGTGTAAGAGTCAGTTTACTTTGAAACATTTTGGAAGAGAACGCCCTTTGGAACCACTACTAGTGGTGATATGTGTGCGTACTCCCAGCGGAATGTTGTCGAATTTCTTGATTTTAAGTATGCAGATATTTAGTGTGTTAAGACGTGTAAATGTGTGTGATAGTTTCAAATTTGTGCGTCCAACCGTTTTTGAAAAATTCGCCAAAAACACTTTCCGCCAGGAGAACGTTCTCCCAGCGGCATGTTTTTTTTCTAACGTGCGCACGAAAAAAAAAATTGGTGCAATAATTAGTGCGTAGCTACAGGTAAATGTGTGTGTATAAATGGAATTTGTGTGTCTCAAGACTCCGGAGATATTCAAGATTCCGCTGGGGGAACGTTTCGCTGTTTGCTAGATCTCGTAAACGGCTAAGCGTGTAGATGTGATTTTTTTTACACATGTTGCTATGAATTTGTGTGTAATGTTTGTGAAAACAGAATTAGAAAAATAATTGCTGTTCAGAAATTATGTGTATTAAAGTGAAATCCGGTTATTAGGTCCTAACACTTCGAATAAGAGTTCTAAAGTTTAATTTCTAACACTAATTTGTTCTTTATGACTGTTTACAATGCCTTGTTAAGTTTCATTGGTCTACAGTAGGTAATACTCAAGTTATGATCAAATATTACTATAACTTAGCCACTATTTTGTTCGACATTCGATTAGACGAGTTTTTTATGGGTTGGCGAATGAAAAAGTATTCCAATAATTAGTGTGTCGGTTCAACTATCTATTTGCAAAATTTTAACTTAATAGGCTTAATAATTAAAGAGATATAATTAAAAAACCAGAAAAAAATGCAATAGTGACATAAACCGACCAAGTTTGAATGGTAACAAAAAAGCGGCCTTGTCGTATATGGTGCTGACCTACCGAAATTGATACTATATCATTTTAATATTTTTAGTGATTTTGTACAATCGCGAACACAGTTCTTAACTTATATTTTTATTAGGTACATTTTAATAATATTTAGGTGTGTAATACTTGTGTGATATATTAAGTAACCGAGCTAAATCTGAAATTTAAGAATTAGCATTATTCAGTTATTCCATCTGAACTCGATTTATATGCATCTTAACACAGCCAGCATTTTAGCATTATTTTCGCACACAAAAGAAAAAACTGCAATAGTTATTTGTTACAAGGGGTCAAAGTGTTTGTTCCTAGAGGGGGTTATTTTGAATTCAGAGCAAAACAAAAGATTCTAAAGAAGAAACCTGAACGTAGCGAGGAATTCTATGAACGTCAACCGAGAACAAAATATTTAGGCCCCGAGCGACACACTATTTTTCATCACTACGCATGAGGAAAAAACTAGGAATACCTATCTATTGCAAACTCGAATGTGACATTACATTGAAACATTGTCATATGTATGAAAAATAAAACCTACGCTCTATCATAGTTTTTTTGATATTACTTAATAACAATAATAACAAGTATAAATTAGAAATTTAAAAAACCCCCGACATTCGCCATTTTGTGGCAGCGGCCATCTTGGATTTGCAATAGTGCTATTCTACTAGTCAAGCCCTTTCATTAGATACCCATATTAAGGGAGTTGTGAAAATATATGTAATCCGCCATTTTGTAGCGGCGGCCATCTTGGATCGATTTTCATCAAACATAGCTAACAACACTCTCGACTAATTTACCTTTCAAACAAAAAAAACCGCATTCAAATCGGTCCACCCGTTTGAGCGCCACAGGGGAACAGACAGACACACACACACACACACACACACACACACGCACACACACACACAGACACGTCAAACTTATAACACCCCGTCGTTTTTGCATCGGGGGTTAATAATCAGTATTATAAGTGACAATATTTATTACTCATGTACTTAAAACGCGCTTTAATACAAGTCAATTATTGTTATTACTGATATAATAACTAAGATCTGTGATTTCACTAATAAGTTAATAACCTATTTAATAAGAGGTGTTACGTCCAAATGAGTCATTATTATAATTTTTAACGTGTGTAAGGTAACCGCTCTCGGAAACGAAGACAGGTGATTCTAGTAATTATTACTGACAAGATATCACAAAAAAACGTTTTGCGATTATTGCGGGTTTGAAAAATATCAAAATGGTTGGTAAACCGCTAATACTACTTATTGGTATTAAATGGTGTTTAGGTAGTATAATAACAGTGCTAAGTTTTTGAGAGCGATCCCCTTCTACCCTGTACACTGTACAGTGTATAATACAGTAGGTATTAATTTGTAAGAATGTTCATTTGCGAATTAAAACAAATTATTCATAGTATCAGTTATTTTTATTTTCACTAATTATTTAAAAACCTCCTACCTACCTTTATTATTTTTTTAATTGGTATAGATTTAAAAATATATTGTGACTGTTTGTGAACCTAATAAATAAAATAAATAAATAAAATTTTCACTAATTATTGTGTACGCGATTGTACAATACCAATAACGTTATTATGCTGTCAATTTCGGTAAGTTAGCACCATATATGACAAGGCCGCTTTTTTGTTACCATTCAAACTTGGTCGGTTTATGTCACTATTGCATTTTTTTCTGGTTTTTTAATTATATCTCTTTAATTATTAAGCCTATTAAGTTAAAATTTTGCAAATAGATAGTTGAACCGACACACTAATTATTGGAATACTTTTTCATTCGCCAACCCATAAAAAACTCGTCTAATCGAATGTCGAACAAAATAGTGGCTAAGTTATAGTAATATTTGATCATAACTTGAGTATTACCTACTGTAGACCAATGAAACTTAACAAGGCATTGTAAACAGTCATAAAGAACAAATTAGTGTTAGAAATTAAACTTTAGAACTCTTATTCGAAGTGTTAGGACCTAATAACCGGATTTCACTTTAATACACATAATTTCTGAACAGCAATTATTTTTCTAATTC
This sequence comes from Melanargia galathea, assembly GCA_920104075.1. Taxonomy (NCBI): domain Eukaryota; kingdom Metazoa; phylum Arthropoda; class Insecta; order Lepidoptera; family Nymphalidae; genus Melanargia; species Melanargia galathea. The sequence goes on along the minus strand of OV049857.1, from coordinate 188,438 downwards.
TGTTTTCACAAACATTACACACAAATTCATAGCAACATGTGTAAAAAAAATCACATCTACACGCTTAGCCGTTTACGAGATCTAGCAAACAGCGAAACGTTCCCCCAGCGGAATCTTGAATATCTCCGGAGTCTTGAGACACACAAATTCCATTTATACACACACATTTACCTGTAGCTACGCACTAATTATTGCACCAATTTTTTTTTTCGTGCGCACGTTAGAAAAAAAACATGCCGCTGGGAGAACGTTCTCCTGGCGGAAAGTGTTTTTGGCGAATTTTTCAAAAACGGTTGGACGCACAAATTTGAAACTATCACACACATTTACACGTCTTAACACACTAAATATCTGCATACTTAAAATCAAGAAATTCGACAACATTCCGCTGGGAGTACGCACACTGGTGATATTATCCACATGGTTTGAATCACTCTTTTTAAGGCCGATTCGCACATATCAATGAAGCATATCTATAAACAGACACTGAAACACTGCGTCGTCACTGATACGGACAGGTGTGAACGCGTTCATAGAGAATGTATGAAATAATATTTTTCACTGCGCCAGCACTGATGCTTCACTGATACGTGCGAATCGGGGCTTTATTTGTTTTTATTTATCACTGAAGGCAAGTAAATAAAAAACCGATTTGACCATTCAATTGCTTATTTAATTTTTAAGAATATCCTATCCTAAGAATACAAAATACATACCTCAAATATGTCGATGATAGCTTTTTTGAGCGTCTATCCACATTATTAAAAAAAACTAACTGAAGGTATTTTATTAAAATTTCTTAAAAGTGTTGCAACTTGCAATACTAAAACAATATTCATCGTCAATATTTACAATAATGTTACATCTAAGCCCATTCTCACATACCGCGACCTAATTAAAACCAGTTTTCAACGCCAACGCAACTGATCGAGTCAATACACACATTACAATGGTTTCCAACAAGTTGCTCTGTGCAAAAGCACGGAGCAACTTGTCGAAAACTAGTTTCAACTGCGACTCAACTAGAAATATTATGAGACAACGCGATAAGTCGTGTCGCTGTTAAAAATCAATCTTGCCGTGTGAGAATAGGCTTAGGTTGGGTTGTATGTTGAGCGGTTAAAGTTAAAGTTGACCAAAAAATGATATTTCAGGTATACCAAGAAATTTTTACAAATTTTTTTGTAAAAATCAAGACCACTTGTAATCACAGGTAAAAATAATGTGTTGTGCACTACTTTGCTTGCTTTCTGGTGGGTAACTGGTAAGTTTAACATTTCAGAATAGAACAGAAGTTTTTTATTCAAATTAACTTTTACAAGTGCTTCACAAGAGTCAAGAGAATCTCTTACTTTATCTACCGGTAACGGTAACTTAACTTTAACCGCCCGATGCGCAACTAATCCAAAGCATATTAATTTTGTCCTTACGAGTCGGAAAAAAATGTGCTTCGTTACCACTAAAGTGACAGTAATGTTTTACCATTTATTAATTACTAGCGGTCCGCCCCGGCTTCGCCCGTGGTACATAATATATAGCCTATAGCATTCAGGGATCACGTACATATCCAACGGTGAAAGAATTTTTGTAATCGGTCCAGTAGTTCCTGAGATTAGCGCGTTCAAACAAACAAACAAACAAACTCTTCCGCTTTATTATATTATAGTATAGATTATTTTAGTCTATCTCGATGTAGGTATATTAATATTGAAAGCGGTAGATTCTGCTGGTAGATTCTTGCACATATAGGTTCTTCACTAGTTCGATCGATCCCCATCAGGCATGGGCCAATTTAGTTTGGCAATTCGCGCTGGATCGATACGAATATTTTGTTACAACAAAAAATCCATAAATTATCCTCGATCCGCCATTAAAATACTTCTCCACTTCGATCGGCCTCTAAAATTCTTCTCCACCCTCTCGACCGGCCTCTAAAATATTTCACCTCGATCGGCCTCTAAAATACTTCTCCGCCTTCGCGATCGGCCTCTAAATTACTTCTCCACCACGATCGAGGTTGTGGAGAAACATCTGCGAGGCCGATCGAGGTTGTGGAGAAACATCTTCGAGGCCTATCGAAAATATTTTTTGTGATTATTAATTGTTGTAACTATATTATAATACGCAACATCAACGCAAAACGCGTATCGACCGAGTGCGAGGTGCTACATGAAATCGATATTATCATTTATAAGAAACATACGAACATACCACAGCTATATTTTTGAAGTTTTTTGATACCATTTATTTTTATAGAATTAATGAAAAAATGCGCCGACCCGCACTGGAGCAGCGTGGCGGGTCATAGCTATAAATCCGTCTCTCTTATAAGAGCGGAGGCCTGTGCCCAGCAGTGGGATGTTAAACGGCTGTAGTGTAGTAGTAGTATACACAAGTAGTATTATACAATTACGTTATTATGGGCCACAATTACCAGTACGAGTGTTATGAAAAATAAAAAAAATAAAACTATTACGGTACATACGTTCATCTCGTTCCTATATAACAAAAATGCCGGGACCGATCGGCCACGTCCGACCGAGGCCGATCGTCCACGTCCGATCGCAGCCGATCAGCGTCCGATCGAGCGGGCGGAGAAGCGTGCCGTGGTCCGCGTGCTCCCCGTGCTCCCCGGCGCACGTGGTCAGTAGTTGTAGTCGTCGCCGTTGGCCTCCTCGGGGTTGTACTTGTTGTCGTCCTCGGGCTCCTGCTTGATGTGCACGTCCAGCGGCGCGATGTTGAACTCCGGGTAATCTGCTCACACATACACACATACATACACACATACATTTGACGCGTGGCCTTTCAACTTAATGCACGCTATATCTCTTTGTGTAGAACTGAATTAGAACTGAGACTTTTTGTCTCTTGCTGTCTGTGCGGCAGCCGTAGCGTCGGCAAACTCGCGTCGCGTTAAAGCTTGCGATATTAATGCGGATTTTTGCTCGTGTGCCAGTATTACACTGGCACTATTGCTATTTTATTGTATGGCTATTAAATAAGTGAATTAATGTTAAATATTTAGGATTTCTTTGTTAATCCTACTTCGCTGTAGAACTGTCACTTTCACTTCGACAAGGTTGCATCCTATTCTGAATGCCCACAGTTTATACAATAGTCAATAGTAAACCAATTTTAGTGAAATATGGTACATAGATAGATTAGACCTCCAAGGACATTAGGCTACCTTTTGTCGCGAAATAAAAGGCTTGAAGGGGTTGAAATAGGCGATGAAAGTTTCCCGTGTGGGGTTGCTGGTCCCCCATCGGGCGCGTCCCCCCGGTGGCGGATGGGGGAACGCCTCCCAGATATGGGAGGTACCGGGGAAACCCGGCGCGGACCAAAACCAGCAGGGGGTTGCCGCTTGGAGGCTCCTGGTACTTCTCTGTTCATCAGAGTGGACTGTGGAGACTCCGGGCGGCGACAATTGGGGGGGAGGCTTTCGGGCCGTGAGGAAGAAAACCTCGTTAAAAAATTACCGGAGGGGGTGGAAACGCCCTGCGCGGCGGGTCCGCTGGTCTTTGTGGCCGGTGGGCGCTGGCTTCGGCCACCGTCGGGCAACCCGTAATCCGCACTGAGCGGAACCGGGGGCCCCACGCACTGAGCGAGGGGCCGCGAGGAAGAAAACCTCTATAAAAAATTACACGAGGGGTGAACCTCTTGAGGGTCGCCTGCGGGTGTGGCCCTCTTGAGGGTTGCCTCTGGCGAGGAACTCCGGGTGATGGAATGGTGTATCCGTCGCCCGTTGAGACGCCTCGGGTCGGGAGGCGCACCATTATGTTCCTGGTGCGCCTCAGACGGTGTTAGGGGGCCTTTAGGTCCCCCGGTGGAGGGTCTGCCTCGGCGGACGGCGCCGGCTGGGTCGCGGATGATTGCGCAAGTGTACCCGTAACCCAGCCACCAGGCGACACGGAGGAACATCGCTGGGTTTTAGTGGGTATTCTGGCCACTTCTTGGCCTGCCTGAGTCCCACACTACCTTCCGGAAGCATTGCAGTTCGCTGTAAGGCTTCCGGAGGGTGTGCGTAAATGCATTTCCCAGCGTCAAAAAAAAAAAAAAAAAGGCGATGAAAGTTTGTATGAGATTTGTAAGTATCAACGCAGATCAACTGTATGCACGTACCGTCCTGCGGCTCCTCCTTGATCTTGATGTCCTCGGGCTTGACCTTGGGCTCCTTGCGCTCCTTGTCGCGGCGGCGTCGCTTGTCGCGGTCCTTGTCGCGCTCCTTGTCGCGGTCGCGCCGCTCGCGACGCCGCTCCGAGCGCGAGCGCGAGCGCCGCCGCCGTCTGCCACAAAACACGATCACTATACTAACCAAAATGGGCCTAACTGCATTGTTTTAAGGCCAGTCAGCGCCTCAAGCGGTAAATTAGTGAAATAAAAATCGGAGGTACTGAATCTGCGACTCTAAAGTGAGAGAATTTAAGTTCGCTTTACAATGGACAAGTTTCCAATATTCTTTTTTTTTACTATAAAAATTTAAGTAAAATAAAAAAAAATCTGAAAGAATTATTATCTCAAAAACTGAAAAAGTTATTGAACTTTAAAGTTGCTAATTTCGTTTCACGCGGCGCTCCAGCGTGTAACGTCATCCAACCCGCTGAGAGGTATTTTTCCATGTAAATTTACTTGTTTTACCGATTTCTCAAAGATTACTGAACCGATTTGCGTGATTCTTTTTTTTAATCGACAGCTGAGGATGTTTGCAAAATAGATAGATTTTTTCGAAAAAAAAATTTTTTAATCTTTTTTACTTCATTCTATTTAAAGACGTCATACTCAAGTGAGTAATTACTAATTTTGCATTAAAATACAATTTAAATAATTAATTTCTCCTTCATTTTTATTGATGGATTTCGTTTAGTTTTAAACTACATGTGTATTTTAATACCATTGTGTTCAAAATGATATTTTCAACTTCACGAAACTTCCTCATTATGTTATAGTGTTTCGATACTGGAACTAATAATACGATAGTTTCCGATCTTTCGGAAACTATCGTCGGGGCATACTTGCGCAGAGTTGAAGTGCATCGAATTGAATCGAAAAAATATTCATGGCACATTGGCACCCAATAAGCTGTGATAGCCTAGTGGTTAGGACGACCGACTTCTAATCGGAGGTCGTGGGTTCGATCCCGGGCACGCACCTCTAACTTTTCGGAGTTATGTGCGTTTTAAGTATTTAAATATCACTTGCTTTAACGGTGAAGGAAAACATCGTGAAGAAACCTGCACGCCTGAGAGTTCTCCATAACGTTCTCAAAGGTGTGTGAAGTCTGCCAATCCGCTTGGCCAGCGTGGTAGACTATGGCCAAAACCCTTCTCACTCTGAGAGGAGACCCGTGCTCTGTAGTGAGCCGGTAATGGGTTGATCATGATGATGATGATGATGATGATGATGATTGGCACCTACATATATCTACAAAATAAGGCATAACGAGTTCGCAGGAATGCGCGGAATAGGGTACTTTCGTTAGTGAAAAATAAATTATGAAATTTGATAAAAATAAAAATTTATGTAGAAATATACTTAAATATTCTGATTTTGAGTCATAAAAGCACGTGATTATTTTATTAAATTAAAATTAAAAGTCGTAATTTCCCATATGTATATCACGTGACCTAAAACACGAGCCGCCTTGTTGTGACGTCATAATGATAAAAAATACTAATATTAATCTGTGGTCATATAAGCAAAAACTAATATTAATCTGTGGTCATATAAGAAAGATAGAACCTATGGAATCTAAACTCCAAACAAAAAAGGACTGTTGATATTTTTTAATATATTATAAATAAATAAATATTTTCGATATATCTATATTTTTAAATATATCGATATCGGAGTTCGATATACCGAAAAAAATATCGATATTTTTTTCGGTTTTTATCGGCTTTATTTAAAAAATCGTAAGTCACTTCAAAAATGATTACACAGTTATATTATAGTCCAGTATCTTTATTAAACAAATTAAATTATAAATATATATATGTGTTAGGTTATAGTTCTTAGTAATTATTTTATTTAAATAAGGTACAATATGGCCTGTTCCACTACCTTCTGATAAGTGTCGGGATAGCCTAAACGTAAGTTTTGTCACTTCCTTACTTATGTCAAGTGACAAGGACTATAGTTGTGAATAAGCTATCCGACACTTATCAGATGGTGGTGAAACAGGGCCTTATACCAATATTTTTAAATGACGTTATCACGTAAAATATTCATCCGTAAGCCGACTTGACAGATAACTAATGATGTTTACAAAGATGTTTTAACATTCTGGAATTCGGCAGAACAGAAGTCTGGGTTACATGCAAAGAACTTTGCAACCATAATTGAATCAATTTTTGGCAGATTAGTACTATCTGCTTTTACACAACTGGTTTGCATATTAATAAATAAATAGCTATCATTATGACGTCACAAAAAGGCGGCTCGTGTTTAAGGTCACGTGATATACAGATTAAAGATTACGACTTTTAATTTTAATTTAATAAAAAAATAATGTGCTTTTATTACTCAAAATCAGAATATTTAAGTATATTTCTACATAAATTTTCAATTTTATTAAATTTCTTAATTTATTTTTCACTAGTGAATGTCCCTATTTTTTTACCACAGAGGTATATCTATATACCTAAAATTACATTTCGTTTTAAGATGTAAGTATGTAAACTAGGAATACAGAAAAAACATAATATATTTTAAATGAAATACGGTAGATTATTAAGTTTACGATGATTTTGTACCTACATTTTTGTATCTACATTTCGATATCAAACTATCGATATATCGTCCAAAAAATATTAGTAATAAAGAAAAAGTAGCCCAGGTGAATGACTTTATCTTTACTACAATATTTAACTCCAGTGTTATATAGAATACATTTATAACCTTCTTGTTTAACATTGTTACGTCATGAAATGGCTGACTTATTGGCTGACAGCGTTTTACGCGGGATTAAAAATGTTTAAAATTTAATTTAATTTTATGGCATGAACGCGTGTTTATTTTGCCGAAATATATTTTTTGTGGCTTTTTATTAACAAAAACAACATTTTGAAGTGCTTTTTCAAACACAGTAGAATACCCTATTTTCTATTCGCTTTGATTCTGTATGCTCCGACCCTTAGAAAGAACTCTGCAGCGTCCATAATTATATAGATGTCATATGAAAGTGATGAATCGCTAAAACCGCTCACCTCTCCGGCTCGTCCTCGCGCTTCTCCCCGCGCTCTCGCTCGGCGTTCCGCTCGGGGCGCTCGGCTCGCTCGCCGCGCTCCCGCTCGCGACGCCGCGAGCGCGACGCCGAGCGCTTGCGCGAGCGCGACCGGCTGCGGCGGCGCCCGCCTGCACACAAACAATACGTGCTGAGCGGTGTAAGCGTGACCTTGTCGCCGTGCTGAGGACGCGGACGTCGCCAGTGCAACGATGTGTGAGGTAAACGACCGGATACAACGCATTTGCAACCTCAACGCGTTAATCCTACGGCTTAATTATGTCTGCACAGCATTGACCGTAAATGTGTTTGCGTGATTGCGTAGAATTATGTTTGTGTATGTCGTAAGGCGGCGACATGGGTTCTGTATAGTTTGAAGTACAGTAGTACACAGCTGACAGCAGTTCTTCTAATGCCTTATATTAAGGTGTTACGTTTTCCATACTAACTTCATGTTACCATTCAAGAGCGAATGGATTATATATTTACACTGAAATTACATCGCACAGCCTTAATATAATTTTTAATTTGCGCGAAATTATATTTACATAAAGAAAACATTACATAGACAGCTTAATTATTATAATAGCCATTTATTAAACGCTGTTTTGCCTAGCTGACCGAGATGGCTTTACTTTACCTTTAGCTGTTTATGTAATGTTTTCTTTATGTAAATAAAATTTTCCGCAAATTAAACATTAAATTAAGGCTGTGCGATGTAATTTCAGTGTAAATATATAATCCATTCGTTCTTAAATGGTTATAATAAATTAGTATGGAAAACGTACCCACCTTAATAGGATTTCTGTGATAACAATACATAAACAGAGCAGTCAAACTTGAATACCCCTCATTTCGTGCTGCATTGTGACAATAGTTTTTCTTGTGGCATACCTATTCTGTAGTAAAAATAATATCATGTAAATCAGTTCATAAATCTGAGTACAAAATTTTATTGAATAAAATTTTCTCCTTTCATGGAGGTAAGTTAAAAAAGGCACACTGAAAAATCATGAGCCAAGTTCTTATAAATATTTCTTTATTTATATATTTTGTGATGAAATATTTTGAGTAGTTCCTCAGTACAGCAAATGTTCATGCCCAGATAAACCGATGGTCTCATTGCTCTCTACTGAATAAATAAATAAAAAAATTTGTTAAGAAATCTCAATACACTGAAAATTATTCAGCAGCTATCTGAAGTTGGGAAGTTGTCAGTGCAAGATACGCTCGCGTGCCTCGGAGAGCACGTAGAATCTACATTCTTGCGCGTGAGCTCTCTCCTGTTGGCTTAAGAGTGCTGCGCAGTTGAGATTGACCGCCGTGGCTAAAGTTCGCTTGCTCAGACGTTATAAAGGTGTGCACTCATGCTGCTATAATTCACTAGGGAATATGTAATGAAGGCGTGCACTCACGGTCGCGTCGCTCGTCGCGGTCGCGGTCGCGCTGCTCGAGGCGGTAGCGCTCGCGCTCGCGCTCGTTGTCCTCGCGCCCCGAGTGCTTGATGTTGACGTCGGCGCCGCCACGCCGCGTGCCGCCCAGCCCGCCGCCTGATACACAACAAAAATATTACCTTTCTTAATTTACTCTACTTCGTGTTATACACAATATATTGGCACTAGGCAGTTCAGTAAGCAATGTATTGTACGATAGTGAAGTTTAAATCCAACACAAATGTTTTATTAGAATATTGGACAGTGTGGTGCGGTGGTGAGTGTTGATGTCTCACCGAGTCGTCGCGGCAGCCAGCCCTTGACGGTGCGCGCGCGCTCCACGTCCACCAGCACGCGCTTGCCGTCGATCTTCTTGCCGTCCGCGTGCTTGTACGCCGCTGTAACACACACCGTCGCCGTCAGAGTGCGCCCCATACACTCCGCGGCAAGGCAGGCGCGCTGGCTCCCGCCTCGCCGCGAACTACGCGCCCCGCACACTCCGCAGCGAGGCAGGCGCGCCTCGCCCCCGCCTCGCCGCGAACTACATATAATGACGAAGTCTCGTCCTCGTTTGAATATTAACCAATCCAATTAATTGGTGTTAACTCGGTATACGCAATCTCATAAGTTAATTGACAGATCTATCAACTTTTCAACGTTTTGATGAAGAACCGAACTAATTTTAGACAATGTGGCTAATTCTATTGTAATCTCTAAACTTAATAGACAGCTGTAAATGTAACGCAATCCTTTTCCGCGGCGAACATTGTGAAAAGGGCAGAACTTTTTTTAAACCTGTCAATTTAGTGAAGTCTGAAGATTGTGTACGACAGAATGATCCACATTGACTAGCATTGGAATTACGTAGACGCGGTAGATTTCCGTAAAAACATGAAATTATCACATGAAACAAACCCCTTGAGTCCTTTGTAGTTTTTTGAGCCCTGAGTATCTCTGAAACTGCATATTTTTATGGAAATAAGACCACCGGGTTGAGTTCGATTGATTGATATTCAAAAAGAAATCAAATTTCATTTGTATGAGGCGCGCTTGAACAAACTCTTCTTAAAAAAGGTCGCGAGATGTCACAAGACAGATATCCTTACTCAAGCAAAGGTTTTTCTCTCTTATAATCTATCTCACTCATCCATATAAGTGAGCGAGACTTGAGATGTGGGGGTGTTCTTTCATGACACGTGAAGATTCTCTTTTTGATGTTTAAAAAAGTTTTATTAAAAAAAATCAAAACACTGCTACTAGATTAATTCTTTCCAATAAAAAAAAACATTTTGTACGGGGCCTGTCTGAAAAAATATTTTTCGCGAAAATTAGCCACTCAAGTTTCGAGAGAAGATAGAATTAGAATTTTGCAACAAAAAGAACAAGTATACGCGAAAGTTAGAGAGGGACAGGACATAGCACGATTTCACCTATATTTATTTCAAAATGATAAAAAACTAAGTATACAAAGACGTGCGCATGTAATATTAACATTGCTAATTTGGTTCGCATGGAACATAAAAATTCAAATTTACAATTTGTTTAAAATTTAAAAAAAAAAGTAGAGGATAAAAAATCACCATGCGAACCAAAATTTTAACTGTACATAGATACAATAGTATTTTGTACAATTAAACTATCTAAAAAGAACAACATTCAATACAAAAAAAGTTTGTCAGGGGTGCACTTCTTAATGTTTATCCAAAAAAAAAAAATAATGGAGAAAAACACTCAATCAAATGCACCCCGATATAAACACATTCATATAAGAAAAATATACCTACTCTGTGGAATACCTACCGACCAAGCCGAGAGACGCCATTTTGTTTTAAATGTCAATTAAAAGACAAAATTTAAAAATACCTACCGTTTAAGCTACTTACTTCTTTTTTACCCACAATAATTCCGTCGATCCGTTTTTACTCTCATTTTACTTACGTCTTTTTAGAATTTACCGAAACGGGGCGAAGCGACGCGGAGCTAGTTTAGTTTCACCACCGAAAATGCTAAGCTCCAACGAGCTATGTTTAAGAGAAAAAAGGTACGCTTACTTTTTTCGCAAAATATAGCGCTAACCCGATTTATAATTGCATGGAGCAAAGGTAAAATGATGAGTTTGTTGTCAAGAATTAATTCGATTATTTTCGATGAACCCTAAGTGTTACCAGTATTCTACATTTTCAATTTGCCCCAAATGCATGGTAACTTTTTTGGTCATAATTATTGTATTTTGATATAATACTTCTTTGGAAAGTATTTATTTATTAAAGAAAAATGATAGGGTTCCAGTACTAATTGAATCATTTGAGCAACAAAAAAAAGTACTTGTTTGATCGAAATTTGTTAAAAATATATATATTAAACTCACTATCTTCACTTATTTAATTTGCAGTGTTACCTATTCAATTTTCTAAAATATATGCAATAAAACTCCGAGCAGTTATAATTCAGACTACACAAAGCATTTTCAGTGGTAAAAACTAAAAATATCCACCAAAACTTTACCTGGTGCGCTTTATATTACTTACGTTCCATATTGCGCAGTAGATTTTAACAAAAATAACCAAAAATGCAATTACTTAATCCAAATTGTTACGTCGGAAATAGCATTTTTTTTAAATTTTTCTATTCCATCCATCATAAACAATAAAAAAATATTAAAAATGTTATACTTATCTTTTCCTTAATTGGACGACTTATTTGTAAAATTTTTTTATATTAACAAAATTACCTAAGTATCCTTTTTAAGAAACTGAAACAACTTGGTCTGCTTTTTTACTTAAACCAGAAATGTGGATATAGTGAATAATTCCCTCTTGTTTCTCAAAGTGGTCTCAATCTTTTAAACAAACCTTAAATTCATAATGGTTGATTTCATAGCTAATTTTTTAAAACATATCCTCCAAGTGTTTTCTGAATTTTTAATTATTATAGTAGTTTATGAAACGGTTGCATAATAGAGGTTATTAAAACACGAGTGTTAGTTTAAAAAACGAGCCGCAGGCGAGTTTTTTAATAGTATTACACGAGTGTTTTAATAACTAATTATGTAGAGTTTCATACACTACTTTATCTAAACTCATATCTTAAAATCCAAACCATAAAATCTTGGTAATATTTGTCGTGAGTTTTCTTTGATTTTGCTGGCAAAAGATTGTTGGTCGGTGGTCAGGTGGAGTTAAATTCTCTTCAGTATCACTGCTAGACATTTTTCCGCACAATAAAAACCATGTCTTGTAAAGTTTTGAGTAACAAATAAAAAATTTAAATATTATAACTAGCGTATGGCGCCAAAATTCAGTTGTTACCATAGAGATTCTTCTTCTTTTTCGGTTTGTCCCTTTCGGGACAGGCCAAGATCGTTGACCATACAGCCTGGGTTACCATAGAGAAATTAATAGTAGTAGAGGAGTCCTAAATGTCCTATAGAAATTAGTGGATCGGAAAATAGCTCAAGCTTATCAAAAATTTAATTTTTAATAGTTATTAATTTTTAGTAGTTATTTTTAGTAGTTACTTAATTTTAAGTAAACTTAATTTTTAGTAGTTACTCTTCTGCAATTTAACACAATTCACAATGTTTAACGCGTTTGTACAGTTACACACATCTACTGTAAGGAGGTCGCACGAATTTCCCGCCATGGCTCAAAAATACCAGAACCCAGTTCGCCTGTACTATAATGTAGAAAAAATTATTTTATAACATTACTTTGCAATAATTTCCTAACAAAGTAGTGTTATAATGAATTTTTTTAATTTTTTTTTAAAATATTATAGATGTATGTGAATAAAGTAGTCCAATATATGACACATTTTGATTTCATATTCGGGATTTTAAGATATGAGAGTAGATAAAAATATTTATTATCTTCTTCTGACCAACAGAGTCATAATCCTTGTTCTGTAACACTAAATTACCCTATTTTTCTCTACCTGTAATAATCACTGTATACCCAATTTGACCTAAATTTTACAATGAAACACTTGCTAGTGGATAGTTCATTTTGGTATAACTTTTAACCTTATCAAATATTTTCAAATAAGTACCACTCCCTATCTATAAATGACCTCTTTACCCTCTTTTCGACGGATATTAACTTTATAATAATACAGTAATGTTTTTTAAACTTGTATGTTGGTATCTTACCACCACATACAAACCTATAAAAAACGCCGCATATCTCGTTTGTGTGGGGTCTTAACGGCTGGGTCTGTGGTCTGAATAGAGAAAACCACGCATTAATCATACATCTCATCCGAAAAGCGAACGTGGGGTTTTGCTCACAATCTTTTCGGAGGGGTCCAATGTTTTTATAATCTTTTGGTTATTAAGAACTTGGCTGCCACACTGCTGTGTGCCCAAATTCTTGTAAATGAACAAAATTTTGCTAGTGTTTAAAAACTTGGCCATTGCACTGCCGTGCGCCCAATTAAAAAATGTAGGTAAATATTCTTTGACCCCACCAAAAAGATTTTCATGATGTAAGAATTGATTTGTTGTCATAATATAATATTTGGAATTTTATAAATTACCAAAAGGAAGCTAAAACATATTTGTCATTTTTTAATGTAAACTCTTTTATTCCTCTCAGTTTATTCCTCAGCTAAACAAAAGTTTAGCTGATTTTTGCTTGTTATACCCAATGTATAACAAGCAAAAATCAGCTAAACTTTTGTCTACAATAAAACTTATAAGCAACATATCAATTCAACGATATAAAACAAAATTAATGGTATTTCGTTCAAATCAAGTTGTTTTGAAGAGAAACTTGGCTCCAACACACCCCTTATTGTTACACAAAAAACTAAGGGTGAGAACACACTTTTAACAAGCGATGCTTTCCGATAAAACATGTAGAGTCAAGATACACCTGTGTGGAAGCGAGACGGCCATTTTCCATAACAATTGAAACTAGCTTTTTTATGGTTCCAGAACCAAAAGTTTGCCAAATGCTATTACAAAGCCTGTTCTGTCTGTCCCTTCCTACGTCCGTCACCATTTTAATGCCGAATTTTGTTGTATTAGTGTTGTCAGACTAGAAAAATTTATGTGGTTGTAAATTATACCTTGTTACAGACTAGAAGAATTTATATGTGGTTGTAAATTATTTACATAAAAGGTTGTGATGTAGTTAAGTCAGCAGCAATAAAACTGCATCCAAATCAGTTTGGCTTTTTTTAATTCTTCTACAAGTTAGCCCTTGACTGTGACCTCACCTGGTAAGTGATGACGTAGTCGAAGATGAAAGCGGGCTAAGCAATTTTAAATAAACCCTGAAGATGATGTTCCGCGTTCCGGTACGATGCTGTGTAGAAGCCGACACGGCATCGCACTGGTATGCTGAATTAGTCCATTGAAATGTTACAATTTAAGGACCGAATATTGCATTTATTAGAGGACGCAATTTTATTTTTAGGACATGTGTGGGGGGTCAATAGAAGCTTAACCTCAAGTTTGTGGGGTCGCCACGCTTGTCCCCCGGCCGCCATCTTGGAAAAAGGGGTGAAAACACTTTTTTCGCGATATCTCGGAAACTATGCGTCTTACAAAAAATTCGTAAGGACATAATTTGTAGCAAATTGTTTTGCCTACAAATATGTTTATATAGATAGCACGCATAGTTTCCGAGATATCGCGAAAAAAGTGTTTTCACCCCTTTTTCCAAGATGGCGGTCGGGGGACAAGGGTGGCGACCCTACAAACTTGAGGTTAAGCTTCTATTGACCCCCCAAACATGCTCCAAAAATAAAATAGCGTCCTCTAAAAAATGCAAGGTTCATGTAACATTTCAATGGACTAAAATACTTGGCACTGCTATGTTGGTTTGTTAAAGCAGTTTTAAGTGTTATAAGAAAAGGCCGCCGCGTTTGACGCCACAGATGCGGCGGACAGCCGGTGTCGGGGGTGTGTCGGGTGGTGTCGGGGGTGTCGGGTGCGCGTCGTGCGTCAACTCACAGTGCATGTCGCGCTCGTGCTCGTACTCTATGAACGCGTAGCCGCGCGGCTTGGCGTTGTCTTTGTTGTATACCATGTATATCTGGAAAACAATGAGATCATGTTCAAAACAAACTGCATTATAATATTCATCAGAAGTCATAACAAATCAAATAAAATTACATGCAAAATATTGATAACTTGCCAATTTTACAAGTATATAAAAGTGAGTTGAAGAGGGTTCCAAAATCCAAATACAGTGTGGTCTGAAAACCTGCAGTTAGGTTTTTATTATCGCCATCTCACAATATGATTCAGAGTTCAGACCAAGTAATTAGAACTAATGATTTTTGTCTTTATACTAATCTTTTTTTTTATTAATTAAAATTAAGTAACACTCTCTAAAACGACTTTATTCTGAGTTCACAAAATAAAGAGCAACTCTCTGATGACAAATATGTCAGTCTGTCTGCACCATGTGTCTGGTAAAATAACTATAAAAGAACTCATTTTACTACAAGAGGTACTCACTTTTTTAATGGGTCCATAAGTTTCAAACTCTCTCCGGAGCTTGGATTCTGATGTGTCATAGTTCTATAACAAACAAACAAACATTCTTATGACTGGCCCCAATTGAAGCAAACTTTAATGAACCTGTAGGTTGCACATCACAAGGTTTTGATGACCTCCCTGGCGCAGTGGTGAGCACTGTGGTCTTATAGGTGGGAGATCCCGGGTTCGATTCCTGTCAGTGGGATTTTTCTAATTTCTAAATTGTCCCTTATGATGGGAGGCTTCAGCGGTGGCTAGTTACAACTCTATTGACAAAGCCATGCTGGCAAGTAATTTAGCGTTCCAGTATGATATTGTATAGAAATTGATCAGGGGTGTGAGTTTTTAACTGCCATACCTCTTCCATGCTAGCCAGCTGTACTGTAGCCATGTACTGGTATACTGATTAACAAAAAATCCAGGTCATGCAAGGCCATCATATGCCAACTGAACAAACAAGTCAGCTGGAGGTCCTTTACTTCATGAATGAGGAAGATACTCACAACTCTGGCCACAAACAGTGTCTTGAAGGGGTCTCCGGTGACCGGCACGTTGGTGGTGGGGTCCCACAGTGCAATCTCCTGCTCCAGCTTATAGGCTGTCTGCTCCGCTCTCTCCCTTCGTCTCCTCTCCAGACGCTCTTCTCTCGTCTCCACTCGGGTTGGGGGCGGGGTTTCCGAAGGGTGCTTCACACAAACAAAAACAATATCAACTATTAGCGTCTAGACTCTAGACAGACAGAATGTGTTTTGATTGAAAACTAAGTCTGTGTGAAAGGGGAATATTATTCATGTACAGCATGGCTCATATAAAAACTTGAACAATTATTACACAATTAATTAAAATTAATTAAATTTTATAGCTAAATATTGTAATTTGTGTTTTGAAGAGAACAACCGCTGACTTTGTTGCTGACTCTTATCAGCAGAATCATTTTCCGAGCCTGTGGTGGAGTCTTGACTTGTAATAGGAGCTTTATGATGGCCTAATTTAAATCATTTTGACAGTAGAAGACAATTACTACTGACTGCATTTACCTGTTGGTACATAGTCATACAAACACCAGTCTAACCTGGAGAGTGTCAGCTAATCAAAGGTGATTGCGACTTTCACCCTAATTAAATATTTCAGTATATAAGCATTCACCCAATCACAATAATTCAGATAATAACAAAGGCTTAAGGGTTTAGGGAACCGTTATCGATGGTTAGCTGTGGGATAGAAGATAGGAAAAATTGGAGAGTTCCAGCGATTTAAAGATTCTGGTCAAGCCCCCTAACCCCTCGATTTGAAATACAAACGCAGCATCAGCAGCGAAGAGCGTCATAACTTAAACTAACCTCAAAAATATTGAGGAATGCACCGACTCCATCGTAGCCTTTCTGTTTCTTTTCATGTGGAAGCTTCGCAGCGGGCGGCAGATACGGGATGGGGTCCCGCGCCGCGAACAGAGCGAGGAGATTCGGCGGCAGAAACTGCGTCATTTTCACTCAACAATTCACTATACACCACGCCGTAAATAATACATTTAAACGATTGAATTTCCCTTCGTTGACGTGTTTAAATTTATAATTTCGCTATAATAAAACTTATGGTAACTTTTCTGTAGTTTATTATTTGTTTACTTATTGTCTTAAATTCACAATTTCAATAAAATAATTCTTTCAAGCAATGCACAAACGCCACCATTTTGATTTTTATTTTTGTCATAATGTCCTATTGTCACCATCAGAGTCCATAGAGATAATATATTATTATTATCTCTATGTCAGAGTCAGACGCAGTGTGACCACATTTAAATTGGTCAATCTACTTCTGTAGCTTAAAAAAACTACCGAAATATACCACAGTCTTGGTAAAAACAACCACAAATCTACCTCACTAATATGATAAAATAGAGATGAAATAAAACTATATTTCATTACAGTCTGGCCAACGAAAGTAGAAAATCATAAAATGCCGATAATTTTAAATGGCAGCACCAATTTTATGTCAAACTTTTGATAACTGTCACTCATTACTGTCAGATGTGTGACTGTCAATTGTTATTATTATTTTACGTAGGCAAGTACCTACATACCTTAGGAAGTTAGGTGTTCCAGAAATTACTTTGTTACTTAAGTTTTTTTGGTGTTTAGCTGAATTTTCATGTTCCTTAAGAGACGCTATCCGTGGAAGAATATTGCAATTGCAGGCTTTACAAAAGGCGTTGTCTCCTTCCGATGATTTAGTCAACCACTTTGAAAATAAAGGGTTTTGCTCCCACTCCGTACGATATTGCCTTCTGCAGGGGCGTAGCTACCACCGTATCTGCCGTATCAACTACACGGGGCCCCCAAGCCACGGGGGCCCCCGATGTGCGTCTTTATTGTCCATGGAGGCATAATCTTTAGAAAAACTAAAGTCTTCATCAGCTAAGTATTTACCAAACCCCCCAAACGAATTTTTATACGGGGCCCCCGTCAAGGTACGCTACGCCACTGGCCTTCTGTATTTTAGTTTCATGGTGATAAATTAAATTACAAAACAAAGAAATCGCTCTCGATATGTGCTCTTCAGCTCATAATATTCGTAATCTCGTGTTAAGTCGTATATATAGGTACATCAAGTTAAAAGTTTAGGTAGACGTGCCTACTTGCAAACGGGCAAAGAAGATAAACAAAACAAGACTAGTTATGGCCTGTTATGGACGGGGAAACCCCGGCCCGAAAATCTTACTAAACAGAAGGTTTCCATATACTTGATCCAAAATCTACCAAATCTACCGGGAAAAAAATCAAAAATGTGTAATTATACCATAATCTACCCAACAATTTTTAACTACCACAACAAGCCTTAAATCTACCAAAAAAGTAGAAATCTACCACATGTGGTCACGCTGGTCAGACGTTGCTATTGCTGACCACAGAACAAAAATGACAAAAATACTCTCTATTGCTGACACGCTGACAAACTTTTTCTTTATCTATATGTATTATCTATGGCTAGGCCAACAGACAATAAAGGCCGTTTAGATTACAGTCACTCTGGGTAACATTTGAAGAAGAGAGAGAATACAATAAATAACTTTGGTATTAACATTAGATTCACCATCGGAAATTTTATGACGATGTGTTTTATCCTCTTGGCTGCCAGGAACCGTTCAACGGATTGTACAAAACATGCCGCAACTGCCCGGAACCGTCTGACGGTTCCGCTTTTTTACTCACTCTCCACGCCAAGTTTAACACGCGATTAAAGTTTTTATACTATATGTTTTTAAGACTATCTTGGTACAAACTGTTCGTCAAAGAACAAGGATGAATATATAATAGTTTGTGCCATCTGTTTCCATAGATAAAAAAATAATATAAAAAGTTTTTTGACGGATATGTATGACGAATATACGGTCGACGGCCATGCTGTGTGCCAATTATTGTAGATTAAACTTTGGAATATCGTGTTTTACTGCTAAATATATGTGTTCTTTTCATTTATTATTGTAAAATATTATATTGTTGTTTAAAATAAAAAACAGCCATTGGAAATAATTGTATGAATAATTAGTTATGAATTTATGAAATATTTTTAGTATTTACAAAGTTTAACTTTTCGTTATTGTATTTTAACGTTAAATAATCAAAACCACAGAGAATCATCTGGTATAAAGCTGGTTTAATCTGTGAGCTCTGCTCATAACGATTCCCACTTGACTTATAGTCTGGAAGTCTGTTATGTAAACATTAAGTAGTCGTATTTTATGCAGGGGGTGTAAACTCTCTTAGAAGAAAATTTATACCTACGGGGGCTGAAATTGCCATTGTTAAAACATTCTGATAATAATTGTACATTTTTTAAGCATTGCAACACTAACTTTTCTAAAGTCATATCCAAGAAGGTTATATTCTTTATGTAGATACTGGAGTCTGCGCCTGAAACATTGTAGGAAAGACAAAGTCCATAATTCAGCTGGGCTATTTTTTCTCTCTAGTCTTTCTGTACCTCACACACTTTATTTAAGTAGTTAAGAACGAGATAAAGCCTGTTCAAGGCCACATTTCTTTGTTTCAACATTTTGTTTGAAGCTCGGCAGGGTGATTCAGAACACTTCGATAACATAATCATCAATCGATTCGGTAAGTTATCGTACGATAAGATGTATTTTCAATTCAGAATAACCGTATCAACCGGGAAGTTGTCGAAACCGATACCGAATCGAACCGACGTAGATATCGTTCGAATGTCATAATCGCTATTCACAACAACTTTATCAAACGCTATCAAAAGCTATTCACAACAACTTTATCGAATAATATTTTCCGAACATCTGATATTTTTTTACGATTATTTATCGAAAGCTACAGGGCATTCGATATCCTAATCTTTTTGTTCATCTACTCGTCAGATAGGTACTTTTACTGTTATTTCGTGAAAAATATGTTCGGAGCCGCAATTAAAATAGATAGCAATAGCCGCAATAAATCACCGAGGCGAAGAAGACGTGGTGAAGAGGATTCTTAAGAGACGTAGGTATCTACGGACATTGCGTGATACCTTTAACCCATTTGAGGCAAATGCGTCAACTTTTATGGGAAAATATAATAAAACTTTCGCCAGAATTTGCGTTATTTTTACTAACTAATAAGAGGGGGCATTACAGGAGGCAACACGTAATCATGTAGATTCAGATTTTTGGTATGTACATGATTACCAACCAATGCCATAATATATCTCTCGGTAGAGAGTAGTATATTGCTTGCCGTCTGTCCGGACGGACAGACAGGCAGATGGATAGCGGAGTCTTAGTAATAGGGTCCCGTTTTACCCTTTGGGTACGGACATCTGAGTGGTATTTACGAGGATAGCTGTAATAATACTTTTGTAGTACACTTCGACATTTTTCTCTCTAAATCAATAATTTAATGTTATCATTTTAAATAATGACTTTAATTACCTTCAAGATGATTAAAAGTTATTTTTTAATCTATACTAATAAATAAAATTGAAGTGTCTGTCTGTAATATCGAAATAACTACCTCATATTAAGCTCATATGGTTATTTGAACGCTACCATAACCGAATCACACGTTTTTAAAATTTTTGTCTGTCTGTCTGTCTGTCTGTCTGTCTGTCTGTCTGTTTGAACGGGCTAATCTTCGGAACGGCTGAACCGATTTTGACGGGACCTTCACATACAAGTAGAGAATCAACCAGGGAGTAACATAGGCTACTTTTTTAACCGACTTTCAAAAAAGGAGGAGTTTTGTTTTTCTACCTATGTACACCGATATCTCCGAGATTTCTAAACCGATTTGCGTAATTTTTTTTTTAATCGATAGAGAAACATTGCGACCCTGTTCTATAAAAAATTTGGATTCCAACTCCTCAATCCTGATGCTGCAGGGGACCTAATCCCCAAAACTAATGGGTTTTAGAAACTTTCGGTTATTTAAATTGATATTGGGGGTACCAATTAAAGACTTTATCGTTGAATGAACTCGAGTAGGTACATATCCAACTCCTCAACCCTGATGCTGTAAGGAATTGTATTCCGAAATCGTGGGGATCCCACGGGATTTTTCCGTTTTGGGGACGGGTTTCTACAGATAAGCTACATTTTGTTCTGGAAAATCAAAAGTTCCCACGGGATTTTTAAAAACCTAAATCCACACGGGCGAAGCCGTGGGCATCATCTAGTGCTTAATATGAATGTATAATAAGTAAAATTTTTGTAAAATAACATACTTCATAAATGCACATGTCTTAATCGCAATGTATCTTATCGATACCGGTATCGTAATCGATATCCAATTGTATGCTTTTATCGTTCTGAATTGCACGAAAAAAAATTTAGATACAAAATTGATACCAAATCGTATCGACACGGTAAGTTATCGAAGTGTTCTGAATCGCTCTGCAAATTCCATAGGTTCTAATATTCTTGGTCAATAAAGTGTTTTTAAGTTGGTAGTCACTGACGTAATAGTACGTAATGTTGGTAATAATTGTTTTTTTCAAAATGGCGTCTTTGTTATTG
Organism: Melanargia galathea; assembly: GCA_920104075.1. Classification (NCBI taxonomy): domain Eukaryota; kingdom Metazoa; phylum Arthropoda; class Insecta; order Lepidoptera; family Nymphalidae; genus Melanargia; species Melanargia galathea. The sequence continues at coordinate 167,280 of OV049857.1, read as the reverse complement.
TGTGGATAAGTTTCGTAACAATTAAAAATATTTATAGGTTTCTTGCGATCATATAAACTTTAAATACGTCGAGTCGAGCTTCTGTTACTCTGTTTGTGTTTTATAGTGTAGTGCTATTTATATTTGAGACGTTGATTCTGTTTAATTGAAACAAGACTCGTATGTGGAATTCTTTGCTCGTATGTTTTATTTCACAAATAAAACAAGGAGAAATGTTTTAAATGTGACTGCTCGCCGGTAAAAACAACATCAAGTTGATTCGATTACCTAAAACCTGCTTAAGGAATCTTTCGTGGTACGTATAACCTAACCTAACTTAGTAGATTTATAATTACTAAAATTCATTCTCTATAAATTATCCTTAAACAGACACAAGCACACATTTTGATATTAATTATAGTGGTATCAACAGGCGTGCTTACTGCTTATGTCTATAGTTTCCCATTTTCCAGACATTGCAGATACTAGTTAGGAAAAAAAAATATTGGTAGCCCACCCTTAGTGTTTACTATTTATTACCTACAGGGTAGTAAAAATACTTTCTTATATGTTATGGTATATATTATTTGTAATAATTAGTACCAATTAATCAACAAAATCTAGTCTGCCAATCCGCTTGGCCAGCGTGGTACACTATGGCCAAAACCCTTCTCACTCTGTGAGGAGACCCGTGCTCTGTAGTGAGCCGGTAATGGGTTGATCATGATGAATCAACAAAATTGTTTCTTTTCAGATGTGAACTAAGTATGTGATTGAACAGAGGTTTTACTGATTGTACTAAACGGAAGTTACAAAGAACTGCTGTTCCATGTGATGTATTTGAATATGAAAATATTAACAGCATTGTAAATAGCGTCTCATACATATTAAGTTTAAAATGATTTTGTATGTATTTGGAAAATAGATCGTTTTCAGAAGAAGTGTCAGCCACCGCACTCAAAAAAAAATCCTTACACATAAATAAATGTGAATTGTTAGAAAGAAAACCTGTTGTTTTATTTTGAATCCTAACTAAAACTTTATTGATAAGGCATTTTGACTCGAAAGAGAACTTGGTGTATTTTATTTCACCAGTTCTCTCTCGAGTCAAAATGCCTTATCTAAAAATATTATTAAGGTTAAGTAGGTAGGTAGGTAGGTACGTCAAAGAGTTGTTGGTGGGCTGAATCTAGATGGCGCTGAACTGTTCTCATTTTTTTTCTATGGAGTTTTCATTCTTCTCTCGTTAGAGAGTATTTTTGTTCTGTGATTTTATGTGTGCGCGGCCGCGCTCGCGCTGTGCCGCGCGCTGCGCCGCCATTAAAATTTGACGGATTTGGCATTTGAAAATGTGACATTCGAGTTTTCCGGCAGCAGAGAGGTCAAGTTGGTTCTGCTCAGCTAATATAAGCAATATCTCAAGTCTGGCAATATATTATAATGGATTAGAATATACAAAATGTATATACCTGCTTAGTATTACCACAAGTATAAATTGAAAATTTAAAAACCCCCGACATTCGCCATTTTGTGGCGGCGGCCATCTTGGATTTGCATAGTGCTATTCTACTATTCAAGCCCTTTCATTTGATGCCCATATTAAGGGAGTTGTGAAAAAATATGTAATCCACCATTTTGTAGCGGCGGCCATCTTGGATCGATTTTCATCAAACATAGCTAACAACACTCTCGACTAATTTACCTTTCAAATAAAAAATACTGTATTCAAATCGGTTCACTCATTTGAGCGCTACAGGGGAACAGACAGACAGACACACACACACACACACACACACACACAGACACGTCAAACTTATAACACCCCGTCGTTTTTGCGTCGGGGGTTCGTTCAAGTTCTAACATCTCATATACCATATGAAAGTTGTTAATGTGCGGATCTGCGAGCCTATTGTGTTATTGTCCTACCAATTAAATCATTACGAAATTAAAGGAAGGGGTACCTTTGTTCTGTGGTTACGACGCTCTACAATGAGGAATACAACTCAGATAAATTAATTACCTATAATATTTATTTTATTTACAGCAAAAAAATATTACAAAAATATCCCACAATCAATATTCTTTTAATAAGACAAACACCATCAAAACAATAAACCCAACGACTGTTATAGTTAGTCCGGATATGAATAAGCATCTAATGTTCCGCCCCAGCCAAGTGTTCTCTCCATGCAGAGGCCCTCTGATTCTGAACGGGGACTGGTACGCTGGGCTCGGGACGGTTGGCTTTTCAGTTGATTTTTCCGTCTCGTTAATCATGTTGGATTATTTAAATGATATTCTAAAAAAATAATTTAATAAACGGTCAAATACGTATCAAAACACGCTTCGCTTAAAGTAGGACTCCATAGCTTAAGCTAGTAATATTCGATTAATTAATGTTAACTGACAATGTTAAAAGTGAATTTAAAGTTACCCACATTGACTGTTAGGAGCAAAAAAAATGTGTATTAGAAAATTATAGGAATCCAGAGCAACATAAAAAACATTGTGGTCTGTGGATTTGTACAATGTGGAAATTCCGTAATATTTACGCGGGAATCGGGATTTTTAAATAATTTTACAAAGGATAAAGTTTAAAATATGAAAATAATGTACCTACCTTATATCATTCATTACATAAATTACGCACTATGTTTGCCAATTTATTAAACTAGCTGATGTCTGGGAATTCATTAACGGTGGGGAACTCTTAAGCTAATGTCCGTTTACAGGATGCAAGCTATCTCTGTGCCACAAGTTTCAGCTCAATTGAATGAACAAGGACGAATAGAAAAACATTTATTTCTATAATTGTGTAGGATAGATAGAATGTAGTTTTTTTATATATAATACGTTATACTTACACACTAGGACTTTGGTTCTTATTTTGCGCTTCTTCTTTCATAGATATTTACTTCATTACAACATTATTCATCGTAATAAAATTAAAAAACCATAATTTGTATGGGTACATCTCTGATTCCGTGCGAAAAATACTTTGTTTTTGATTTTTTGTCAGATTTGACAATACTGACTAAGTAATTCGATGTTACCAGATAATAATTAAGGACGATTAACAGATAATTTGAAGAAAGAAAATACAACTTCTTTGATAATTGTTTCATGATTTTTGGCTAACTGATTAGAACTCAGAAATTAATCATAAACCAAACCATAAACGTTATAAGAAAGTTGTCTGCGTTGCTCCTTGTCTAATCGTCGACCTGTCTGTGAAAATCCCATCATAATCGGTTCAGCCGTTTCGAAGATAATGCCGTTCAATCATTCCATGGACAAACAAAAATTTTACATTGTGCTATATCGTTCAAATAATAAAATCATATGAACTGATAAAGGGGCAGTCATTTCGAAATCATACACTTCAATTAAATACTAGTCTAAATAATATATTAAAGGAAAAGACTGACTGACTGATCTATCAACGCACAGCTCAAACCACTGGAGGGATCGGGCTGAAATTTGGCATTATGACGTAAATATCCGCAAAGAAAGGATTATTGTAAATTCGATCGATTCGATTCGATCGGGGTTAAATAGAGTTGAAAGTTTGTATGAGATTTACATGAATCCACGCGGACGAAGTCGCGGACATCACCTAGTTATGTATATTATGTACTTAAATTAAAGATAAGATAAGAAAAACACTATTAAAATCATAAAAATTTATTATGCTTTAAATATATGTACTTACAAATTTTAGAAGCTTTCAGGGGGCCAACACTTATGTATTTTTAAAAATTCGTAACATTTATGGTATTAAACACTGGTATTAAGCTGCTATCGGTGTCTAGTACTACTAGATTTTGTTGGTATAATGAGGTTCAAGGTTGCCTTATAAACCTAAGTATATAATATGAGGGAAAATGACAAAGAAAGATACGCCAACGAAAAAACTTTTGATAGAAATGTATGAAGCTTGGCATCAATCAATGTAATGATCTTTGAGTAGATACTGAAAATAATATAAATAAAAAAAATTAATAACCATGTTATTTTGTGAATAATGTAAAAAAAATCTCTAAAAATTAATCACAAGTAGTAACAATAATAATTTACCAACTTAAACTGATAGCACTCAACATTATTGCAGTCATACTTTTCACAATGTTCTTTAAGGAAAAGGGCAGGATATTTTGTTTTACTTAATTCTCTCATTTTAGTTTAGTAATTTACAACAGAATTCGTTTAAATGACTTAAGATTCATTCTGTGATGATATTATGTGATGTAAGTTGTAATGTAACTTGTTGCCAAGATTCATTGGTGTAAGGTAATCGTGACCAATCTATTGCTAATTCTATGTTAAATATGATCTTATAGTTGTGATTGGCAATCAGTTCACTGGTTAGCTTTTAATTGTCCTAATAATATTTATTTACATTAATTAAAATTTGTAAATCTGACCAATTTTTTTACCATAATGCAATTAATTACCTTTGGTAAATAAATTGGTCAGTTTGATACATTACGGTAAAAAATTAGTCAGGTTTTAAATTAATCTCAATTAATTACTAATTAATAAGACAGAAATCAAAATAAAATTAACAATACAATAACAAAATAATACTTATGGCAGTTTTATGACTTTATTATAATTTTACAACATTCTTTTCCTGTACTTTTTTTTAACATACTAAAAACTAAATAAAAATTAACTAATAATTCTCCAGTATCAAATGTATCCATCTCATACTAAATCTATACTAATATAATAAAGCGGAAGAGTTTGTTTGTTTGAACGCGCTAATCTCAGGAACTACTGCAGGGCGATTCAGAACACTTCGATTCGGTTTCGGTTTCGACAACTACCCTGTCGATACGGTTATTCTGAATTAAAAATACATCTTATCGTACGATAACTTACCGAATCGATCGATAGTTACGTTATCGAAGTGTTCTGAATTACTTACCGTACGATAAGATGTATTTTTAATTCAGAATAACCGTATCGACAGGGTAGTTGTCGAAACCGAAACCGAATCGAAGTGTTCTGAATCGCCCTGCTGGACCGATTTCAAAAATTCTTTCACCGTTGGATATATTATACGTGATCCTTGAGTGCTATAGGCTATATATTATGTACCACGGACGAAGCCGGGGCGGACCGCTAGTTATACAATAAACCAGCTTTTGCCCATGACTTCATACAACTGGAAAGCAGTTCAAAGTTTAATCTAATACATATACAAAAAAAGTAAGAAAAAAAAATACTACATAATAATACATGAAATTCCCGGATAAAAAGACGAAAGCACAACGAAAGCTGAATAGAAAGACCTAGTCTCCCAATGCAAGCTATTTGTGCTAAGTTTCGTGGGTTTTACGGTTAAACCAAATAATTCAAATATTTAATAGAAGAAAAGCGCGTAAGATTGTCACCGTGTACAACCTGTTATCGACAAATCCTTTTTTACACACACAACACCAGAGCATCAGGATCCGGTTCCATAAGGCCTGCAAGTGCGAGCGAGAGGTCCGATAAAAATGATTTATGACTCAGTTCGCACGTTTGTAATGGCTCAACTATAATACACTTTCGTATTTACAATATTAACAGGATATCAACAACACTGGTACGTGACACGTTTACGTGATCTTGCAATTGTCGCTGGGTTCCTCGTTTTTCTGACATTTGTGCTGAGACTCGTCTGTCTGTGGACAACACATTACATTATACAGGGTACAAGGGGACCGCTATCGAAAACTTAGCGCTATTATTATACTATCTAAACAAAATCCAATACCAATAACCATTTGTCTAGTGCTTATAGTATTAGTGGTTTAGTATTTAATATTTTTCGAACCGGCAATGTATAGCGTGCACAACGCGGCGACATCTTTAGATATTTATTTAACCAAAGTTCGTTGAATTCTAGCGTCAGCTGATTGCGTTACATTGCGAACTTTTGAAAAATATAGGAAGTATTTTTCGCGGTTTTTTTTTTGTGATACGAGATCTTGTCAGTAACCATCACTGCTATTACCTGTCTTCGTTTCCGAAAGCGCTCCCCTTAAGCCAATGGTTATTGGTATTGGATTGTGTTTAGCTAGTATAATAATAGCGCTGAGTTTTCCTTAGCAGTCCTTTTATACCCTGTATGTTTGTATGTGTATAACAAGTGCGGTACCGTGTCTTTGTCCAGGTAGGGCACAGGCCTCCGCAGCAGGCGCGCCAGGGCGCCGCGCTTGTCGTGCGGCTTGCGCTTCGCCTCCGGTGTGGACTGAAAGTGATTTTAAAAATTTGAAACGAGTTAAGACTACAAACTGGCAAAGCCATGCCGCCAAGCGGTTTAGCGTTCCGGTACGATGCCATGTAGAAACCGATCAGGAGTATGCATACCTCTTGCAAGTTAGCCCGCTTCCATCTTAGACTCCATCATTACTTACCATCAGGTGAGATTGCAGTCAGCTTGATACTATCTTATATTTTACAGGGACATAGGTTTTCTTTTAAGAACTTCCACTCTGCACAGTCTTGCATCGCTTGTAACCAGCAACTTTTCTGATATCGTCTTTCATCTTGGGACCATGACTGTGTCGGAATACTTAACACGGAATCCCGGTTAGCCCGCTTCCACCTTAGACTGCATCGCCACTCATCGTCAGGTGAGATTGCAGTCAAGGGCTAACTTGTAGATGAATAAAAAAAATCTGGTCAGTGGAATGTGTATTGTTATATTAATAATGTATATTTTACCCCGTTTGCTTGTTTTGTCTGTGTATCTTCTATTACATTATTACTTGTACAGTCGCTGTGGGCGTCGACGTTCGCGTCACAGTTTGTGAGCACTTCATCTGAAATTAAAAGTTTTACTTCTTACGGGACAGTTCTTTTTTTTTAACCGACTTCAAAAAAAGGAGGTTCTGTATTCGACCCGTATGTATGTATGTATGTATGTATGTATGTATGTATGTATGTATGTAAGTATGTTCGCGATTATCTCCGCAACTAATGAACTGATTTTGATGATTGTTTCACTATCGTTATCTACATACTTTCAAGAAGGTTTTAATATATAACACATCGAGTTATCATTCTTACGTACGAAGTTATAAGCATAAATGTACACATATGTCACTAATATGTTCTATGAGATTGCCAGACCTATTGCTGAAGTCTGATATAGCTATTCTGTCCAAAGACTTCACTCTGCTACGCCTACGTAACATTGACCTTTTGCAAAAAGTTTTGGGCCGAAGTCAGTACAGTTGCATATAGAGTGATTCCTTGGAGTTTGTGCACGGTTACGTGTATTTCCATTCTATACAAAGCCAAACCGCAAGGGTGTGAAACTAGTCGCGTATAGATTGTAAATTACGGTCTATCCAAATTATACAAGAGTTTTACGCATACAAACTAATCTTGTATATATCAGAAGTTAGGTTAGGTTGGGTTAGAACATAATAAAACCACTCACCTATAGTATGACACATAAAATGTATATGTCACAGGATATTTAATAATAATTAATAATAGCGCCAAACCACATTCAATTCGTGTAAGTAAAATCAGAATATCCACTTTTGAATGCGAGCGCGGTGAATCTAGTCGCGGAGTATGAGTCTGGGACCCGTGGGGCACATTTTCGACTTGAAGTGAACTTGAAGTCATTTGGCGCCGACTTCAAAAAATTATATATCATTTGAGTTAGGTAGTTTAATCGTCAATCTAAATGAATAAAAAATTATTTTAAACTTTTTAGTTCGATTCGTTTGAAGTCGGTTCATTTTTCTTTGAAAAAAATTATTTTCGTTTCTCTTGAGACTGACAACTTTATCATATTATTGTTTATGAAAATAAAATAATAATATATTTCTACTCAACGAGTGCTACAAAATGACGCTGTCTGAGAAATGACCCTGGGAATTTATGGAAGCCCCCCCCCCTTCTAAAAAAAATTAACTGAATTTCTAATTAAATTTTCTGTTTCGGGTCAAAATTCTACACCAATTGTCCAAATGTCAGGTTGCTATTCACTTCCTAACTAGCATGTAAACTCACTAACTAACTCACCAACTAAACTCACTTCCTACCTAGCAGGTAAACACTTTTTGCAATTTTTTTACGGAACCCTAAAAATGAGATGTTAAACACTTAAGAATACTCACTCTTGGCCGCGACGTTGATCGCGGGCGGCGCCGCGGGTCGCTCACACACGCTCGCACTTGCGTCGCAGGGTGTCGGGCTGTTCTGTCCCTTCACTATTCGTTTTATTTCCTCCGCTCGGTCCATGTATCTGATAACATGATACCAAACTATAATCACTGCATATTATAAAACAAAGTCCCCCGCCGCGTATGTCTATCTGTTCGTGATAAACTCAAAACGTTACTGAACGGATTTTCATGCGATTTTCACCAATAGACACAGTGATTCACGAGCAAGGTTTATAGGTGTATAATTTTTTTTGGAATTTCGTGTAAATCGGTTGAAATTCGACGATTATTGTTGAAAATGTCGGAAAAAGTCAAGTCTCCCGGGAGCTTTCATCGATAACGCTTTTGAGATATAACAAAACAATTTATGTTGGGATGTACATATATTATGAACTAGCTACTGCCCGTGGCTTCGTCCGCGTGAACTTTACGAGCGAGGGTTTTTCACAAATCCCGAGGGAATTGTGGATTTCCGTTTCCCGTTCCCGCTCCTTTTTCCAACCTTTATACCGACTTTCAAGGAAGTTTGCTATAGTAATCTACCTATAGCTGTAGCTATAGATTTCGGTTTCTTCAAAATACCATGGGAACTGTGGATTTTTCCAGGTTTTATCCTGATAAAAAGTAGAAAAAGCTAAAAGTAGCCTATGTGCTAAGCCAGGGCATAATCTATCTCCATTCAAAATTTCAGCCAAATCGATTCAATAGTAGCGGCAATAAAGAATAACAAACACACACACACACACAAAATTTCGCCTTTATAATATTAATGTGACAATGTAGCGAGTGACTACTACCCGTGCGAAGCCAGGGCGGGTCGAGTGTACAAATAAAAATTATTCTCAAAATATTTCAAAGCGCATGAATTAGGTGCTTTGGAAATATTTTTGATCATTTTAATAGTCTCACGGCCTGTTTCACCACCTTCTGATAAGTGTCGCATAGCCTAAACGTAAGTTTTGTCAATTTCTTACTATAAGTCAGGTGATAAAGACAAAAGTTGTAGATAGCTATCCGACACTTATCAGAAAGTGGTGAAACAGGCCCTTACTGTCTCAGTTTAGCGGCCAGCGCGCTCCTCCTCACGGGGTCGCTCTCGGCGCCCACGGCCGGCACCTACGGATGAAAACTATGCTGTGTCACTCTATTTTTTCCGGGATAATAAGTATCCTATCTCACTCTCCAACTCTTTAACTTTATCCATGCAATATATCACGTCTATCCGTAGCTCTGTTGTAGCACAAAACACAAACACGTGTAAAACAGCATGCTATCCCGCGTAAACGTTTTTTTCAGGATTATAAATTTATGTCACTCTCCGGGCCCTCAATTATACATGCAAAATATCACGTCAATAGGTAGGTGAATATAAAATTTGGGCAACCAGCGCTGTGCGAGCTGAACTGCACTTTGTTACGTCGAAGCAAGAGTAGCTTTTTATAGTCTGTTCGTTTTCTTACGGTCACCTTTGATCGCGCCGCCTCGGCACGCGCGGCGTCTTGTCAAAGGGACCGCCTGCGACTTCAAAAGATGCCGCGTGGGGTGTACAGGTACAAGGGGTTTTGGCGTTTCATACTTACTCATATTTTTATATTAAAATTCTCTTTCCTTTTTATATTTTTTTATATTCGTATTTTATTACAATATAACCATAAACATAAAATATAATATTATCATGAACACGGGTCTTCTCTCAAAATGAGAAGGATTTTAACCATAGTCTACCACGCTGGCCAAGTGTGGATTGGCAGACTATTCGGAGATTCTGTTAGAATAGAAAAAAAATTACAAACAGAAAAAAAGTAATAAAAATAAAAGCAGAATACTAAGAGCACCTGCGCCTGTACCGACACTAAGTTACCGAACGAACTATACATAAATAGTCTTTCTTGAATACAGAACCTCGTTTTTAAAACGTTAAAAATAAATTAGTATAATGATATAATAGGAAAGTAAAGTAGAATGTATAATAATAGTGGTGTCATTCTCACCAGGTACAGCAAGCTGTCGCCATACGCCGTGAGCGCCTCGGGCAGGCGGCCCGCACACTCCAGCTCGATAGCCAACTTTATCAGCGACACCGCCTGGCGAACAACACTCAGTTACATAACTAAACTTAAAACTAAAACATCTACTACAGTTGAGCCATTACAAATGTGCGAGTCATAAATCATTTTTATCGGACCTCTCGCTCGCACTTACAGGCTTCATGGAACTGGAACCTGATTATGTGGTGTTGTGTTGTAAAAAAGTATTTGTCGATATCGATAACAGGTTAGAAGAGCGAAGCAGAGCTCTCACAACGCTATGATCGTAATGGTTTATGACTCAGTTCGCACGTTTGTAATGGCTCAACTATAGTCGGTTGATTCTCGACAGGAGACTAAATTCGTAGCTTTTTTAAATCATTCAACATTTACATCAATTTTCAACAGGAATGTGACATAATACCTTATTGTAATTCTCCTTGGACGGCATGTGCTCGAGGTCGAGGTAGGGGTGTCTGAAGAACTCGTCGTACGATATCCGCTGGTCGGGGGCGTGTCGCAGCAGTCTCGTTAACAGGTCACGACATCCGGGTGATATCGACGAGTTGGGGGGGATCTGATGTTAATAAACAGACAATTGTTTCTTGACAAAGTCAGTTTCTCTTGGCTCTAATGTATTTTCTATTTCTGCGAGAAAATAACTGTTTTAATTTTTAAGTCAGCTTACGAAAAATATGGTTAGAAAAATACCGTTATCATTTTACACAGTTATAAGTCTGACTTTATCTGATCATTTATTAATTATTACATAATTATAAAAAGTTAAACAAATAGTTGTTGAAACAAACAGAGTTAAAAATGACAAAATCGATCAATCAATTTACCATTACGAAATAAAACCGACCAGTAGGTCGATTGTAGGTACAAGCTAACCGAAAATTTCTCGAAAATTATGAAACTGCCAAATATTTACCAAATTTTTTAAACCTGACCAAATATTTTACCAAAAACTTTTAAACCTGACCAATAATTAATTGTAAATATAAATTCTGACCAATGAGATAAGAGTACTCGTTTATTATTTTATATGCTCACTTGTAACTGCGTCGTTAATGATTGGTCTATATAGTGGTTAACATATCCGACTGCAGATCACGAGGTCCCGGATTCGATTTCCGGGTTGGGGAAATTATTGTTTGGGTGGGGTTTTCTATCAAAAAATTCTCAGTGCCAGCCCGGAGTTGGCAGTCGGCGGTGTTTCACCTCCGTGCCTCGGAGAGCACGTTAAGCAGTCGGTCCCGGTTATTATCGAGTTAACCGATTAGAATGCGGTTTTTATAGTTAGATTTGTCTCGACGAGTACTCGGTAGACACGTCATAGTGATCAAGGTTCAGATTCGGAGCAGGAGGGTGGTGGGACGTCATGTTTTCCCACAAGTCGGGGGTTATTCAAATTTTGAAAATTCACAGTTATATTATAATAAGTACATATGTAGTGATATGCTCACTTGTATGGGCGCCCGTCGTTGTATCTTGTCGATGAGTTCGTTGAACGTGGCGGAGGAGTACGGCGCGCGTCCGAACAGACACTCGTACATTATCACACCTGTACACGAACATAACATTCAAAATAACATTCGAAAAATTCATGAAAATTCGAGATTTTCATATTTTTCATCACTTTTAACAGACTTCAAAAAAAGAGGTTCTGTATTCGACCCGTGATAGCCTAGTGGTTAGGACGACCGACTTCTAATCGGAGGTCGTGGGTTTGATCCCAGGCACGCACCTCTAAATTTTCGGAGTTATGTGCGTTTTAAGTATTTAAATATCACTTGCTTTAACGGTGAAGGAAAACATCGTGAGGAAACCTGCATGCCTGAGAGTTCTCCATAACGTTCTCAAAGGTATGTGAAGTCTGTCAATCCGCTTGGCCAGCGTGGTAGACTATGGCCAAAACCCTTCTCACTCTGAGAGGAGACCCGTGCTCTGTAGTGAGCCGGTAATGGGTTGTTGATGATGATGATGATCATTCGACCCGTATGTATGTATGTATGTATGGATGTTCACAATTATTGCAAAGACCAATGAACCGATGATTTTTTTACTATCGTTATCTACATAATTTCAGGAAGGTTTCAGTTTATAACACACCTAGCTATTATTAAAGTAAAGTACTATTAGTAATATGTATTAGTAAAGTACTTGTAAAAGTTTATTTGAATAAAAAACTTTTCTATTCTATTCTATTCTATTCTTACGTACGAAGTTACCCATATGGAACTAATATTAATTGATTGCTACACCGATTTCTCTGAGATTGCTGAATCGAAGTCGGTTCAACTTTTCTAAAATATAGCTTGTATAACCCCCGGTACGTAAGTCGAGCGCTGACCTTCAAGTGCGCGCAGCGTCGTACGAGTGAGCGGGACACAATACGATTGGAGAGCCAATCAGCGCTTACGAGGGATCCGCGAGAGCTAATCAGTGCTTACGAACGATCCCCACGCCCTCCCCGCGACCCCCTCACACCCCGAGATACCTCATAGCGATGTCTCACCCACACTCCACAGGTCGACGCGCGCGTCGTGCTCTCCCAGAAGCATCTCGGGCGCCATGTACAGCGGCGAGCCGCGCACGTGCCGCGACGACTCGTCTGTCATGTGCTGAGCGAACCTGCCCAGTTTACATTAATTCAATACTAATGTGCTTCTGACCAAACTAGCTATAAGAGGAACACTGTTCTCTTCGTGACGAAATCAGAAATGGGAGATACGTAGAAGAGTCGGAGTTACCTACATAGCTCAACGAGCTGCGAAGCTATTCTGACCATTCCTACTAATTATGCTCAATTACACATAACGTCAGAAAGTATTGTAACAAGAAGTCAGCCGTTAGTTAGGCTGTAAAACATCAAGCTGACCAATATACTCACCATAAAATTATACAGCTGACCAATTAGATTACCGTAAATTATAATTCTGACCAATTAGATTACCGAAAATTATAATTCTGACCAATTAACTCACCATACACAATAAAGCTGATCAATTAGCTCAATGACAATTATACAAAAATAAAGCTAACCAATAAGTTAAACACGTTTACCAAATTGAAAACAAATGAGTTAGATAATTAATTAAATCAGTCCTATAAACTGCAATACATTTTAGATAACGTCTCACCCAAAATCTGCTACCTTGAGTGTGTATTTCCCCTCAGAGCCTTTGTGCAGCAACAGGTTGTGTGGTTTCAAGTCCATGTGAACTACCCCTATGGAGAACAATGTGAAAAATGATTTTTTAGAGTTCCGTAGTAAAACAAAGAAATGTTATAGTTTTGACCAGTCTGTGATTTTAAAGTAAAGCCTCATTCTATTTGAATTGTAGCATAATCGGTAACGATTAACGTGTTTTATTCTCTGCATGTTTGTATGTTTGGGCTAATCATTGAAATGGATGAACCGATTTTGACGGGATTTTCACAGACACATAGTGGATTGAATAATGGAGATGAACATAATAACATAGCTACTATTTATTACAGAAAATCAAAGAGTTCCCATGGGATTTAAAAAAAACTGAGTATTATAAGTTACCTTTTTCTCTTAAAAATTTTAGTGCTGATGCTAATTGCTGTAGAAAATAGAGAACCTGCAAAAAATTATATTTTCTTTCAACGAACTGCTAAGGAGGTATAATATTACCAGTTTTGTGAAATGGCGTGCTACCATGACGCGTATGCAACAATCAAAAGCCATTCCATGCACAATGTGGTGCAGTATGATTAAAATTAAATTTAAAAGTTTAAAATTAAATGTCAATTTCTTTGTTAAACATCTTTAAGTATCACATGGATGTGACTAAGGGTCTCTTTCACCACCTTCTGATATGTGTTGGATAGCCTAAACGTAAGTTTTGTCACTTTCTTACTTTATGTGAAGTGACAAAGACAAAATTTGTAAATAAGCTATCTGACACTTATCAAGTGGTGAAGCAGGCCCTTAGTGTTGCAATGAAAAAAAAATAATAAAAAAATATATGCATCGGACTGAGAACCTCCTCCTTTTTTGAAGTCGGTTAAAAAGTGGAAGTGCTGCCCCTAGAGCAATTTTTTTTTAAATTTTTTTGCCAGATTTTACATCTGAGGTCATCATAACCTATAAAAGTGGTAGTACTGCACCAAATCAAACAGTTATTTTTGTTAATGTTGTGAAGCAACAGATATAGTGATTCAGCAAGTCAGCACTCACTTGTTTCTCGGGCACTCGTCCGTATCTCTTAATGTATTTGGACAGATCTCCGCCACAACAGTATTCCATTATTATATAGATATTTCTGCAACAGATTGAGGTAATTTATTTCAAAACGGGCACAGTGTATATTATCCGAATGTTGATCAATTTTACATGTTTTAAGAACTAGCATTTGTTTGACTTCATCCATATGGGATTTCTGTTTTTCTATTATAATATAACAGGTGTAAACAGGGGACCACTATTGGAAATGAACACAGGTAATGGTAATGACGATTACTGACAAGATAACACAAAAAAACGTGAAAAAAATTTAAAATATTTCCTGTATTTTTGAAAAGTTTGCAATGTAATGCAATCAGCTGATGAAGATACGAGTTAAAATACTTTACATTAACATTTTGAAAAATACTAAACCACTAATACTGTAATAATAGTGCTAAGTTTTCAATAGAAGTCCACTTATAGCCTGTATAAGCATCTTATAATACTCTATAATATAATACTCTTGCCCCCATCTTCATGTACAACCCATTACCGGCTCACTACAGAGCACAGGTCTCCTCTCAGAGTGAGAAGGGTTTTGGCCATAGTCTACCACGCTGGCCAAGCGGATTGGTAGACTTCACACACCTTTGAGAACGTTATGGAGAACTCAGGCATGCAGGTTTCCTCACGATGTTTTCCTTCACCGTTAAAGCAAGTGATATTTAAATACTTAAAACGCACATAACTCCGAAAAGTTAGAGGGGCATGCCCGGGATCGAACCCATGACCTCCGATTAGAAGTCGGTCGTCCTAACCACTAGGCTATCACAGCTTAAGCCCCCATCTTATAATACTCTATATACTATTAGTATTAGGACTAAGCAAAGAACTAGAAGAACAATTCGTTCCCCTAGTGAGGTACCTGTCGTCCCAAGTGAATTCCGTCATGTGCACAATGTGCGGGTGTGTGAGCTTCTTCAGCAGGCGGATCTCTGTGATCAGGTTGTCTATGGCCGTGCCCGAGTGCTTGATGCGAGACTTGTCTATGCATTTCACTGCTACGGTCGTCCGAGCGCCCACCTGAACAGGTTACAAGGAAAAATATGTATTATAAAGATATGATTTTATGAAGCATTCATAAAATCATATCTTTATGTATGTATTATCTTTATGTATTCAGGTATGCTAAATCACTAATGAAACCTATATTTGGAGTAACGTTTCAATTAAATTGTCCTTTGATTCACTTGCATTAAGTTGTTTAACCAGTTTACTTTATTTCCTAAAGCCTGCTTTACCTGCTAAAATTTGAAAAGAATACATAAGCTTAATTCAAGTTTATGGTGATTTTTGTCGTCAAAAATAGGTAAAAGCTCTATAGAATTAATACTTCGTGTTAATGAAATATTTCAAACAAGGCCAAATTCGCGTGGAAAAGCTGTACGAATGAAGTTTGCTCTGTGTACCTTGGTATACGCTTTATACACTGTTGAATAGCTTCCGGAGCCGAGTTTCTCCGTCACTACATAGCCTTCGATCTTTGGAAACGACATATTTTATTTTAAATGCGGTTACATTGGCAAGAATTACTTATTTTTGCGATAAAATCACGATATTTTTTTGTAAATAAGAAAAGTTTATCAGAAAGAAACGTCAAATATACGTCAAATTCAAATATTTGACACCTGACATTGACAGTTGATTGACTCTACTTTCAGTGTTGCTAGTACTGACAAATTTTAGGGAAGTTGTGAAAAATATTCCGATTTGATGGAATAATTAATTAAATGTAAAATGGAATAATTAAGCCACATAAAAGGTATAGAGCGATGCCATATGTTGCGTTGCTTCTGCGCCCTTCATGGCACACGAAGTATTAGATAGCGCTGTTCTAAATATATACAACGAATCTATTGTACAAGCAATCACACCACCGCAGCGAAGCAACTCACAAATGTCAAACTAGATGGCGCTACTCTATTATAGCATTCATAATTACATCATGCGATTTTGAATCACGATAGCAGAGTTTTTTCTCCGGAGCACTGTAATAATATTTTAAGTAACTATACAAGTTCCATTTGAGGATCGGACTAGCTGGGTCCTGGTATAAAAGTCGAGTTCAAGTCACCTGCTACGCACAATACACTCCACATAATTATTTGATGAGAAGGCAAACTTTGGAGCCGAAGCGTAACTTCGGCTAAGTTCAATAATGTAGAGCATCTTTTTAGGGTTCCGTACCCCAAAAGGTAAAAAAAGGAACCCTTATAAGATCACTTTCTTGTCCGTCCGTCCGTCTGTCCGTCTGTCCGTGTGTCACCACCGATTTTCTCAGGAACGGGTGGACCAAGCAAGATGAAATATATACTAGATACTAAGGTCTATAGTCCCTATTAGGTATATAAAAATTAAGGTCCTAAGTCCACACAATAAAAAGATATGGGCAAATTTAGATTTTTACGAAAACTTGTAAGTACCAAAATTTACCTTAATTTTCAACTTTTTTTATTTTTCGGAATTTTTCCTTTGCTTGATCTGCAAGGCCTTGCTTTTAACCAAAATTGACAAATGTAGGTCAACCGGAAGTACCCTATAGGTTTTGGGTCGAAAACCTAAATGGTAGTTCCAGTTGACCTAGAATTACGAAATTTGGCAATAAGCCAGGTCTTACAGCACAAATAAAGGAAAAATTTTAAAAACTAAAAAAAGTTGGAAATTAAAGGGTGTCCTCATACATACATAGTTGAGCCAATTAAGATAGACCTCTGAGTTGTATGAGCGTTCATACAATTTAGAGGCCTAGCTTAATTAGCGCCATACCTTTTAAGACAAACTAATGAAAAACAGATTGTACCTACTTATTCTTCTGGAGTATGGAACCCTCGGTGCGCGAGTCCGACTCGCACTTGACCGATTTATTTTTATCGTAGACTGAATTTAAACTTTTCATGTAACACATTTCAAGTATATTATAAACTTGTTAGAACTTTATAATGAAGACATGCAGTATTCAACAAAATGTTATAGCTACACAAAACTTTGCATGTTCTTCTATTCGTACCAAGTCAATGCTTCTTTGTAGTTTGCAAATAATTTATGTATGACAATTTTATGAAACGACTATTAGGTACATAATATGGTTTGAATGTTGAATTACTTTATTGTGCAGCGTACACAAGGCATGTTACATTATGCTAATAGTTTTAATTTTAGGTATATTATTTCTGTGAAAAGTGGCTTGTTTACCTCGTAGCAAAGAAGAATCTCTTTTCTCCATTCCACCAATCACCTAACGGTAGAAGTTTTTCCGGGACGATAATGCGACAAGTTCCAAGATCTTTACGACTCGTCTAAGTGTATAAAATTTTGACTCTTTAAAGTTTGACGATTATTTTCAAATTTTTGTGACAGTAGGTAATCAGTTATCAGGAGTCCGGGACCGATGTCTTAAAGTGCTCTTCAACGTACGGAGGATGCGAAAAGGCGAAATTTGGACCTGCAACTCATCCTAGTTACCAACTTGGTTCAACGTCACTTAACCAGTACAACCAACTGATTTGCGCTGTCGCTACCAGGTCAAACGCTCACGAAAAATGGATCACAAAAAGTAAAAATATTTGGATTTGGAATTATCAATATTTATTGCTAACTAGCTGACCCCCGCAACTTCGTTCGCGTAGATATAGGTTTTTATATAGGATCGGATTGTATCCCATAATTCTTTTATGTACCTAAACTAAATGTAGCCTGTTACTCCTTATAACATTGAAAGTTCCATTAAAATCGATCCAGCCGTTTCGGAGATTAGCTGGAACAAATAGACAAACCGACAAACATAAATTTAAACGCACACCAGTTTAAAATAAGCCGTACGTTCAAAGATCCGGGTCCCAAGTTATTTGAACCCAATACTGAGGATTGTAATGGCTGTCATTTCTGAAGTAAAAAACCTATGACCTTGAAATATTTACGGGACAATATATAAAGTACTCCCTTTCTAACAAAAAAAGAATGAGTGAAATCGAACGACGCGTTAATGAATTACAGCTAAATACACATTTTAACTTTCATCCCCTCTCCCAAAGGCACCGTGCTGAATTTCGGGATAAAAAGTATCCTATGTCCTACCTCGGAGTATAAACTCAAATCGTACCAAGTTTCATTTGAATCCATTCAGTAGTTTCGGCGTGATGCGCGGCCAAGATACAGACAGACAGACAGACAGACAGACAAAAATGAAACAAATTGCAGTTTTGGCTTCAGTATCGATTACAGAGTGCCCTCCAATAAAAAATTTCAAAATATCTTCAATGTACAGAATTGGATCTGTTACAGTTTTATTATATTATAGATAGAAGATATTATGTAAATGAAAATCTCCTTTTTAGGATTCCGTTGGTACCTTAAAAGGAATGTTTATCACTCTATGGATCACTTCTATGGATCACTTCGTTATCTGTCAGTCAAGAGCCTTTTTCTCTGGAACGCGTAGATATATCAAAATGAAATTAATATCAAATACTCAAGCCTGCAATTCCTTGGAGCTGTAAATAATAAAATTTCTTAGTCAACACAATCAAAAGATACGGCCGTTTATGCCGCTTCGACACTCGCGAGGGAATCAAAACCCAAAACCTATAGGATAGTTCTTGTTGACCTAAAATTCTAAAATTTGATAAGAAGCGATTTCTTATTGCACAAGTATAGGGAAAAATTAAAAACTGTAATTTTGTAGTTACATCACACAAAAAAAAAACTTATGTGCAGTTGGTGAACTGACCGCGAATTATGTCGATGTATGGAGACAGCAGTTTTCCAGCGGCAAAGAAAAGTTTGTCCTGCGATCCAGTTAAGTTCTTTTCATTAGAGAAATGTTCGATTCTTTTATAGTTTATGAACTTCATATCTACAATTTTTAACGGAACCCTCGGTGCGCGAGTCCTACTCGCACTTGGCCAGTTTTTCTTAGCCGTAGTCAGGTAAAATACTGTCAGTCCTAAAAGCACATAATTTAATACCGCAGTACGCACAGGTACTTCGCAGGTGATAAATTATTTCACGCGGTACGAGTATCTGTCGCCCTAACTGTTGCTTGCATGCGAAAATTTAAATTAACCTAAACTTACTTAGTTTTGTAGATGATTTTAACAAAAAATATTCTTATTACCACCAAATAAGGGCGTTGTAATGGTGAATGGGCGCAAAATTAAATTAGTTTCATACTGGGACGGGATTCTGCATTGTGATATCGTATTATAGGGTTGCCACTTGGCAGTAATAATGTCAGAATAAGGTTGATTACAGTATTAGGGGTGAGAAGAGTGATGGTTGATAATTTTTGTTTAGGTAGAATTTACGGGAACTTTATTACATCAAAGTTTGTTATAAAAATGAGACAAAATGTGAAACAAAAGAAGAAAGGAAGCGTAGTGGCGGCATCTTGCTATCTCCCTCGCAGGCCTCCACCCAAATGATGCTGACTTTAACTGTTAGTCCGTGCATCTCTTTCATAGAGATAATAATAATAAGTAGAGTAGGCATACCTACCTTAAAAACGTGCCAAAAATACACTCACACACGCACAATCCCCCAACCTAAAATGGCGCGTGTTCATTGTGATGTCTCAAGTTGTGCGTGTGTGAGTGTTCATGTATACATTTTAGGGAGGCCATCTTAAAAGAAGTGCAATAAAATTTCTGCCACGATCTGTTTTATTGTTATGTTTAAAAATGTAGTGTTGTCTCTTACACACTTATGAAAATTTTGATAAGCTTAAGCTATTTTCCGATCCACTATTTTCTATAGGACATTATGCCAAGTCCACTCTTCTATAGGTTCATGATCTCTTTTATGTCTTTTGACAAGTATCCTCCACCAACTAATATAAGAGACTTCTGACTTGTTAATTGTGAACCGGATTTAATTGTTTATATTTTAAGTAAGTACCTATTGATTAGTAACTGACACTTTTGATAAAACAAAACCATTCATCTACACTATTCACCCAATTACACTTTTATTACAAGTTTAAATACATCGCTGTTCTCTATTAATGATACAAGTAGGTACGCTATCCCTACAAAATATATTGTAAATGCGGATATATTGTATGTTTATTTTTGGATTGTTGGTATGTCCATCACGCCGCAACAGACTTACATAGGTAGTTATTTACCAGCAGAGCGAAAAAGGCTACTTTTCACTCTGGCAAAAACAAAAAGTTTCCACGGGATAAAAAAAACTATATCCACGAGGACGAAGTCTCAAACATCAGCTAGCTAATAGGTATTTGGAATATAATAGTAATTGTTTGGTTACTATTTTTCATTTTTATAAAATGATGCTTATTATTTACTACAAGCGGACACCCGCGACTTCGTTCGCGTAGATATATATTGGTTTTTAAAAATCTTGTAGGAATCATTTTGTTTTTTCTAAGCTCTTTTGATGCTATCTCATATCATGCTAAAAACTGTTAAAAGTTCACTGGCGGATGTTTAGGTAGATCAAAATGTAAACATTCGCCAGTGAAAGTCCCATCAAAATCGATCCAGCCTTTTAGAGATTAGTCGGTAATATTTAAAGTATCTACTTTCTAACAAAAAAAGAATGAATGAAATCGGACCACGCGTTATTGAATTACAGCTAAATACACGTTTTGACTTTCATCCCCTCTTCCTAGGGAACCGTGCTGAATTTCGGGATAAAAAGTATCCTATATGTTACTCCGTAGTATGAACTTAAATAGTACTAAGTTTCGTTTCAATCCATTCAGTAGTTTTTGCGTGATGCACGCACAAATATACAGACAATCAGACAAACAGATAAATAGACAAACAGACAAACAGATAAACAGACACACAGACAAACAGACAAAAATTTCAAAAATAGCTTTTTTACGTTCTATTACTTCTCCCTAACATCCCTCAGTTATTATTTTGCAAAAATCTTCAATGTACAGATACGGCAAGTCTACGATTTTATTATATGTATACATAGAATAGAAGATATAGATGTATTATGGATGAATTATTTTATTTGTTTGAAGGCTTTTTTTATTTTATTATATTTTATTAATTGTTCGGTGCGAACCCTACACGACACGCAGCCAGTGGCAGTACGTGTACGGGTGTCGCGGCGGCAACTCGCGACGTGTGTGCGTCACGTGAACTCCACGCGCGTGCATCACTGCACACATCGCACGGGTGAATTCAAACTTTTGACGTGGCAACACCGGTGCCGAGACGCGATACAGATTAAAATAATTTGTAGTTTTGTCGGTTACAGATTGAAAATATTTAATTAAATTACAAAAAGTTTCTTAGCTAATAAAAAAAATGTTTGAATAATTACTGCCGCACTCAGGGGTTAATCTAATGAGAGATTATATTAACCCCATATCACATGTTCACAAGCTTCTTCTAATAATTTTAGCATTTTTTTTGTGGTAAATGGGGGTTCTGTATTGTGTCTTGCAGCATATCCCTTAATTTGAGCCCACACCAACTCAATCGCATTATACTCACAATGGTAAGGCGGTAACCGTATAACTCTGTGCCCATGTTCTAATGCTATTTCGTCAATGACGTATCGGATCTTGGTTGGTTTGTTTTCTTTTAAAAGACGTACTAATTCCGCTTTTAACATATTCATGTTTGCATCTACGCCATTTTTACGAAGCCATGCGACGATATCAGCTTTCTTTTGGGATTGGGCAGGTGGCTTGTCAATTTGCATCGAGTGGTATGGGGCGTTGTCCATAATTATAATAGATGGTTCAGGGAGGCTACACAACATTGAGGTAAACCATTCAGTAAACTTTTCTCCATTCATGTCTTCATGATAGTCTCCAGTGGTTTTTGACGCAAAAGCCATGAGAGAACCTTCGACAAACCCGTTGATGGTTCCGGCGTGACA
The DNA here is from genome assembly GCA_920104075.1 of Melanargia galathea. NCBI lineage: Eukaryota > Metazoa > Arthropoda > Insecta > Lepidoptera > Nymphalidae > Melanargia > Melanargia galathea. The sequence continues at coordinate 144,973 of OV049857.1, read as the reverse complement.
AATTATAAGTCGCGATCCTTTTCCTACAGGAACTTTGGAAGTAGATGCTGCTGTGTCATCGTTCCAAGAACGGCCTACAGTATGGTTAGCATTAAGCCATGTTTCATCCAAGAACACAACATTTTGCCAATTTTTGATTTCTTTCACTTGCCGTAAAAAAGTATACCTTGCCATCGCTATATCAAATCTTTCCATCAATATTTTGCGTTTGTTACATTTTTTGTATCGAAATCCAATGGTCTTCAAAATCTTCGTTAAAGAACTTTCCCCACCGAAGAATAATCCAGCTTCCTTCAGTGAATGCACCAACTTTTTTCTTGTTGGATACTCCTTCTGTAAATAGTAGCCGTAAACATGTCTTCGGATAGCATCGGCATCAAAGCTATCGATGCCTACGACTGGTTTTGCTCGTTTTCTCTTTTTTGGTGTGTGAAGTTTATTTTCTTCTGTGCCAGTCTCGCCATATTTTTTTTTAGTTATCCGTCTAACAGTTCGTTGTCCAATATTAAGCGCATCAGCTACGCGTTCAACCACTGACGTTATAGGTAAAATTGGCCCTCCATTTTGAGCTTCACGATCGAAATAGTTACGAAGGCGTATTACGAACTCACGTGTCTGACTATTTAGAACAGAAGTGCGATTGTGTAAGGTTTGAACCACACGAGTAGTAAATCTACAGAGGGGAAGCTTCCACAAGCGGCCCGCTGTAGGTATACTCACACAAACACACTCACCAACGGTTCACGGACGCACGCTCGTTCAACTAACCGGTACAGTTGGTGACAAACAATGTGCATATGTGTGAGTGTACTTACAGCGGGCCGCTTGTAGAAGCTTCCCCTCTGTAGGTACTCTGTGGTTTGAACCATGATGGTTATTTTAGACGATCGGTCATTGATGGTCAAGAAAAATTCGAATTGCGTAAAACTGTCCATCAAATGAAGAGCGAAAAGTGACCGGTGGCTTAAAAACGTATCATGGAATTGAGTTTTATTATACAAATAGCATCAGTGAAACTCAATTTTTTATGTTTTTAACAATTATGTCGGACACAAAAACAATGGAACTTATTACGATAGCATATTAATTTCATAATGAAAATTAACTTTCATAACTTCAAACATAGAATTCCAACGTTAATATCTATATGCAAATTATGTAACAAAACGCAGACCAGTGAATTATGATCGAGCTTACTAATTCTGAACAATAGTTGGCGTTAGTGGACTTGTTTTGTTATCTGTATAATGGTTAATTATGACACATAGAGAAAATATTATTATTATTTTCTCTATGTTAAGACATCAAGTGTCAATGTAAGTGTCAATGTCAATGTATTTATGACAGTTTAGTGTTTATTTACTCAATGTTATTTACGAATTATTAAATTTTCGTAAATTTTTCAACAAAAAATAAAGAAGGACAGCCACAAATCAAATATAGCTCTATATGTGAATGTGGTTTGGATGAAGGGTTTTCTTCTCTTATCCTCTTCTGCCCAAACTTCTCCATAGGCTCTAACGGGTGTTAGTGTATTATTAGTGTTTAGTCCCTATGTAAAACTTTTGTGTATTTTATTCTAATTAATATTATAAACGGCAAAGTTTGTATGTATGGATGTTTGTTACTCTTTCACGCAAAAACTGCTGAACGGATTTGGCTGTTTGGAACGGCGATAGATTATACTCTGAATTAACACAAGCAAGTAACTTTTTATCGCGGAAAATAAAGGAGTTCCCGCGGGAACCTCAGTGAGGTGGAATAAACCTCAATCCACGCAGACGAAGTCAGGCCCGCGGTCATCATCTAGTTACCTATATCTAACAAAATGAAATTGTAAAAATATTATGTAGTAGGTATATTTTATAGATTTACGTAAGATTATTATTTATGTTTACGTAAATGTATGTTTAATGTTGCTTATTGTGATGTTTTAGGTTATCAACTCTCAAGTACTTACAATAACTCCACTATTGTATCGTGAATATGGAAAATTCAGTGTCAGCAGTAAATTGTGTTTTCTCCAAGCTACTCGATACTGGTGAAGTGAATTGTGCTGTGTTACTACACAACTAAAAGCCATACTACAAACAAACAACAACAACAACCAAGCTTTACCATAATTCATAATTATCCTACAAAAAATAAATATTGTTCATATTTTATTATCTTCATAACAACCATCTCTTGTTTCAGGCAAGCGTGGTGACTCCTAACAGCAAAAACGCCACAATCCGCAGCTGAACGAGCTAACCACTAGAGTAGTTTCTTGACCTTTTTCTAGTCGTGGACCTCTCTCAAAATATGAAAGAGCCGACTGACCCTTTCCGAAAAGATAAAATATGAGGTTTAATGTTTACCAGCTTCTATTATTTGCTGTTGCTTATGCTGGATTGGAACATCAAATTGTACACAGTATTTACTCACAACATAATTATTGTATACCAATTTTCACACTAATGCATTATGTTAGGTAGGCTTGCCGTAGACCCTCTGTATTAATTTCATGGCCTTACTTGTAACTACTTGTAACTTAAGAAACACTGCACTAGACCAATGAGGCAGTTGAATACTGCAATAGAGAGATGCAACACATGATATGACTATACATGGAATTCATGTTAAACTTATTACTTATTTGTGTAAAATTTAAATAAATAAAGTGATTAGACACACTGACTCGTTATCGTCTCAAGAAAACAAGACTGCTTTTGGTCATAATATTATGGTTGTCTACACTAATTGTACATGTTTTTTTTTTAATAAACTAAGATATTTTGTCTTGTTTTTATAAAAGTACCTATTTAAGCTTATTGAAAAATCTTATTACTTGTCCAAAACTACTTTGATGACAAAAACCTTAGGAATGTTTTTCTATTATAGCTAATAGTTCCCATACTTAATTAAAGTGATATACTCGGTTGAGTTTTTATCTCACTTTAATATAATATCTAGTTGTATTTGATTGCCATTCAACGACTGTACTGTGGTAAATAATTAAACTGTTTCTGTAGATAATCATGATCAACCCATTACCGGCTCACTACAGAGCACGGGTCTCCTCTCAGAGTGAGAAGGGTTTTGGCCATAGTCTACCACGCTGGCCAAGCGGATTGGCAGACTTCACACACACAACGTTATGGAGAACTCTTAGGCATGGAGGTTTCCTCACGATGTTTTCCTTCACCGTTAAAGCAAGTGATATTTAAATACTTAAAACGCACATAACTCCGAAAAGTTAGAGGTGCGTGCCCGGGATCGAACCCACGACCTCCGATTAGAAGTCGGTCGTCCTAACCACTAGGCTATCACAGCTTTATAGATACACACACATATTTCTGTAGATAATAACAAACCCTATTTTGTACAGTGGCTAGTTAGTGTTGCTGTCACATTCGCGCAAAAGTCGTCCACATGCTGGTTGGCCAAGGCATCCCACAGTATACGTCCTCCTGCCCATACCCACATTGGCTTCCAGGAATAGAATAGAATAGAAAAGTTTTTTATTCAAATAAACTTTTACAAGTACTTTTGAATCGTCAATTGAATCTACCACAGGTTCGGAATGCAGTTCCAGCCGAGAAGAACCTGCAAGAAACTCGGCGGTTGCTCTTGTACATGATTGAAATGCCGTCTCGCGCATTGCTGGAACGAGTTAAATCCAAGCTTTTTTATCGTTTATATAATCTTCAATTGTATAATAAGCTTTTTTTATGAGCATACTTTTAATAGAGTTCTTAAACTTGTGTAAAGGCAAGTCTAGTCTAGTCCAGGAGGCCTAATAGAGCCTTCACTTGTGTAAGTGACACCGCATTGCCTTGGGCATGGTAGTGATAAAGATAACAAAAGTGGCTGTTCTTATGTAATTTTTGGTTAAAATGTAACAACCATGCTAATAGTACAAAGTTGGCTGTGATTGACATTTTAAATTATGTATTTAGCATGTAAGTAGGTTAATTACCTACCAATGTAGGAGGAACTTTTAACTTATATAAATATTCCTATGTAGTAGGTAAGATTAGATTAAAATGTAAGTTTATTTATTGTTTTTCTTTTGTTTGGGCAGAGCACTCTAGAACACTACAGTTCCAGTGTAACCTGCCATGAATAATCAGAAATAAAAAAGATATATATTATATTCATACAGGTTTTATTCAATCATTACACATTAAGTATTTAACCTCATTATAGCAATTTACATAATATCGGCGGCGGCGGCGATAAGGATTAAGGAGCATAATCTGTGGGGATAATATTGGGACTTTCAAAATAAGATTGAATAGGTAGGTAGGTGTAGAATACCTTTTAGGCAAGCGCATTCCACCTTAGGCTGCTATTAAAGATAGTTTCCTCATAAAATTGTAACCAGTTTAATGATCCTAATAAAAAAAAAGTGGGGCCATGGTGGTGTCCATGAACCTAAAAAATATTTATTATTATACTATCCTAGTAGGTATTTGATGATTTGTACTATTGGATAAAAAAGTATAACATGCTGCTTTTACCCCGTCATAGCAGCCCTTCTCTCTTGAATGTTACTGAGGAATTTTAAGGGCTGCTGCAACACTTGTGGCTGGTTGATGGCATCAGTCACTTAGGCCACACACTTGTGTTGTACTAGGAGTACCTAGCTGGGGTGCCTAGCAAAACGGGTAGGGGTGGTGAAAACTGCAGATATAGTGTTTGTAGCGTACCTACCTAGTACCTAATAGATACCTAGTAGGTCATATCATAAATATTAAAATATAGCTACCTATAGAGAAGACCTAATACAATAAATTAAATAAAACTTTCCATATATGATATGAATAGATTTAATAGCAAAAAGATTGTCACCAAATATTTACTTACAAGGTTTATACTATGATGAAACAGAAAACTTACTTAAAACATAGCAATTAATTAAATAAAACTGTAACAAGGTACCTAACTGATTAAACTGGCATGGCCAATCAAACAAAAATACTTACCTAGGTAAGTACCTACTTAATATTGTAAGTACTAATGAATCTATTGACACTATTTATCAACATCGACTCCGTAGGGTAGGCACTACGGTGGAACATACCTATTCAAACACAAACACCTAGGTACTTATTCTTCTTTGTTCGTTCGCTCTTGGTAGAGCGGTCGTGGTCATCCAGAAGTGACATCTTTAAGGGCAGATGTTATACGCCTCACGAGCATTAGCCACTTTTCGCTGCTGGCCGACAGCCTGGTGCCTTCATACAAGGGAAGCGCCCACATGATTTAATTTAGTCGGTCTATCGCATGGGCGACCTTCCTCGCCGTCTGGTGTCCTCAACTTCGCCCTGCACGGCAAGGCGCTCGATGGAGTCGTGTCCTAAGAACTTCACGAAATACGACTCTGTACTAACGTCGAAACATGCTGTTTGATGCCGAGTTCTTGGAGTATAGAGATGTTGGTGCGAAATTCGGTTCATGAGATTCCCAACATTCGCCTTCAGCACCACATCTCCAGAGCATCGATTTTTTTCTTCTTGACTTGTCGCAAAGTCCGTCTCTTTGCCGTAGTCGAATTAAAAGTTATATTTACTGCGGTGTTTATTAAGGAATTTGTTTTAAAAAGTTAGAAAATTAGATTTTAATCAATTCAATACACATAGGCCATCAAATGATTAACGATAATCATCACAGAACAAAAATACTCTCTAACGAGAGAAGAATGTAAACTCCATAGTAAAAAAATGAGAACAGTTCAGCGCCATCTAGATTCAGCCCACCAACAACTCTGACGGCGGGAGATTCTATACCTACTTATCCTAAATAATATTTTTAGATAAGGCATTTTGACTCGAGAGAGAACTGGTGAAATAAAATACACCAAGTTCTCTTTCGAGTCAAAATGCCTTATCAATAAAGTTTTAGTTAGGATTCAAAATAAAACAACAGGTTTTCTTTCTAACAATTCACATTTATTTATGTGTAAGGATTTTTTTTGAGTGTGGTGGCTGACACTTCTTCTGAAAACGATCTATTTTCCAAATACATACAAAATCATTTTAAACATAATATGTATGAGACACTATTTACAATGCTGTTAATATTTTCATATTCAATTACATCACATGGAACAGCAGTTCTTTGTAACTTCCGTTTAGTACAATCAGTAAAACCTCTGTTCAATCACATACTTAGTTCAAATCTGAAAAGAAACAATTTTGTTGATTCATCATGATCAATCTATTACCGGCTCACTAGAGCACGGGTCTCCTCACAGAGTGAGAAGGGTTTTGGCCATAGTGTACCACGCTGGCCAAGCGGATTGGCAGACTAGATTTTGTTGATTAATTGGTACTAATTATTACAAATAATATATACCATAACATATAAGTATTTTTACTACCCTATATGTACCTAATAAATAGTAAACACTAAGGGTGGGCTACCAATATTATTTTTCCTAACTAGTATCTACAATGTCTGGAAAATGGTTGACAGTAACACATCAGTATATTAGCAGGAAACTATAGACATAAGCAGTAAGCACGCCTGTTGATATCACTATAAATATCAAAATGTGTGCTTGTGTCTGTATAAAATTTATAGAGAATGAATTTTAGTAAGTAGAGATCGACCAGAATCTCATGAAAAATAGGGAAATTAAATTTTGTAGTAAGCAACACTAGGTTAACTCGGCTGCCCTAGTGATAAACAAAGTAATTACATTCAGAACACCTTACCTGGGATCGTTTCACGAAACGAAAAATCAAGCAACTGCATTTTAAATACAAAAAAAAGTGATCAACATCCAATTACTTTGTTTTTGTGTTGTGCTTGTTGTTTACTTGGTTTTTTTATTTATATTCCAGGTTAGTGAGTGCAGTTACTTTGTCTGGGCAATTTAAATTTCAGTAAACGGTTCAAGTTATTTGAAATATTAAACTGTGGTAAAAAACTACTCGACATAAAACTTTTGTTAATGCAAAAAGTCAATTTCACAAAAAATGTCAGTTACTTTGTTTATCGCTAGGGCAGCCGTAGTGTTGCTAACCTTGGAATTTCATTTCCCTATTTTTCATGAGATTCTGGTCGATCTATATAAATCTACTAAGTTAGGTTAGGTTATACGTACCATGCAAGATTCCTTAAGCAGGTTTTAGGAAATCGAATCAACTTGATGTTGTCTTTACCGGCGAGTTGTTGCTGTTTTATTTGTCAGGTCAGATAATGAAATAAAACATACGAGCAAAGAATTCCACATATGAGTCTTGTTTCAATGAAACAGAATCAACGTCTCAAATATAAATAGCACTACACTATAAAACACAAACAGAGTAACAGAAGCTCGACTCGACGTATTTAAAGTTTATAATATGATCGCAAGAAATCTAAATATTTTAATTGTTACGAAACTTATCCACACAATAACAAAGACGCCATTTTGAAAAAAACAATTATTACCAACATTACGTACTATTACGTCAGTGACTACCAACTTAAAAACACTTAATTGACCATGAACAATTGAACCTATGGAATTTGCAGAGCGATTCAGAACACTTCGATAACTTACCGTGTCGATACGACTTGGTATCGATTTTGTATCCAAATTTTTTTTCGTGCAATTCAGAACGATAAAAGCATACAATTGGATATCGATTACGATACCGGTATCGATAAGATACATTGCGATTAAGACATGTGCATTTATGAAGTATGTTATTTTACCAAAATTTTACATAATATACATTCATATTAAGCATTAAAAAAGAACTTTTAATCATCTTGAAGGTAATTAAAGTCATTATTTAAAATGATAACATTAAATTATTGATTTAGAGAGAAAAACGTCGAAGTGTACTACAAAAGTATTATTACAGCTATTCTCGTAAATACCACACAGATGTCCGTACCCAAAGGGTAAAACGGGACCCTATTGCTAAGACTCCGCTGTCAATCTGCCTGTCTGTCCGTCCGGACAGACGGCAAGCAATATACTACTCTCTACCGAGAGATATATTATGGCATTGGTTGGTAATCATGTACATACCAAAAATATAAATCTACATGATTACGTGTTGCCTCCTGTAATGCCCCCTCTTATTAGTTAGTAAAATTAACGCAAATTCTGGCAAAAGTTTTATTATATTTTCCCATAAAAGTTGAGGCATTTGCCTCAAATGGGTTAAAGGTATCAAGCAATGTCCGTAGATACCTACGTCTCTTAAGAATCCTCTTCACTGCGTCTTCTTCGCCTCGGTGATTTACTGCGGCTATTGCTATCTATTTTAATTGCGGCTCCGAACATATTTTTCACGAAATAACAGTAAAAGTACCTATCTGACGAGTAGATGAACAAAAAGATTAGGATATCGAATGCCCTGTAGCTTTCGATAAATAATCGTAAAAAAATATCGGATGTTCGGAAAATATTATTCGATAAAGTTGTTGTGAATAGCTTTTGATAGCGTTTGATAAAGTTGTTGTGAATAGCGATTATGACAATCGAACGATATCTACGTCGGTTCGATTCGGTTTCGGTTTCGACAACTTCCCGGTTGATACGGTTATTCTGAATTGAAAATACATCTTATCGTACGATAACTTACCGAATCGATTGATGATTATGTTATCGAAGTGTTCTGAATCACCCTGCCGAGCTTCAAACAAAATGTTGAAACAAAGAAATGTGGCCTTGAACAGGCTTTATCTCGTTCTTAACTACTTAAATAAAGTGGTAAGTAGTAAGTAAAGGTACAGAAAAACTAGAGAGAAAAAATAGCCCAGCTGAATTATGGACTTTGTCTTTCCTACATTGTTTCAGGCGCAGACTCCAGTATCTACATAAAGAATTATAACCGTCTTGGATATGACTTTAGAAAAGTTAGTGTTGCAATGCTTAAAAAATGTACAATTATCATCGGAATGTTTTAACAATGGCAATTTCAGCCCCCGTAGGTATAAATTTTCTTCTAAGAGAGTTTACACCCCCTGATAATCATGGCCCGAGACTCACCGCTATTATTTGACATAGGCGATGATATCAAAAAAGTTAGACAATTCGAATTAGCTGTCAAATCGTATGAAATCATTCACTCATCGTCTAAAATAACGATCCATGACATTCATGATAGCCATGCAATCGTCAACCATCTATGAACTCCGTACACAATTCGAATTGGCCGTTTGACAGCTGAAAACGTACGTTTAAGCTGTCAAATGAATACAATTTTCATGGTCTAAAGTTAGACAATCGCACTTCAGTTCTCTGCGTACGTTCGGTCATATCGACGAAATCCACAACAAAGGGCTTGAACAGAGTCCAAATTAACGAGCAAGGGTCAACAGTAATGCAGTATCAATATTTGAAATCCAAAGCCAGGTCAAAACTATAATATCACAATCGCATTGCACTGACAGTTTATACTTTTCGAAGCAACGTCAATTCGAAACTGCTTTGTTTTGCATTGAGCATTGACGCGAGTTTGCCGGAGGTAGTAGTTGTGCTAGCCAGCGATCCTATGTGACGATCGTATTAGATTCCATTTTTAAAAATTTATTGATATTTTTTTGCGATTTCAGAGGTTTGTCCACATAGTGAAAATTGTTCATATTCACAAGTACATTCACCCCTTAAATGGTGCAAACTGATTTTTCTACACTTGTATACATTTAAGAAATCAATTTAATAAATAAATTTTGAGTCCTAAACCTAAAACTACATTCGATAAAATTTATGAATCTCTGCACATCACTATCGTCAATAAAGTAATACAATTATTTCCTTCAAAGTCGTTATCAATTAATACGGAACTTCATGAGCGGACAAACGTCAAACCGGCCATCATAGCGTGCCGCTAGAGTAACTCATCATTATCAACCTACTAACAGAGCACGGGTCTCTTCTCAGAATGAGAAGGGTTTAGGCCGCATTCCGCAGTCCACCACGCTGGCCAACTGCGGATTGGTAGACTTCACACACCTGAGAGTTCTCTGTAAGGTCTCCTTGGCCGTTAAAGCAAATGATATTTAGTTAAAGGTGCGTGCCGGGGATGGAACTTGGTCCCCCGAAAGGGAGGCCGAAGTCTTTTTCCCAGTAGCGCTTACTTCAGAACTATTTCAAAGATTTCCCACGTTTTCATCTACATCTTTCAGCTCTAATACAAAAACTGCGCTTTTCGGCAAAAGAACAAAGAATGGTGACCCGCATAGCTATCTGCCTGTCTCGGAAGTAATTGCGATTTGCGGCGTATGCGGGGCGAGAACAGAAGTGCGATTGTGTAAGGTTTGAACCATGATGGTTATTTTAGACGATCGGTCATTGATGGTCAAGAAAAATTCGAATTGCGTAAAACTGTCCATCAAATGAAGAGCGAAAAGTGACCGGTGGCTTAAAAACGTATCATGGAATTGAGTTTTATTATACAAATAGCATCAGTGAAACTCAATTTTTTATGTTTTTAACAATTATGTCGGACACAAAAACAATGGAACTTATTACGATAGCATATTAATTTCATAATGAAAATTAACTTTCATAACTTCAAACATAGAATTCCAACGTTAATATCTATATGCAAATTATGTAACAAAACGCAGACCAGTGAATTATGATCGAGCTTACTAATTCTGAACAATAGTTGGCGTTAGTGGACTTGTTTTGTTATCTGTATAATGGTTAATTATGACATCAAGTGTCAATGTAAGTGTCAATGTCAATGTATTTATTATAGATGTGCCGATTCGATTATTTTGATAATCGATTAATCGATTATATTAATCGATTATAAAATAATAATCGATTATTAATCGATTAATGATCGATTATGAAATAATTTTTAGAAAGAACTGAAAAAACAATTCTACTTTCTGGAAAAAATTCTGAACCCTCGCATTTAGTAGGAACATCTATATTATAACCTTTTAGACTGTTCTGAAAAAAGAAAAACAAACACTATTTTTTAAATTTTTTGAAATTGAAATTAGAAAATTAAATAGAATAATTAAAAAATAATGTAATTGATGAAAATTAAATATACATACCTATTAGGTACCTATTTATTACACTAAGGCGAAAGTTTGTGTGTGTGTGTATGTATGTGTGTATGTTTATTACTTTTTAACGCCGCAACTACTGGACCGATTTGGCTGACATTTGGATTGGAGATAGCTGGTTATGTCCTGGAATAACACATAGGCTACTTTTTATCCCGGAAAAGTGTTCCTGAGGGACTTAAATAGATATAGACTTCCTAAAACGAGATAGGTACTGTTAAACGCTGATTGTTCTTAGGTACATCACGCTCACACTGTCTACGCGCTCACATAACAAATTATTGCAATAGTTTGCTGTCGTTGCATGCATTTGTATGCTTTTGCATGAATTTGCTGTCGTTCTCGTTGCTAAGTTACTCTTAGATGATTTTGTTCAATAGTAGATTGTATCATAAGGGAGCAAAATAATATTTTTACGGCGAGGGCGCTTTTTTGAATCCAGAGCGAAGTGAGGGATTGTATAGTAGAATCCCGAGCGTAGCGAGGGATTCTTTAGTACAATCCTGAACGTAGCGAGGGATTCAAAGTACGTCGCCCGAGCCAAAAATATATTGCGCCCGAGTCCGACGGCCCGAGTGATACACTTTACTTTTCATCACCCTCTATGAGGAAATAAAAGGCGCCTCATATTTTTAACCCTCGACGCAAAAAAGACGGGGTGTTATAAGTTTGACGTGTCTGTGTGTATGTGTATGTGTATGTCTGTCTGTTCCCCCATAGCTCTCGAACGGATAGACCGATTTGAATGCGGTTTTTTTGTTTGAAAGGTGAATTAGTTCGGGAGTGTTTTAGCTATGTTTGATGAAAATCGGTCCAAGATGGCCGCCGCCACAAAATGGCGGATTAATAATAAAAGTATAAATTAAAAATTTAAGAAACCCCCGCATTTCGCCATTTTGTGATGGCGGCCATCTTGGATTCGCATAGTGTTATTCTAATAGTCAAGACCTTTCATTTGATACCCATATTGAGGGAGTTGTGAAAAAATATGTAATCCGCCATTTTGTGGCGGCGGCCATCTTGGACCGATTTTCATCGTACACAACTAAGAACACTCCCGACTTATTCACCTTTCAAACAAAAAAACCGCATTCAAATCGGTTCAACCGTTTGAGCGCTACGGGGGAACAGACAGACACACACACATACACACACAGACGTCAAAATGAAAGGTCGTGACAACAAGACCTTTCATTTAATACCGATATTGAGGGAGTTGTGAAAAAATATGTAATCCGCCATTTTGTGGTGGCGGCTACCTTGAACCAATTTTCATCAAACATAGCTAAAAATACTCCCGACTAATTCAACTTTCAAACAAAAAAAACCGCATTCAAATCGGTTTAACCATTTGAGCGCTACGGGGGAACAGACAGATACAGACACACATACATACACAGACGTCAAACTTGTAACAACAATAACAACAATCGATATCATTCGTGCCTAGCCCGGTGGGACCACGGGCCCTTCATCTTCAAAAAGTGCGCGGCAAAAATAATTGCGGCGCACTTATTTATAAGTGCGCCGCAATTATCTTTTACGCGCACTTATAAATAAGTACGCCGCAAACACCACATTTGAGTGCACTTAAAGGCGAACCAAGTCGTCCTTTTCGAATAGATGGGATGAAAATATTTTTTATGTGTACAAACTTATTAATCACGGGTAACATCGCGGGGCACAGCTTGTACATATATAGATACTCATAGCGGGGGTAATAGGGTATTTGACTAATTTTTAGAAATTGTTTTAAATTATTCTTTATTACTTATTAAAACACACTACATTGATATTTTTCGCAATATCTACAGTATTAAGAATTAAATCAATGATAAAGTTTAAGTTTTGAAAACCACGCCAAAAACGACATTTCTGATCACATGATACGCGTGACGTCACAAATCGCTATGCAAGTCACTTCTCTCGCTCGCTCGTTTTCGGAACTCTGTGCGTGCGACAGAGACGCTACGCAAGGCGACTGCTGTATCGTAATGTTCTAAATTGTTATACCTACTCATTTTAATATCAATCTTATTCTTTCAAGTATAAAGTTTAGTTTCGGTTGACTTGATAAACTTCAATTATATCAACCAAGTTACGTGCTATCAAGTGACATCACAAACAATCCCAGAGCGTTCACGTTCCTGATAAAATTTCAAAAATTATTATGTTTTATTTTGTGCAAAATATCGCGTAAAATTACATAGTTTAGTTTGATTGAGTGAAATAAGTCTTTTTTAGGCTATTATCTGATAAGATGACCACAATCAATAGTATATTTTCAATGTTGTCAAATACCCTATTTCACTACAGTTGGTAAAGGCGTATCGTCGGTTCGGTGTGTTCGAAAAGTTGAGTATGTATAAAAAAGCTGTAAGCTGCATAACGCTCGCTCACAGTCGGCGGCTGACTATCCGTTTGGTGTGAACAAAGCCTAAAACTAACTTTGAGGGAATACCCTTTTTGCAATGATAGGGTTGCCAAACCATATTATATTTTAGCAAGCAAATTAATAACAGAAAGCTGGTAGTAAAGTTTGGTAATTAACGTATATCTTTATAATCGATCATGATCGATTATGCAAAATCATAATCGATTGCAATCGATCATTTTAATAATCGATTAATCGATTATTGATAATCGATTACGCACATCACTAGTATTTATGACAGTTTAGTGTTTATCAGTGTTTATTTACTCAATGTTATTTACGAATTAATAAATTTTCGTAAATTTTTCAACAAAAAATAAAGAAGGACAGCCACAAATCAAAGATAGCTCTATATGTGAATGTGGTTTGGATGAAGGGTCTTCTTCTCTTATCCTCTTCTGCCCAAACTTCTCCATAGGCTCTAACGGGTGTTAGTGTATTATTAGTGTTTAGTCCCTATGTAAAACTTGTGTATTTTATTCTAATATTATAAACGGCAAAGTTTGTATGTATGGATGTTTGTTACTCTTTCACGCAAAAACTGCTGAACGGATTTGGCTGTTTGGAACGGCGATAGATTATACTCTGAATTAACACAAGCAAGTAACTTTTTATCGCGGAAAATAAAGGAGTTCCCGCGGGAACCTCAGTGAGGTGGAATAAACCTCAATCCACGCAGACGAAGTCAGGCCCGCGGTCATCATCTAGTTACCTATATCTAACAAAATGAAATTGTAAAAATATTATGTAGTAGGTATATTTTATAGATTTACGTAAGATTATTATTTATGTTTACGTAAATGTATGTTTAATGTTTCTTATTGTGATGTTTTAGGTTATCAACTCTCAAGTACTTACAATAACTTCACTATTTTATCCTGAATATGGAAAATTCAGTGTCAGCAGTAGATTGTGTTCTTGTGTTTTCTCCAAGCTACTCAATACTGGTGAAGTGAATTGTGCTGTGTTACTACACAACTAAAAGCCATACTACAAATAAAGAATAACAACAACCAAGTAAGCTTTAGGACCATAATTCATAATTTTCCTACAAAAAATAAATATTATTCATATTTTATTATCTTCATAACAACCATCTCTTGTTTCAGGCAAGCGTGGTGACTCCTAACAGCAAAAACGCCACAATCCGCAGTCGAACGAGCTAACCACTAGAGTAGTTTCTTGACCTTTTTCTAGTCATGGACCTCTCTCAAAATATGAAAGAGCCGACTGATCCTTTCCGAAAAGATAAAAAATGAGGTTTAGCGTTTACCAGCTTCTATTATTTGCTGTTGCTTATGCTGGATTGGAACATCAAATTGTACACAGTACTTACTCAGTGGCCGGGCAAGACCTAAATTTTATGTGGGCAAGATATATTTTCCGAGGCCCTCTGAAATTTTTATTCATACAAAATCATAGTAGGCACCTACTATACTACGTGAGTAACCTCCAGGGCGCGAGGCCCTCCGGAGTGCGAGGCCGTGGGCCTGGGCCCATGACGCCCACGCCTTCCGCCGCCTCTGTATTTACTCACAACATAATTATTGTATACCAATTTTCATACTAATGCATTATGTTAGGTAGGCTTGCCGTAGACTCAGTGTTAGTTCCATGGTCTTACTTGTAACTACTTGTAACTTAAGAAACACTGCAATAGACCAATGAGGCAGTTAAACACTGCAATAGAGAGATGCAACACATGATATGACTATGCATAGAACTCATGTTAAACTTATTACTTACTAGATGATGCCCACGGCTTCGCCCGTGTGGATTTAGGTTTTTAAAAATCCCGTGGGAACTTTTGATTTTCCAGAACAAAAAGTAGCCTATCTCTAGTAACCCGTCACCAAAACGGAAAAAATTCCGTGGGATCCCCACGATTTCGGAATGCAATTCCTTACAGCATCAGGGTTGAGGAGTTGAATATGTACCTACTCGAGTTCATTTAACGATAAAGTCTTTAATTGGTACCTCCAATATCAATTTAAATAACCGACAGTTCCTAAATCCCATTAGTTTTGGGGATCAGTTCCCCTACAGCATCAGGATTGAGGAGTTGGAATCCAAGTTTTTTGTAGGACAGTGTCTCAATGTTTCTCTATCGATTAAAAAAAAAATTACGCAAATCGGTTCAGAAATCTCGGAGATATCGGTGTACATAGGTAGAAAAACACAACTCCTCCTTTTTTGAAAGTCGGTTAAAAAAGTAGCCTATGTTACTCCCTGGTTAATTCTCTACTTGTATGTGAAAGTCCCGTCAAAATCGGTTCAGCCGTTCCAAAGATTAGCCCGTTCAAACACAGACAGACAGACAGACAGACAGACAGACAAAAATTTTAAAAACGTGTGATTCGGTTATAGTATCGTTCAAATAACCATATGAGCTTAATATGAGGTAGTTATTTCGATATTACAGACAGACACTTCAATTTTATTTATTAGTATAGATTTATGTGTAAAATTTAAATAAATAAAATGATTAGAAACACTGACTCGTTATCATCTCAAGAAAACAAGACTGCTTTTGGTCATAATATGGTTGTCTACACTAATGGTACATGTTTTTTTTAATAAACTAAGACATTTTGTCGAAGTTAAAAGTTTTTTTTATAAAAGTACCTATTTAAGCTTATTGAAAAATCTTATTACATGTACAAAACTACTTTGATGACAAAAACCTTGGGAATGTTTTTCTATTATAGATAATAGTTCTCATACTTAATTAAAGTGATAAGTAGGATATACTTGGTTGAGTTTGTATCTCACTTTAATATAATATCTAGTTGTATTTGATTGCCATTCAATGACTGTACTGTGGTAAATAATTAAACTGTTTCTGTAGATAATAACAAACCCTATTTTGTACAGTGGCTAGTTAGGGTTGCTGCCACATTCACCCAAAAGTCGTCCACATGCTGGTTGGCCAAGGCATCCCCCAGCATATTACGTTCTCCTGCCCATACCCACATTGACTTCCAGGAGGCCTAATAGAGCCTTCACTTGTGTAAGTGACACCGCCTTGCCTTGGGCATGGTAGTGATAAAGATAATAAAAGTGGCTGTTCTTATGTAATTTTTTGGTTAAAATGTAACAACCATGCTAATAGTACAAAGTTGGCTGTGATTGACATTTTAAATTATTTAGCATGTAAGTAGGTTAATTACCTACCAATGTAGGAGGAACTTGTATATTATATTAAGTTAAAAGTTCCTATATAATATACATATAGGTAAATTATTTACCTACTTACATAGGAACTTTTAACTTAATTATATAAATATTCCTATGTAGTAGGTAAGATTAGATTAAAATGTAAATTTATTTATTGTTTTTCTTTTGTTTGGGCAGAGCACTCTAGAACACTACAGTTCCAGTGTAACCTGCCATGAATAATCAGAAATAAAAAAGATATATGTATATTCATACAGGTTTTATTTAATCATTACACATTAAGTATTTAACCTCATTATATCAATTTACATAATATCGGCGGCGGCGGCGATAAGGAGAAAGGAGCTAAGTAAGTCACGCTCTCTTTAAACATTTCTGTGGTGGTGTCGTGTGGTGCGGGTTGTTACGTTCCCTCAAATATGGTTGAGCAAAGCAATGGCTGGATCATGGGTCATGCTCGTGAACGGGTGCCACCGTCGGAAATGGATTACTTTAGTCTGCCCTTCTTAACATGTGTAGAATTGTAAGCACCATTCCGAACCAGTGATAGATTCATTTGTCGATTCAAAAGCACTTGTAAAAGTTTATCTGAATAAAAAATATGTCTTAGACATGCCTTTACACAAGTTTTATTAAAACTCACAACAAACTCTATTAAAAGTATGCTCATAAAAAAAAAGCATATTATACAATTTAAGATTATATAAATGATAAAAAAGTATGGATTTAATCTTGTTCCAGCAATGCACGAGACAGCATTTCAATCATGTACATAAATTGTTGTATTGTTATTTTTTAAAAGAGCAACCGCCGAATTTCTTACTGGTTCTTCTCGGTTGGAACGGCATTCCGAACCAGTGGTAGATTCAATTGATGATTCAAAAGTACTTGTAAAAGTTTATTTGAATAAAAAACTTTTCTATTCTATTCTATTCATAATCTGTGGGGATAATATTAGGACTTTCAAAATAAGATTGAATAGGTAGGTAGGTGTAGAATACCTTATAGGCAAGCGCATTCCACCTTAGGCTGCTATTAAAGATAGTCTCAGGAACTACTGGACCAATTTCAAAAATTATTTCACAGTTGGATATGTACGTGATCCCTGAGTGCTATAGGCTATATATATATATTATATACCATGGGCGAAGCTGGGGCGGACCGCTAGTTTTCTCATAAAGGTGGGGCCATATGATAGCAATGTGGGTACGATCCACACATTCCACGCTACTGGGAAGCCAAATTATGTCCAAGAATCTAAAAAATATTTATTATTATACTATCCTAGTAGGTATTTGATGATTTGTACTATAGGATAAAAAAGTATAACATGCTGCTTTTACCCCTTCATAACAGCCCTTCTCTCTTGAATGTTACTGGGGAATTTTATGGGCTGCTGCAACATTTGTGGCTGGTTGAGGGCATCAGTCACTTAGGCCACACACTTGTTGTACTAAGAGTACCTAGCTGGGGTGCCTAGCAAAACGGGTAAGGGTGGTGAAAACTGCAGATAGTGTTCGTAGCCTACCTATCTAGTACCTAATAGATACCCAGTAGGTCATATCATAAATATTAAAATATACCTACCTATAGAGAAGACCATATAGGTACAATAAATTAAATAAAACTTTCCATATTATATGATATGAATAGATTTAATAGCAAAAAGATTGTCACCAAATATTTACTTAAAAGGTTTAAACTATGATGAAACAGAAAACTTAAAACATAGCAATTAATTAAATAAAACTGTAACAAGGTAGGTACCTAACTGATTAAACTGGCATGGCCAATCAAACAAAATTACTTAGGTACTTAGGTATGTACCTACTTAATATTGTACTAATGAATCTATTGACACTATTTATCAACATCGACTCCGTAGGGTAGGCACTACGGTGGAAGTAACATACCTATTTAAACACAAACACCTAGGTACCTACTTATTCTTCTTTGTTCGTTCGCTCTTAGTAGAGCGGTCGTGGTCATCCAGAAGTGACATCTTTAAGGGCAGATGTTATACGCCTCACGAGCATTCGCCACTTTTCGCTGCTGGCCGACAGCCTGGTGCCTTCATACAAGGGAGCGCCCACATGATTTAATTTAGTCGGTCTATCGCATGGGCGACCTTCCTCGCCGTCTGGTGTCCTCAACTTCGCCCTGCACAGCAAGGCGCTCGATGGAGTCGTGTCCTAAGAACTTCACGAAATACGACTCTGTACTAACGTCGAAACATGCTGTTTGATGCCGAGTTCTTGGAGTATAGAGATGTTGGTGCGAAATTCGGTCCATGAGATTCCCAACATTCGCCTTCAGCACCACATCTCCAGAGCATCGATTTTTTTCTTCTTGACTTGTCGCAAAGTCCGTCTCTTTGCCGTAGTCGAATTAAAAGTTATATTTACTGCGGTGTTTATTAAGGAATTTGTTTTAAAAAGTTAGAAAATTAGATTTTAATCAATTCAATACACTTATGCCATCAAATGATTAACGATAATCATGGCCCGAGACTCACCGCTATTATTTGACATAGGCGATGATCTCAAAAAAGTTAGACAATTCGAATTAGCTGTCAAATGGTATGAAATCATTCACTCATCGTCTAAAATAACGATCCATGACATTCATGATAGCCATGCAATCGTCAACCATCTATGAACTCCGTACACAATTCGAATTGGCCGTTTGACAGCTGAAAACGTACGTTTAAGCTGTCAAATGAATACAATTTTCATGGTCTAAAGTTAGACAATCGCACTTCAGGTATGACAGCTGTAGTTCCTTTTTCCTCGTTTTGGCGCTACAATCGTTCGCACACCACAGACTTCAACACAGAAAATAACAGGTCCACAGATTAATGATAGGTTTTCCACCGATTAATGATAAGTAGTAGTATTTATGTTTAGGTCTGTGGTTTAGGTTTAAGTGATAAGTCTGAGGTCTGTCATTGTCATGAAATTTTCGAAATTTCGCGAAATTTAAAGTTTTCTTTTTCCATTTTCACCACTTTTCTTTGCTTTTCGTTGTTCTCATCACAGGTTCTTAATTCTCATGGTGTTTTTTGTGATATGTCCCGATGACTTGGCTTTGTTAAATGGATTTTGGTGGCGATCATATAATATTGACTTGTGCTTTGTTTTGGACTCCGAGAACTCTGTTTTACATTTGACTCCGGCTACGTTTTATGGACTACGATTTGCTATAGGTAAGTATTTTGCTGAGTTGAAATCCAAATTCTCTGTTAAATAAGACAAACTGTGCTACTTTAGAGATTACGATACGAATACGATACGATACGAATACGATATACGAATCGATCGTCATGGGACTATTTAAATGTTGTGTCGGTACTTGTTACTCAACATATAAGACGTTTAAGTTTCCCCAAGAACGATAGTGTACGGTGGATGTCCTACCTAGTACCTACCAACTCTCCCAATCGAACTGCTGTGTGTGGATATGTCTGTCTCACTGTAGCTCTTAAACGGGTGAACCGATTTGAATGCAGGTTTTTTATAGATAAAGCCCTATCATAAAAAAATATCAGTACCATCAACCTACATACTTTACTCACCTGTCTATATTTAATTATTTTCAGATAATTTTCACACTGGAAACATAAGCAGTATGGAGACTACAGCAAGCAGGAAGATGAAGGGATGGAACATGCACAAGTTGGGACTTGTTTTCAATCACAATCCCATGTACTTCATAGGAATGAGAATGTCACAAGTAGTCCAAGTGGGTCTATATAGATCTAGAGATCAGGTTTTATATCAAAAAATTAAAGTGCAATGCTCGGCATGTAGGTACACATATTTACATTGTATACATAGCCAGAATGCACCCATAGGATTCTGCTTATGTATACATTGTAATGCTATGTGTCTGGATATGCCTGTCAACTGTAGCTCTAAAACGGGTGAACCAATTTGAATGTGGGTTTTTTATACGTAGTTAGATTTGTCTCAAGGAGTAGGTACTTGGTAGACACTTCATAGTGATAAAGATTCTGATGTTTAGAGCAGGACGTTGGGATGTCATGATTTCCCGGATTTCCGAGGATATTACAGTATGCACGAGTATTTGCATACTACTCCTGTATACATTGTAATCACAAATTGAAAAATTGCATTACATTGTATACATAAGCAGAATCCTATGGTTGCATTCTGGCTATATATAGAATGTAAATTCACGGCATGTACTGTTGGATTCATATGTCTAACAAAACAACCAATATAAGAGTTGCATAAAGCTCTATAGATGCCGATATTTATTCATTTAAAATTTAGTATATTATCCTAATGAAAATTTTCTAATTACATAGGTACTATTGTATACAGGGAAGCACTTTTATGCACAATTACCTTAATGAAAATGGTTATAAGAAAAATATTGGTAGCAATTTAAACACTGTTTAAGGCAAGGGCGTCGCCAGCCGCTGGCCAAGGGGGGGGGCAAGTTGATGATATTATAGTATGCGAAAAGTGTAAAATAGGCCAGTCATATTTGACACAAAAAATCGCTAAAATCGCAATCAAAAACCTAGTTCTGATTTTTTAGTATGTTGTTAGGACCACTACCAGTAGGTAGTCTAAATCCAATTTTGCCGTGCTAACTTTGCAGCACTCAAAAAACCACGTAATTTTTTCACTTTTTTGTTTTTTTCTATATATAAGTCCTAAAATATGCGTTTTTAGGAAAATTATTTTTTGTACGTTTAGACTAAAATTGCTAATATTTAAAACCTGAATAAGCTCTGTAAATTCAATATTTACTGAGATACGGCTCTCCAAAAATTGACAATTAGTTCCAAAAAAGTGAAATTTTAAGATTTGGTCAATTTTAAACCCCTATATCGGGGAAAATACTCATTTGACGGGTAAAGTTAAATGAAAAAATGTTGTAGTAAATATAATTAACTTTAATTTAAATATACAACGACATCTGTAGGCCATATAGTTTACTTACAAATCCTAAATATTAAAAAAATGGGATGGTTGCATTTTTGCTTTATTTCGTTATGAAGGTAGTTTGAAAGAAAAAACCGTAGAAAAAAATCAATTTTAGCAGAGCTGCATCCCGGTGAGTATTGAACTTACAGAGCTGGTTCTGGTCTCAAATTGTAGCAATTTTAGTCTACTTTAAAAATATGTAGAAAGTATTAAATAATGCCTAGTTTAGGACTTATATTGCTCGGCACTCATAATGTCCTTGTAATGCAATGTTTCATAATAAAATCGATAAATATAAATAATAATATAAATACTTTTTTGTAATAAATAAGATTATAAATACTTAATATCAATACTTAATAATAGTTTAAATATATATTTCTTATGGATGTATACGGTTTTTTCTTTCAAACTACCTTCAAAACGAAATAAAGCAAAAATGCAACCATCCCATTTTTTTTAATATTTAGGATTTGTAAGTAAACTATATGGCCTACAGATGTCGTTTTATATTTAAATTAAAGCTAATTATATTTACTACAACATTTTTTCATTTAACTTTACCCGTCAAATGAGTATTTTCCCCGATATCAGGGTTTAGAATTGAACAAATCTTAAAATTTCACTTTTTTGAAAATAATTGTCATTTTTTGGAGAGCTGTATCTCAGTAAATATTGAATTTACAGAGTTAGTTCTGGTTTTAAATAGTAGCAATTTTAGTCTACTTTAAAAATGTACCAAAATATTTTTCTTGAAAACACATAGTTAAAGTACTACCTACTTACATAGAAAAAAAAAAAAAACAAAAAAGTGAAAATATTTTCGTGGTTTTTCAAGTGCTGCAAAGTTAGCACATATATCTTTCGAAACTGCAAAATTGGTGACTACTGGTAGTGGTCCTAACAACAGATTAAAAAATCAGAATTTTCTTTTCAAACTATAAAATATTTATAGTTTTTCAAATCTCTAGGGGGGGGCAGCTGCCCCCCCCTGCCCCTACCTGGCGACGCCCTTGGTTTAAGGTTTTCTTGGTTGGGGTGTTGTCCACCCAGTATTTTCAAAAAATTGTTTTTGTTATTAAATAATTACTAAATGTAAAATAAATATTTTAGATTAAGAAAGATTTGAATAAATAAGTTTGAAATTAATTTATCTTGTTTGAATTTGAATTTAATTATAAGGTCTCTTGTTAACACGTCGTGAAAACTCACGTTTTGTATGGATATCAATACAAAACGTGAGTTTTCACGGCGTGTTAACAAGAGGCCTTAGTAAGAAAACCCTGTTATTTGGTTATCGATAAAACGAGTACATCACTAGTATCGATAACAAATCATCGACTGGTAAGCCCTAGCCGCAAATCTACAGTGGCGCCAAAACGAGGTAAATGGAACTAGCCCGAAGAAAAGTCACTGTCGCATCTGTTACGTAGTAACTAATACCTAATCTGTGGGCGAGAACAAGCGCAGCCTAGTGCGAGGCAGCACGCGCGCTCCGTGTCGCGTGGGTCCCGTACCTTTAGATGGATGGAAACTTATGTACCTATACTTAGAATAAATAGGTAAAGAAAGGCAGTCGTCGACGCGGCGATAAGCCGTTTTTAACGGGCTCGAATACGTCTATCGTCGCGTCAGTGCTCAAGGTACTCATGCGCTTGTGTGCGTGTCGGCAAATGTAATTACAGGGCACACAATATGGGTTGGTTTATAGCTTACGTTTCGAGCGGAAATTTGTTAGAAACTTCCATTCTAAGCGTAATAGTTCGATGTACCTATAAAATATAATGTTTGGTAGGGAGATAATGAAATGTACCTATCTATAGCCCAAATAAACAGCTTTATTTTTGTGATGGACGCACTAATAAAACAGACAAACTCCAATTGAAATTCAGTTAAATCACAATCTGTAAGGATTTGTACCTACCTACTAGTTTCGTGTGTAGTATAATTAAATGAATTAGACTAAAGAGAGTATCCATAAACCAACGATATGGCTTGGTAGTTGGTAGTTTGCCAGGCGCGCAGCTTGCCGGCTTAAACTGCATACATTTATGTAAATTACACATTAAAGACATTTATGCAGTTAGATGTCTTTAATGTGTAATAATTTAAATTATTAGTAAGGGAATTGACTACTTATTACTACTAATAATACTACTAGTGCTGGGACAAACTAAAACTTCGAGTTTTATAAGGCATTCATTCATTTCATCAATCCATCACCGGCCCACTGTAGGGCAAATTACAAAAAAGTTTCGTAACTAATAAAAAAATGTTTTAGTAATTACTGCCGCACTTATGGATACCTATTCGTTAAGTTAATCTAATGAGAGATTAATTCATCATTATCATCAACCCATCACCGGTCCACAGCTGGGCACGGGTCTCCTCTCAGAGTGTGGCGGGTTCAGGCCGCAGTCAACCACGCCGGCCGAGTGCGGTGCGGTACACGAACACGCCGCCTCACTACATCACGGACAACTCTCAGAGTGTGGCGGGTTCAGGCCGCAGTCCACCACGCCGGCCGAGTGCGGTGCGGCACACGAACACGCCGCCTCACTACATCACGGACAACTCTCAGAGTGTGGCGGGTTCAGGCCGCAGTCCACCACGCCGGCAGAGTGCGGTGCGGTACACGAACACGCCGCCTCACTACATCACGGACAACTCTCAGAGTGTGGCGGGTTCAGGCCGCAGTCCACCACGCCGGCAGAGTGCGGTGCGGTACACGAACACGCCGCCTCACTACATCACGGACAACTCTCAGAGTGTGGCGGGTTCAGGCCGCAGTCCACCACGCCGGCAGAGTGCGGTGCGGTACACGAACACGCCGCCTCACTACATCACGGACAACTCTCAGAGTGTGGCGGGTTCAGGCCGCAGTCCACCACGCCGGCCGAGTGCGGTGCGGTACACGAACACGCCGCCTCACTACATCACGGACAACTTTCAGAGTGTGGTGGGTTCAGGCCGCAGTCCACCACGCCGGCCGAGTGCGGTGCGGTACACGAACACGCCGCCTCACTACATCACGGACAACTCTCAGAGTGTGGCGGGTTCAGGCCGCAGTCCACCACGCCGGCAGAGTGCGGTGCGGTACACGAACACGCCGCCTCACTACATCACGGACAACTCTCAGAGTGTGGCGGGTTCAGGCCGCAGTCCTCCACGCCGGCCGAGTGCGGTGCGGTACACGAACACGCCGCCTCACTACATCACGGACAACTCTCAGAGTGTGGCGGGTTCAGGCCGCAGTCCACCACGCCGGCCGAGTGCGGTGCGGTACACGAACACGCCGCCTCACTACATCACGGACAACTCTCAGAGTGTGGCGGGTTCAGGCCGCAGTCCACCACGCCGGCAGAGTGCGGTGCGGTACACGAACACGCCGCCTCACTACATCACGGACAACTCTCAGAGTGTGGCGGGTTCAGGCCGCAGTCCACCACGCCGGCCGAGTGCGGTGCGGTACACGAACACGCCGCCTCACTACATCACGGACAACTCTCAGAGTGTGGCGGGTTCAGGCCGCAGTCCACCACGCCGGCCGAGTGCGGTGCGGTACACGAACACGCCGCCTCACTACATTATGGGCAGCTCTCAAGCCGTGCAGGTCTCCTCACGATGTTTCCTTCACCGTAAAACGAGTGATATTTTAATTTCATAAAACGCACACACCTAACTCCAAAAAGTAGAGATGCGTGCCGGGGCCCGGGGGTCGAACTCGCTCCCCCGAGAGGGAGACGGCAGTATTAGGTAACCGCCTTTTTTTTTTTTTTTTTGACGCTGGGAAATGCATTTACGCACACCTTTCGGAAGCAGCGCAGCGGACTGCGACGCTTCCGGAAGGTAGTGTGGGACTCAAGAAGGCCAAGAAGTGGCCAGAATACCCACTAAAACCCAGCGATGTTCCTCCGTGTCGCCTGGTGGCTGGGTTACGGGTACACTTGCGCAATCATCCGCGACCCAGCCGGCGCCGTCCGCCGAGGCAGACCCTCCACCGGGGGACCTAAAGGCCCCCTAACACCGTCTGAGGCGCACCAGGAACATAATGGTGCGCCTCCCGACCCGAGGCGTCTCAACGGGCGACGGATACACCATTCCATCACCCGGAGTTCCTCGCTAGAGGCAACCCTCAAGAGGGCCACACCCGCAGGCGACCCTCAAGAGGTTCACCCCTCGTGTAATTTTTATAGAGGTTTTCTTCCTCGCGGCCCCTCGCTCAGTGCGTGGGGCCCCCGGTTCCGCTCAGTGCGGATTACGGGTTGCCCGACGGTGGCCGAAGCCAGCGCCCACCGGCCAAAAAGACCAGCGGACCCGCCGCGCAGGGCGTTTCCACCCCCTCCTGTAATTTTTTAACGAGGTTTTCTTCCTCACGGCCCGAAAGCCTCCCCCCCAATTGTCGCCGCCCGGAGTCTCCACAGTCCACTCTGATGAACAGAGAAGTACCAGGATCCTCCAAGCGGCAACCCCCTGCTGGTTTTGGTCCGCGCCGGGTTTCCCCGGTACCTCCCATATCTGGGAGGCGTTCCCCCATCCGTCACCGGGGGGACGCGCCCGATGGGGGACCAGCAACCCCACACGGGATTAGGTAACCGCCTGGGCCATCCCATGGGTATCGGCCAATAACAATTCCGATAGATTTTAAAACTTTTCTATCTTTTAAAAAGTTTAGAATTTTTTAATGTAAAATAAAATAAAAATCTGAAAGAATCATAAATTATCTCAAAAACTGAAAAAGTTATGTGGAACTTTAAAGTTGCGCTTTCACGAATAATTTCATTTCACGCGGCGCTCCCGCGTGTGACGTCATCCAACCCGCTCCGAGCATTTTTTTCCATGGACATGGAAAAATAAAAAAATGTTTTCACTGATTTATTATTTTTGATCTATCCACTATGTTAAATATGATAATATTTTCAATACACGGAAACTTCTCCATTGTCTATTCGCGGGCTAGTTACTGAACAAAACCAAAATCTAACTTTTTTACTGCACGGACCAAATTTTCTATACTTACTGCTCATTATAGTTTAACGGGTTTAAGTATCTCGTGTAGAACTGAGTGAGAGTAGGTGTGTGTCGAAGAGACTATGTATGGAGTAGTGGCGGGGCACGACCAGAAAACGGACAAACACAGGGAACAAGTGAGTTAGCTTCATACCTACTACTCTTTATATAGATAGTTCGGTGTCGGTGTCTGGGCGTCGCCAAGGGGCACCAGGTAACCCCCCTAGATATAAAAAAAATATACCTATAGTCAAATGCAACCAAAGTCCTAAATACACTCACTTCACTTGTTTAACCGATAATTCCCGTACGTCAAAACTTGAAAGAATTCACTACTCCGTAATCCAAGTTTTCCGGTCGCGCTGCTATTATTACGTCAAACATTATCTTTCAAAGTTCCTCTTATTCGTCACAACCAATAGACGTCCACAGCTGGACATAGGTCTCTTGCAAGGATCGCCACAGAACACGATCTTGTGCCGCCTGACTCCAGCGGCTGCCAGCGACTCGCTTGAGATCGTCTGTCCATCGAGTGGGAGGGGGGTCGCTTCGTTTATTGGTGAGAGGTCGCCATTCAAGCACCTTGGAACCCCAACGTCCATCGGTTCTTCGAGCAATGTACCACTTCAGCTTCGCGACTCGATGAGCTGTCAGTAACTCTGGTTCTCCTGCGGATCTTCTCATTTCCCGCAGGGATACTCCGATCATAGCTCTCTCCATCGCCCGCTGTGACCCTGAGCCTCCTTATGAGACTCATTGTTAGCTTTATAAACTTGCGACATTATTTCGCCTTCAGTTGCGAACATAAAAACATTCCAACCGAGTTACCTATTACTCCATTTTCGCAAAGAATGTAGATCATTAATCAATATTTGATCCGGTTCAGTTGGAGGGTCGTTAGCTGCAGTCCTGCGGCGCGGCCTGCGCAGCGGGTCACCGCACACAGATTTATGGACCATTTCCCAACTACCTAATATACTTACTTAGTTACTTACCTGTTATAAGAGCTTTGGCTGCCTCGTTGGTGAATAGAACTTTCTTTGTTTGTTCTTAGTATAGTATACTATACTAGCGATCAGTCTCGGCTTCGCACGGGTAGTAATTACCCGCTACTATCCCACCATACATTGTTTTGTTACACCTCAAAAGGATTAGGCAGCGTTTTCGATGAAAGCTCCCAAGCGACTTGAGTTTTTCCCACATTTTCAACAATGATCGTCATAATATTTCAACCAAACTGCACAAAATCTTAATAATTTACACACTTAAACATTTCTCATGAATCACTTTGTCTTTTAGTGAAAACCGCATGAAAATCCGTTCAGTAGTTTTGAGTTTATCGCGGACAGGCAGGCAAATAGATAGACGCGGCGAGGGACTTTGTTTTATAATATTATACGAGTAGGGGTATGTCATGACTCATGTACCTAGATACTGGTGGCGAGATATTTTATTAAGAGATAATATGGCGAGATAATTTAAGTTTCTGTTGTGTCGAGGTGGAAGACAAACCCGACATGCGGCGCGGCGTCGGACACAAGGTGCTGCGCTACTTCAGGCGAGGCGACTCTCACACGCAAGGTGAGTTCAAATAGGTACTTTTTACCTATTAAGTATGTTACTCAAGGCTCACAAGCCGTGAAAAATCACGTTTTGTCATAATTGTATGGAGCACGGCTGATGGCGTACGGCGCGCCGTGTGTGTTAGAAAGTTCCTAGCATTATGTTCATTGTGCTCCTACAACACTGCCGACCGTAAAACGTAAAACGTGATTTTTCACGGCATGTGAACAACACAGGGTGACAGGCCTAATCAAGAAAATATAATAGAGTTTGGGACTGGGATGGGAGGGGTCCATGGACCAGGGTTTATAAAATTAAGTAACTAGCGCCATCTGTGTAAGAAGCTTAGAACTACATAATATTAAGTTAACATGTAGTGCTAGCCATTGCCCATAGAGGGAACTGGAAGACAAAATCTAATTTCGCGTCGAAACCTAAAATAAGTTTCGCGGTATTTATGCTTCATGCGAGTTGAGTTGTACAAGGTTCAAACTCTGAGATGGTATTTTCAGTAAAATCTTTTAGGAAAATACACACTTTAATATTTAATTTGATCAACTAACTCTTTCGCTTTATTATATTAGTTAGATGTTAGTTAGTTAGTTTCGTAATTTGAATGGGATTCTTGGTAACAAGTCAGATTTCACATTTAACTGACAAAATACAGTTTTAGCTGAAGGTAAGTAGGTAAACAATCATGAAAGGTACATATAAATATACTCGTACCTAAGTCTCGCCAGCCAAATAAAATGCTGCGAACCATTAAATTTTCTAAATGTGGTACAAACTACAAAATATGAGGGCATGAAACAATAATGATCCTAAATAGGCAAGAAACAACAGGCGAGCCGCGAGCCAATAGCGAGGGAAACAGCAAATACTTAATTCCCTTATGCGAGCTGTCAGACTGTCTGCTCGAGATGACTAATCTACTGAACTAAACCAACGTTCATATTGGTTAAGACTAGAGTAAAGTGAGACTTAAAACAAGCTATACTTAATTTAAGAAAAATTAAACCAACTTCAACAATATACCGAAATAACGAGGATCTGAAAATTATGGTTTATGACAAAATATAAGCACTTACTAGAAGGGATTATTGGAGACTTTCAATGGGGCATGAAAATTTGTATTAAATTCTGCAATTTTTCAAGTTGAGTAGTTAAAGTATATACTAGAAAATTGGTATAAAATAATAAGGTTTACTTAAATATTTTAACTGTACTTCACTTGAGGTCCGAAGTGGTAGGCTATAGTCAGCTCGACGACCCCTGGCGCAGTGGTGAGCGCTGTGCTCTTATAAGTGGGAGGTCCGGAGTTCTATTCCCGGCAGGGACAATTTGGGGTTTTAAAATTTCTAAATTGTCTCTGGTCTGGTCTGGTGGGACATTCTACATCTCCTGAGGATGCTCCGGTGTCGGAGCGAAACGATCGTCGAGTTTATTTCGGTGGTGGATTTGTGTGGTGTTACTTGGTGGTGGTGCTTGGGGTCCGCTTGGTTGCTTATTTTTCCTGCTTATTTAACAGCAGGAAGGCTGACAGGGCATAGCACATGCTGCTTGTTGTACCATACAAATTTGACTGTTTTGCGGATCATAGCAAAATAATTTTAAATTTTCATCATATTGTACTTGAATAAAAAAAAATCTAGTCTTGGACTGAAATCTGACGCAAATTGTATGCAAATTGCAGTCCTATTAAGTATAGAGCACAGGTATAGAGTATGATACTTTATCTACCTATATTTAGTGTTTTCAAGCGAGTTTCGTACAACTTTTTGGAAGTTTAAACTCACCAAGTACAATGTGAACATTGTGATCGCGCGCTCAGTTCTGCGGATAACTAATGTTAGTGTTAGTGCGGTCGGTACATGGACGGTTAATGGAGAGGTTAACGTTAGTGGCCGCTATGATTTACTGACCGACTGACCGGACGCGCTGTCACTTGTTACATATTGCTCTTTGTTGTATTGTTAGACTGGTTTTATTAATCGACTTCTATAAAAAGGAGGTTAAATCAATTCGACACGTACCTACACGTATGTAATCCACAGAATTTAAGTCCGGTGTAATTCTTTTATACCTATTGGGTTTTTCTGTCAAGAAATTCAGCGCCAGCCCGGAGTTGGTAGTTGGCGGTGTTTCACCCCCGTGCCTCGGAGAGCACGTTAAGCTGTCGGTCCCGGTTATCATCACTATCATGTGACAATAGTCGTTAAAGCCCGCCAACCCGCATTAGAGCAGCGTGGCGGGTCTACGCTCTAAATCCCTCTCATGAGGGAGGAGGTCTGTGCCCAGCTGTGGGACGTAAGGCTGTAGTGGTGGTAGTGATGGCGATTCTTTTTCCGCAATGCGAGCGCTTTAACTTTTTACGCTTTCCGATTTTGCGGAATAAATACGTGCGACTTGCCGCAGCCCGCAGCGCGCCAGCTCGCTTTCTAATATATTTTACACCAGCGACCCGCCCCGGCTTCGCACGGGTAGTAATTACACGCTGATATCCCACCGTACATTGTTTTGTTATATCTCAAGGCATCGTTTTGAAAGCGCTTTGGCTTGACTTTTTCCGATATTTTCAACAATTATTTTATTGTTATTTTTCAACCAATTCTTAACAAGTTATACACTTAAACCTTCCTCATGAAACACTCCGTCTACAGGTGAAAACCGCATGAAAACCCGTTCATGCGGAGTAGTTTTGGAGTTTATCGCGAACAGACAAAAAGACAGACGCGGCGGGGGACTTTGTTTTATAATAATAACTAGCTGATCCCGCGACTTCGTCCGCGTGGATATAGATTTTTATATAGGATCGGATGCGATCCCATAATCCTTTTTTGTACCTAAACTAAATGTAGCCTAAGTTACTCCTTATAACATCACCTATCTGCCATTGAAAGTTACGTCAAAATCGATCCAGCCGTTTCGGAAATTAGCTGGAACAAATAGACAGATCGACAAACATAAATTTAAACGCCCACCAGTTTAAAATAAGCCGTATGTTCAAAGATCCGGGTCCCAAGTTATTTGAACCCAATCAATGTCTGTCATTTCTGAACTAAAAAACCTATGACCTTGAAATATTTACGGGACAATACTTAAAGTACTATCTTTCTAACAAAAAAAGAATAAGTAAAATCGAACTACGCGTTAATGAATAAAGTACAGCTAAATACACGTTTTAACTTTCTTCCCCTCTCCCAAGAGAACCGTGAGAATTTCGGGATAAAAAGTATCCTATGTCCTACCTCGGGGTATAAACTCAAATCGTACTAAGTTTCATTTGAATCCATTCAGTAGTTTCGGCGTGATGCACGGCCAAGATACAGACAGACAGACAGACAGACAAAAATGAAAAAATTGCAGTTTTGGCTTCAGTATCAGTATGTTTGTCACCTATCTCCTCCTAAACGGCTGGACCGATTTGGATGAAATTTTGTATGTGTGTGTGTGTTCAATCCTGGATGGTTTGAAAACACAATTACCGAGTAGATACAGGTAATCTACCGGGTCTCAGTAGGTGGCGCCGATGTCGGTATGTCACCGGGCAGGACGAAGTCTGCCGGGTCCACTAGTTTGGAATAGTTGCGCTTAGTTCAAAAGTCATTATACGGAGCACAAAGGGTCGTCCCGTTCCTATTGCTCGGAGGAACTTAGACAAAGGCTCACGGATGCTAAGTCGCTCGACGTGGGTCGCTACTGGCTTAACGGACTGTGCATTTCAATTGAGAACGCTATCGACAAAGTGCTTCGTAATTCGCATATTGCGGTATTAATCTGTATCGGTATCAATCTCTTAATCAAATGACAGGCAAGGGCGTCGTCAAGGGGGTGCAGGTAGGGGCAGCTGCCCCATCCCCCTAGAGATTTAAAAAATATAGCCAAATGCAACCCAAGTCCTAAATTCACCCACTTGACTTAGAATAATTAATAACTAGGTAGGTATGTGTACAAGTTTTCAGTGAAGGCAAGAGCTCGTGTAACACTTGTTTTACAGTTTACAGTTTAGTAACCTCTCGACTGTACCTAAAATTGATACTTTCCCATCCTCTTGAAATTTACGAATATTTTTTTATGAACAATTTAACACTTGCTTGGAGTCAGTTATGGAGGCCACAACTGGGCAATTAGTGTGTTATGAAAGGCAGTGTGGGCGTCGACCGGAAACCCTCCAATCTACAGAATCGACAGCTCGACACCGCTGCTGGCTTGTTTGTATTGAGATCTGAGACTAACTCAGTAGTGGTGTGACACGAGAGTTCACAATTAGGTACACCCACAATAATTAATTGGTACCAATTAAATTGCAAGTTCGAAGTGTCAAAGCAAACACTTGCAATAGTAGGAGATCCCACCTTAGAAATTTCTACCCTCATCTGTTATTTAAACGAATTATATGTCAAATGAAAGATTATTTTATTCTTAATCGAACCGTATTTGGTTGCCTGGTCAAAAGTGGTGCTAAATCATGGTTGCCTGGATTTTAAGATATAAAATGTTCGGTGCGAGTGTTGAAAGTGACAGAAAAGTGTTGCGCGCGCAATTTCATTTGACAGACAAAGATGCAGTGAGGCAGGCGTGCACTCGGCAGGTGCTTAGTCTATACATAGATTAAAACCATAGACTTTCTGTGCCTGTCCATTAAAGATATTTACAAAAAAATAAGTGAGTGACGTAAGGGATAAGTAATAAAACGTAAAAAAGCTGTTTTTGAAAATTTTGTCTGAGAGGATGAAAGTCAAAATACACTATTTTGACTTTCATCCTCTCTCCCAAGGGAACTCTGCTGAATTTCGGGATAAAAGGTATCCTATATGCTATTATGTAGTATGAACTTAAATCATGCCAAGTTTCATTTCAATCCATTCAGTAGTTTTTGCGTAATACATGCACAAACATACAGACAAACAGACAAAATTTTCAAAAACAGCTTTTTTACGTTTTATTACTTATCCCTTACGTCACTCACTTATTTTTTTGTAAATATCTTTAATGGACAGGCACAGAAAGTCTATGGTTTTAATCTATGTATAGACTAAGCACCTGCCGAGTGCACGCCTGCCTCACTGCATCTTTGTCTGTCAAATGAAATTGCGCGCGCAACACTTTTCTGTCACTTTCAACACTCGCACCGAACATTTTATATCTTAAAATCCAGGCAACCATGATTTAGCACCACTTTTGACCAGGCAACCAAATACGGTTCGATTAAGAATAAAATAATCTTTCATTTGACATATAATTCGTTTAAATAACAGATGAGGGTAGAAATTTCTAAGGTGGGATCCTAGACCACAAGTATCCCAGCTTTGCCGGTGTTTTATCCTTTTATTTTATTTGTTTTTATTTACAAGACGATGATTGACGATGCAGTATAAGATTTAAATCTCTTGGCAGCACGGCTTTGCTGGTGGTGGTAAGTGGTAACTAGCCACGGTTGAAGTCTTCCTACAAAAAAAAATAATAATAATAATAAAAAAAAAAATTAATGATTATAATAATATAGAAAAAAAAGTAAATAGAAAAAAAAAATAAGAAAATTAATTATAATTAATATATATAAAAAAGCTATATATTATTTAGATTTACATTATTTTTATTATTATTAACCTTAGTTTTAAGTCGCTGTGTAAGAAGTAGGTAGGTGATCTGCACCATAAGGAGAAGTTGTATATTATTAAATCATAAAACAAAACAAACAATAAAAAAAGGCACGGACCAAGAGTCTGTGGAGTTGTTAACTATTTAATAAATAAAAAATAAAAAAAATAAAAAAAGTCTTCCTACAGGCCAGACCAGAGACAATTTAGAAATTACAAAATTCCAATTTTCTCCTGCCGGGAATCGAAGCAGAACCTCCCACTTATAAGACCACAGCGCTCACCGCTGCGTCAGGGAGACTATTGAACGTAGGTCCACCGAATCACTATTCGTTGGGGTTTGTCTTGACTAGCTGTTGATAGATAGATTGCTTAATGTCTGATAATGTGGTGTATATCATACAAAGACCCATAGATTCCATATTATGTGGGGGTGAATTTTAAGTAAGGAAAAAATGACAGAATCTTTTGAGAGGGCAGGCAAAGTCCACATCCCTAGAGCGGGCCAGGTCAAGAGGCCGCCGTTAAATTTTAATTCGCAGTTCAAATCTCGCTAACAGCCTCACAGCCTCCGATCTGCAGTTCGCCTTGTTGCTCTCGCACCCGTGTCCCGCAGACTGCTCAGTGCGGGAATAGAAATGGTATACCTAGCCACAGACATACAGCGGGTATAAGGGGACTGATTTCGGAAACGAAGACAGGTAATAGTAGTGACTTGAGGATGCCCGCGACTTTGTACGCGTGGATTTAGGTTTTTAAAAATCCCGCGGGAACTCTTTGTTTTTCCTAAGCTCCATTGAGCTCATATTGTTAAAAGTCACCCATTAAAATGGAACTACAGCAATGAATATTGATTTTTTAATAGCTCTTTCCCATCACTAAACTTTCCCCAATGAAAGTCCCATCAAAATCAGTCCACCATTTCAGAAACAGACAAACACAAATTGTAATGTACCTCAGATGATAATCCGGATGTTCAAAGGTTCCTGTGCAATCCGGGTTCCAAGTTATATGGAATGCTGAGGGTTGTGACGGCTGTAATTTCTGAACTACAAAACCTATGACCTTGAAATATTTACGGAACAATCTTTAAAGTATTTCCTTTCTAAAAAAATGAATGAAATCGAACTAGCTGTTAATGAATTACAGCTAAGTACACATTTTAACTTTCATTCGCTCTCCCAAGGGAACCGTACTGAATTTCGGGATGAAAAGTATCCTATATGTTACTCCGTAGTAACATTATGGCTAACGTCGGACGTCTATCGTTCGATAGCGACGATGCTTCAACAGTCGTCTTAACCACTTCTATACGTGTTGTGAATTCTGTGGCCACTCGTGAGAGGCGCTCGTTAGGAAGCTGCGAGTCGCTAATGATCGCGAGCTCCGCTTTAGATTTGAAAGTGCTTGAGAAGTTGTCGCTTGATGATTTTTCTTGCAATGTTGCAAAGTGTCGCCAAAATTCAAATAGTACAGCTTTCGTCTCACTTCTGAGTACAGCTTTTAAACGCGGTCCGGGACGGTTGTTGTAAAGTCACGCTCGCTGATGCTCCACAAGTCATCTGTCGCAGTGACAAGTTTACGATGCATGACCACTTCTATATGTATTCTGAATTCTGTGATATAGCCTAATTATTCTACAAGTTAGCACTTGACTGTGATCTCACCTGGTGGTACGTGACGATACATGATGAGTATAATAGCAGTCTTTATTAAAACCCGGATCCCCTGATCGAATTCTACGCGTCATCGTACCGGAACGCTGTACAGCTTGACGGCACATCTTTGAAGCCACTTTGAACCCACCACGGCTGAACCAGACCAGACCAGATCAGAAATTATGCATTCTCAAATTGCCGGTGTTGGGAATCGAACCCAGAACCTTCCACTTACGAGCACACTGCACAGCTCACTGCGCCGTGAGGTCGCTCGTTAGGAAGATGAAAGTCGCTAATGATTGCGACAAGCTCCGCTTTATATTTGCAAGAGCTCGAGAAATTGTTGCTTCTATTAAAAATGGTTACGCTACAGCTTTTGAGTATAATTAATGTTTTTTTTTCATCATCGCGAAGTGTCGTCGAATGACACTAGGTACACAGTTTTATTCGTACAAAAATCATATTTAACTTTAAAATCTAGTTATTCGAAGCATCATTCTGTTACTTAGAAATGTTGATTAATATAGAGTGATCGATTTTCAAACTTCTCGTCTATCCGTTTTAAAGTTCGCGCCAAACTTCTAAACTATCAAACGGTCTTTTAAGTCTTTCTTCTTCTTCTTGTATATGTATATAAAAGAAAAAAGTTTAAAAAAGAAAAAAGATTAACTGATCTATTATTTTATCAACGCACAGCTCAAAACACTGGACGAATCGCGTTGAAAGTCATGCAGATAGCTATTATGTCGTAGGCATCCAGTAAGAAAGGATTTTTGAAAATTAAACCCCTAATAGGGTTAAATAGGAGTTGAAAGTTTGTATGAGATTTATATGAATCCATGCGGACGATGTCGCGGGCATTAGCTAGTAAGTAATTAACTAACATTACTTACAAGTATAAATTAAAAATTTAAAAAACCCCAGACATTCGCCATTTTGTAGTGGCAGCCATCTCGAATTTGCATAGTGTTTCTACTAGTCAAGCCCTTTCATTTGATACCAATATTGAGGGGGTTGTGAAAAAATATGTTATCCGCCATTTTGTGGTGGCGTGGCGGCCATCTTGGACCGATTTTCATCAAACATAGCTAAGAACACTTCCGACAAATTTACCTTTACAACAAAAAAACCGCATTCAAATCGGTTCACCGTTTGAGCGCTACGGTGCCACAGACAGTCACACAGACACACATAGCGGTCAAACTTATAACACCCCTTCGTTTGCGTCGTGGGTTGAAAATATGAATTCCCAATTTTACGAAGCTTAGTTAGACTTAGTTAAACTTTTGGAAGCATACACCATTTTCTGGAAGTGAAATCCCTCGGGAAGCAATAAAGCCGAGGCGGTATCAGCGCGGCGCACTCGCTGTAGCACGCCTCCAACGCGCTGCGCTCCCTGCACTGATGGGGCCGCACCACATTGTGATGAACTCGTCGGTTTATAAGCTTTACTTCGCGACCGACCACGGCCCCGACACATGCGAAGTCACTGCTGAAGAGGACAGCGCTATACTTGATACTACTAGACTAGTACGGCAGTATGAATTAATTATGACGTCATGACGTCACAAGCTAGCGACTTCATAGAAATTCAATACAAATATCCGTTAGCGAAAAGAGGACACAGGGAAAATTTCCAAAGTTAATCTTTGGAAATTTTCCCCCGACGCAAAAACGACGGGGTGTTATAAGTTTGACGTTTCTGTGTGTGTGTGTGTCTGTTCCCCTGTGGCACTTAAACGTATGGACCGATTTGAATGCGTTTTTTTTGTTTGAAAGGTGAATTAGTCGAGAGTGTTGTTAGCAATGTTTGAAGAAAATCGGTTCAAGATGGCCGCCGCTATAAAATGGCGGATTACATATTTTTTCACTACTCCCTTAATATGGGTATCAAACGAAAGGACTTGACTAGTAGAATAGCACTATTGCAAATCCAAGATGGCCGCCATCACAAAATGGCGAATGTTTTTAAAATTTTTAATTTATACTTGTTTTACTATTTTTTCATCGGGTAGTAATTACCCGCTACTATCCCACAATACATTCTAATATCTTAAAGGGATTATAGAAATGTTTTCGATGCAAGCTCCCAGGCGGCTTGACTTTTCCGACATTTTCAACAATTATCGTCATATTTCAACCAATTTATACAACACATTAATAAATTAAACACATAAACCTTTCTCATGAAACATTCTGTCTATTGGTGAAAATTGTATGAAAATCCGTTTAACTACTTAGTACTTTTTGAGTTTATCGTGAATAGACATACAGATACCGCGGAGGACTTTGTTTATAATTATGAATTATGTAGTGATAATAGCCTATTGCTTGCATGGTGCTGCATATTGAGGTTTAGATGTTAGGTGTATGTGACCAGACCTTTACCTACCAGCGCCGCTTAGTACTTAAGGCGGAGCACGGACGCCGGACATTCATTTAGCTCGAACTTGACGCAGACTTAGACTGAGATTTAAAGAGCGCACTCTAACTTTACTCACACTTGAGAGTAGACAGAGTTAAAGCGAGACATAAATTAATATGTCTCATTAAAAACTGAGTTTGCAGTTGCTGAGTCCGGAAGTCGTTTGTGGGTATGGGCGTATAATAAAATTTCACAAGCAATCTTAGACTTGCCTTTACACGAGTTTACTTTATTAAAAGTATGCTCATAAAAAGCATAATATTATTATACAATTAAAGATTATATAAATGATAAAAAAGCGTGGATTTGACTCGTTCCAGCAATGCGCGAGACGGCAATTCAAACAATATGTACTTAACATAAAATTGTTATTTAAAAAAAAAATCAACCGCTGAGTTTTTTGCTGGTTCTTCTCAGTTGGAACGGCATTCCGAACCAGTGGTAGATTCAATTGGCGATTGAAAAGCACTTGTAAAAGTTTATTCGAACCTTTTCTATTCGAATTTATTCGGACCTTTTCTATTCTATTCTATGGAGGCAGGTAAAAACTGGCGCAACTGTGTGAGTTGTACAGCAATAGGCAGGTATACACAGAACTGGTGCACGTTCATTACGGCGCGGCGCAATGTTAAGTGCAAGAAAACCGCAGCTTCCCGAGTCCCGCTCTATACGTGCTTCAAAACACCGGCGAAACAAGAAACCTGCGCCGACACCATGATATACATACGTTTATAGATACAAAATCTAACAAGTATAAATTAAAAATTAAAAAAAAAAAACCCCGACATTCGCCATTTTGTGGTGGCGGCCATCTTGAATTTCCATAGTGCTATTCTATTAGTCAAGTCCTTTCATTTGATACTCATATTGAGGGGGTTGTGAAAAAATATCTTATCCGCCATCTTGGACCGATTTTCATCAAACATAGCTACTCCCAACACTCCCGACAAATTCACCTTTCAAACAAAAAAACCGCATTCAATTCGGTTCACACGTTTGAGCGCTACGGCGGAACAGACACACGAACAGACACACACACACACACACAAACAGACACGTCAAACTTATAACACCCCATCGTTTTTGCGTCAGGGGTTAAAAAAATTCCGAATCAGACAATTATTGTTTCTAGACCGTTAAAGGCAAATTCGAAATAAGTATCATTGATTCGTTTTGGTCTCTATCCGCGAATAACATTTTCGGAGAAATGCGTGGGCAAACATACATACATACACTTATAAAATTTTGTGTATATGCCGGTTGGATGATCCCATTCAAAAACCTTTAGTCGGAACGGATAAGAGCTACACAATAGAAATAGAGGCAAAGTCTAAATATAACGGTAGGTATAGTTAGCGCTACTGGCCTACTGCGACCTGAATTGCACTTTATTGTGTCGTAACAAGAGCCGCTATTTATTTAAATGATTTTACAGAGTGAATCTTCTGTAGTTTGTAGGTAGATACTATTATTATTATTCTGTCGTGAAACTGAATTGCAAGTGTGCATCGCGCGCACGGTATATCAACGTTCTGATACTCAGTACTCCGCGTAACGAGATTCTAATTAATTATTTCTGTGGAACAACTTTTTTATATAATTTCAGTGCAGTGCAGTGCGGTGTGTTTTTGGATCTATTTTTAAATTCACTTATTTTTATTAATGCGGGGCCTGGCACTCTATAGTCATAGTTTTTGACAACCTCCGTAGCGCTTCGTAGCGAACCTACTATTGACAAGGACAAAACTATTTATACCTAAATCGAGCGGGACAAGGATGGCAATATAATTATAATTTACTTATTAAGTACATCCTGACTGGTATTTCGGCCACTTTTAATTTTCATGTTTTCAGTTAACTCTACGGACCCTGAATACACATAAATCCCACATAATAATGGAATCTTAAAATTTTTAAATTGTACCTCAAACATTTAATTGAGTTTTAACTTAAAAAGTTGATTAAGTACATTGATATATCACAAGACTAAATAAGTATAAAGCCAAAAATATATGTGCCTCTATTAGTTATATCTACGTCCCCAATATGTTTTTATAGCTTTTTATGAAATTTTCGACTTTGGTTCATCGATTTACATATTTGTGGATTTAAAGTAGTG
Organism: Melanargia galathea; assembly: GCA_920104075.1. Taxonomy (NCBI): domain Eukaryota; kingdom Metazoa; phylum Arthropoda; class Insecta; order Lepidoptera; family Nymphalidae; genus Melanargia; species Melanargia galathea. Next base: position 105,010 of record OV049857.1, on the reverse strand, counting down.
AAGTAGTAGTACACTAGCGGCACGCTATGATGGCCGGTTTGACACATTACAATAGTGATGTGGAATGTCAATTTATTCTCGAACAAAAAACAATTAAGTTTTGTTTTTGTACCTGATTAAATAGGTTTAATAAAACAAAAATGTATATGTTTATTTAATTTATTTGAACGAACTGAATATTTGAACGAAAATGAATATACATACTTTATATGCACACAAGAAACATATGAATACAAAAGATACCAAAAAAGGTGCCACAAAAGGCCATAATTAATCAGATTCGTCCATACTACTATTTTCACTGTCGTCACTGCTATCATCACATACATTAATAATTATATGTTCGTTTTCTATTATCTATTTTCACATCTCTTTCATAATCTTCCCTTATTAATTTAACAGTTCTATTCACAACCTTTTCCCAGTCTCCTTTAGTCACATGTTCACAAGCTTCTTCTAATAATTTTAGCATTTTTTTTGTGGTAAATGGGGGTTCTGTATTGTGTCTTGCAGCATATCCCTTAATTTGAGCCCACACCAACTCAATCGCATTATACTCACAATGGTAAGGCGGTAACCGTATAACTCTGTGCCCATGTTCTAATGCTATTTCGTCAATGACGTATCGGATCTTGGTTGGTTTGTTTTCTTTTAAAAGACGTACTAATTCCGCTTTTAACATATTCATGTTTGCATCTACGCCATTTTTACGAAGCCATGCGACGATATCAGCTTTCTTTTGGGATTGGGCAGGTGGCTTGTCAATTTGCATCGAGTGGTATGGGGCGTTGTCCATAATTATAATAGATGGTTCAGGGAGGCTACACAACATTGAGGTAAACCATTCAGTAAACTTTTCTCCATTCATGTCTTCATGATAGTCTCCAGTGGTTTTTGACGCAAAAGCCATGAGAGAACCTTCGACAAACCCGTTGATGGTTCCGGCGTGACAAATTATAAGTCGCGATCCTTTTCCTACAGGAACTTTGGAAGTAGATGCTGCTGTGTCATCGTTCCAAGAACGGCCTACAGTATGGTTAGCATTAAGCCATGTTTCATCCAAGAACACAACATTTTGCCAATTTTTGATTTCTTTCACTTGCCGTAAAAAAGTATACCTTGCCATCGCTATATCAAATCTTTCCATCAATATTTTGCGTTTGTTACATTTTTTGTATCGAAATCCAATGGTCTTCAAAATCTTCGTTAAAGAACTTTCCCCACCGAAGAATAATCCAGCTTCCTTCAGTGAATGCACCAACTTTTTTCTTGTTGGATACTCCTTCTGTAAATAGTAGCCGTAAACATGTCTTCGGATAGCATCGGCATCAAAGCTATCGATGCCTACGACTGGTTTTGCTCGTTTTCTCTTTTTTGGTGTGTGAAGTTTATTTTCTTCTGTGCCAGTCTCGCCATATTTTTTTTTAGTTATCCGTCTAACAGTTCGTTGTCCAATATTAAGCGCATCAGCTACGCGTTCAACCACTGACGTTATAGGTAAAATTGGCCCTCCATTTTGAGCTTCACGATCGAAATAGTTACGAAGGCGTATTACGAACTCACGTGTCTGACTATTTAGAACAGTTCTCTGCGTACGTTCGGTCATATCGACGAAATCCACAACAAAGGGCTTGAACAGAGTCCAAATTAACGAGCAAGGGTCAACAGTAATGCAGTATCAATATTTGAAATCCAAAGCCAGGTCAAAACTATATCACAATCGCATTGCACTGACAGTTTATACTTTTCGAAGCAACGTCAATTCGAAACTGCTTTGTTTTGCATTGAGCATTGACGCGAGTTTGCCGGAGGTAGTTGTGCTAGCCAGCGATCCTATGTGACGATCGTATTAGATTCCATTTTTAAAAATTTATTGATATTTTTTTGCGATTTCAGAGGTTTGTCCACATAGTGAAAATTGTTCATATTCACAAGTACATTCACCCCTTAAATGGTGCAAACTGATTTTTCTACACTTGTATACATTTAAGAAATCAATTTAATAAATAAATTTTGAGTCCTAAACCTAAAACTACATTCGATAAAATTTATGAATCTCTGCACATCACTATCGTCAATAAAGTAATACAATTATTTCCTTCAAAGTCGTTATCAATTAATACGGAACTTCATGAGCGGACAAACGTCAAACCGGCCATCATAGCGTGCCGCTAGAGTAGTAGAAGTTATTTTCATTCATGTTGTTTAGATATGCTACGTAATTAACATAGTCATTCTACGCCGTAGCCCCGCTACGACAGATGAGCTATCCTTTCCAGTGCAATTTTAAAAAGACTAAAAATGTTACAAAATAAATTTCGTTTCTCATAAAGAAAACTATGAGCAAACAGAATATATGAAAACCATCGAGCAACTCGCCGAAGAGTAGGCACAGTGCAGTTAATTTGATCCTGCAGGAATACTCCGAGACATAGTTGTATGCATCGCCCAGTGTGACAGGGTGACCCTGAGCCTTCATATGGATAAGCAATATCCACCACCACCGCCTCTATAGCCTTTTAACGTCCCACTGCTGGGCACAGCCCTCCTCTCTCATAGGAGAGAGGGATTTAGAGCTTTGACCCGCCACGCTGCTCCAATGCGGGTTGGCGGGCTTTAACGACTATTGTCACATGATAGTAACCGGAACCGACTGCTTAACGAGCTCTCCGAGGCACGGAGGTGAAGCACTGGTAGCTTCCAACTTCGGGCTGGCACGTGCTTCGGAGAGCACGTTAAGCAGTCGGTCCCGGTTATTATAACTCTCATGTGACAATAGTCGTTAAAGCTCGCCAACCCGCATTAGAGTAGCGTGGCGAGCCTGAGCTCTAAATTCCTCTCTCCTATGAGAGAGTAGGCGTGTGCCCAGCACTGGGACGTTAAAAAGGCTGTAGTGGTGGGGTGGTGGTTCCACAGCCCTGCTCCCCCGCAGCACAGGGGTGGCTCAGTGGCGGGAACCTTTTATTAAAACGTCGCTATCAAAGGGAACAGCTTCAATATGATTGCTCTCATCTCCGCAATCTGCAAAACTAGATATTCCGAGATGAGATTTTTGTAAACCGTTGCATAAACTTAAAACACATTTTTGTGGTGGATGAGATTCGAGAATGAACGAGGTACTCGGGTTATTGGCTGGAGTGTTGCCAGGTTTTGTTTATACCCAAAAACAATGGTCAAGTGCGAGTCGGACTCTCGCACATACGATTCTGTACTACTACGCAAGATAAGTTTTCAGTATTTTTGAAAACTTCATCAAAACGTGGTTAGTAACAATACGGAATACAAGTTTTGTTTTGTTCTATACATTCATAACTTAGAGCGAGTATAGTAGCGTAGTGATACGTTGACTATATCTCTCTCGCTCCCGCAGTCGACTGGAGCCGACTTTACCCGAACGAGCGTTACATAGCCGAGCGTGACGGTGCAGCCTCATTCAATACACGCAAAATAAAGTGCTCAGCGCGACTAAAGAAGTTTTCACTTCAAAAATATCTACTTACGAAGTTTGTATACAGATGAATTTCTTTTAAAATAAAATCTTTTACACGTCTTCATCGGCGGAGCTTCGGGCAACCTAAAAAGATTTACTATGCCTTTAATACGAGGTTGTCTTTGTTCTCTTTTTACCTTTTCAGGGTTCCGTACCCAAAGGGCGATATAGAGCCCTTGTCTGTGCTGTTCTTCTGAACATGTACATGTACACGGAATGAGTTATGTACCTGAAATGTGGATATTTGATGTGGAATATTGAATTGAAAATTCAATTAAGTAAGGGGGTCACAAGTACACAAAAAGGCACCGAATCGTCTAGAACTCATTTACCTATTAGAATACGAAGACATTTTTATTATATTAAGTATGTTTTAAAAGAAACTTATCAGTTTTAGACCATTTTTGTTAGGTCAAAAACTAGACTATTCAAGCATTTGGAATTCCCGTATAGAATCTAGACCATAATAGTTATACTGTTTTGAAACAAACAAGACTGAAAATTCATAATTTGTAAGCTGGGATCTAAAGATATTATTTTAATTGGGGTATTTTTCTTTCACAGGTTATTGCGATGTCTTATAGATCAGATAATAAATATTTCACCTAACCTAAAACCGAATTGACCGCAAATACCTAATTAGTTTATTTCAATGTACGGAACCCACGGCGCGCGAGTCCTACTCGCACTTGGCTAGTGTTTTTTTACCCCATTTTCCCTCATTTCGGTGAAACTCCGAAATTCTTAAAGGTTCGCACCTCACTCGTGTTTTATATAGAAACGAGTACTTATATAGAGATTGAGCTGTGTGGCAGAGCGGCTGTATTGGACGCGTTTACCCGACTGCGCGAGATTGGAAGGGGTGTGGTGTAATTGGAACAGAATATTTTAGTCGATTGTGCTCGGTAAGCAACAATGACTCAAAACAGGATGGATGTCTGACTTTGAAGGTGCGGTTTTAGCCTTTCTTTGTGTTCGTCACAGTTACACGCATAAATGTACCCAATATCTATAATATAATAAAACTGTAACAGATCCAATTCTGTACATTGAAGATATTTTGAAAATTTTTATCGGAGGGCACTCTATAATCGATACTGAAGCCAAAACTGCAATTTTTTTCATTTTTGTCTGTCTGTCTGTCTGTCTGTCTGTCTGTCTGTCTGTCTGTCTGTCTGTCTGTATCTTGGCCGCGCATCACGCCGAAACTACTGAACGGATTCGAATGAAACTTGGTACGATTTGAGTTTATACTCCGAGGTAGGACATAGGATACTTTTTATCCCGAAATTCAGCACGGTTCCCTTGGGAGAGGGGATGAAAGTTAAAACGTGTATTTAGCTGTAATTCATTAACGCGTTGTTCGATTGCACTCATTCTTTTTTTGTTAGAAAGGTAATACTTTATATATTGTCCCTAAATTTTTTCAAGGTCATAGGTTTTTTAGTTCAGAAATGACAGACATTTATTGGGTTCAAATAACTTGGGACCCGGATCTTTGAACGTACGGCTTATTTTAAACTGGTGTGCGTTTAAATTTATGTTTGTCGATCTATCTATTTGTTCCAGCTAATTACCGAAACGGCTGGATCAATTTTGATGGAACTTTCAATGTTATAAGGAGTAACTTAGACTACATTTAGTTTAGGTACATAAAAGAATCATGGGATCCGATCCGATCCTATATAAAAACCTTATTTCTACGCGAACGAAGTTGCGGGGATCAGCTAGTCACTAATATTTTTGATTGGTAACCGATTTATCTGAGATTGCTGGCCCGAAGTCGGTTCAATTTTGTTCTAAAATACATCTTGTTATCGGCACTCATATTATAGTTCACCTCAAGGAAGAGTGCAGGTTTTATCAAAATTGGTCCAGTAGTTTTCAAGATGATATGGAGAATTTTCCCTTTTCAGTTATTCTTTGTATGTTGAAAAATCTTTTAATTTTTCTCAAATTATAGCTTGTATAGATTTGACAATTTTGTTTTGTTAAGAAATAGTGTACAAAAGTATTAGTACTATCAAATTGTTATAACTGATCGCTTTGTCAGGTCTGTCGCTGCCTGGAGTGTAGATATCTTCGCCGCGGTGAATAGTGCAGCGCTCAAAGCGCTCCTTTCACGCTGTGAGTGTGACTTTTCTTTGAATTAATAACTCCACGGGATTTTTCTTTCAGTGACTTTTTAATTCAGTATGTATTTACGCTTTCAGCTCGACTTGTTCGTAAATACTTCTTACTTCTTATACAGAGAAATTATGTTAAATTTTATTAAACGGAATTCTAGAAAGATGTGTTTGCGACGGTTATAAATTCACTTAGCAACTAAATCAAATTAACAAGGTTTCATTTAAGAAACATTTAAAACAACTTCGGTCCAGGAATCTCACAGAAATCGATGTCGGTACATCACCACTACCAACACTAAAGCCTTTTTAACGTCCCACTGCTGGGCACATGCCTCCTCTCTCACAGGAGAGAGGGATTTAGAGCTTAGACCCGCCACGCTGCTCCAACGCGGGTGTCGGTAAACATCAAAAATATATTTTGTGACTAACAGGTACATTATGCATTTAACTTCGTACATAAGAATGATAACTAGGTATATGCTAAATACTAAAATGTTCGAAGGTATGTAGATTACTGTAGTAAAAAATGATCAAAATCGATTCATTGGTTTTTGCAATAATCGCGAACATCTATCTATAATATAATAAAACTGTAACAGATCCAATTCTGTACATTGAAGATATTTTGAAATTTTTTATTGGAGGGCACTCTATAATCGATACTGAAGCCAAAACTGCAATTTGTTTCATTTTTGTCTGTCTGTCTGTCTGTCTGTCTGTCTGTCTGTCTGTCTGTCTGTCTGTCTGTATCTTGGCCGCGCATCACGCCGAAACTACTGAACGGATTCGAATGAAACTTGGTACGATATGAGTTTATACTCCGAGGTAGGACATAGGATACTTTTTATCCCGAAATTCAGCACGGTTCCCTTGGGAAAGGGGAAGAAAGTTAAAACGTGTATTTAGCTCTAATTCAATAACGGGTACTTCGATTTAACTCATTCTTTTTTTGTTAGAAAGGTAGTACTTTAAGTATTGTCCCGTAAATATTTCAAGGTCATAGGTTTTTTAGTTCAGAAATGACAGACATTACAACCCTGAGTATTGGGTTCAAATAACTTGGGACCCGGATCTTTGAACGTACGGCTTATTATAAACTGGTGTGCGTTTAAATTTATGTTTGTCGGTCTGTCTATTTGTTCCAGCTAATCTCCGAAACGGCTGGGTCGATTTTAATGGAACTTTCAATGTTATAAGGAGTAACTTAGGCTAAATTTAGTTTAGTACATAAAAGAATTATGGGATCCGATCCGATCCTATATAAAAACCTATATCCACACGAACGAAGTTGCGGGGGTCAGCTAGTAATATAATAAAACTGTAACAGATCCAATTCTGTACATTGAAGATATTTTGAAAATTTTTATTGGAGGGCACTCTATAATCGATACTGAAGCCAAAACTGCAATTTTTTTCATTTTTGTCTGTCTGTCTGTCTGTCTGTCTGTCTGTCTGTCTGTATCTTGGCCGCGCATCACGCCGAAACTACTGAATGGATTCAAATGAAACTTGGTACGATTTGAGTTTATACTCCGAGGTAGGACATAGGATACTTTTTATCCCGAAATTCAGCACGGTTCCCTTGGGAGAGGGGATGAAAGTTAAAACGTGTATTTAGCTGTAATTCATTAACGCGTTGTTCGATTTCACTCATTCTTTTTTTGTTAGAAAGGTAGTACTTTATATATTGTCCCGTAAATATTTCAAGGTCATAGGTTTTTTAGTTCAGAAATGACACACATTTATTGGGTTCAAATAACTTGGGACCCGGATCTTTGAACGTACGGCTTATTTTAAACTGGTGTGCGTTTATATTTTATGTTTGTCGGTCTGTCTATTTGTTCCAGCTAATCTCCGAAACGGCTGGATCGATTTTAATGGAACTTTTAATGTTATAAGGAGTAACTTAAGCTACATTTAGTTAGTAGTACATAAAAGAATTATGGGATCCGATCCGATCCTATATAAAAACCTATATCTACGCGAACGAAGTTGCGGGGGTCAGCTAGTCCTTAAATACGAGTCGAATACATAACCTTCTTTTTTGAAGTCGGTAAAAAAATCTTGTCATTTTTATACGCATTTATTCAGGGTTTAGGCTGTGCCCAGTATGTCGGTGACGTCACAGGTCACTCAATAATAAAATACCGGATCGAACCAATATATAACTCAGTCTGATCCGGAAAAATCCAGATTTGGTTGCCTCGCCGAGCCGAGCAGAGCTGGCTGTAAATCATGCGTCTCTTTCAAACGAAAGTGACCGAGAGGGAAAGAAACAAATACATTGCGTTGGCAGGTAAATCTCACCTGATGGTAAGTGACGATGCAGTCTAAGATGGAAGCGGGCTAACCTGGAGAGGTATAAAGCAACCGCCATGTTTCTGGCTGGTTCTTCCCGGTAGGAAGAAGTCCCTTTTTATCAACTACATAATTTGCCCTTGACTGTAATCTCACCTGACGGTAAGTGTTGATACAGTCTAAGAGGGAAGCGGGGTACCCCTGATCGGTTTCTACACGGCATCGTACCGGAACGCTAAATCGCTTGGCGGCACGGCTTTGCCGGTAGGATGGTAACCAGGATGGTAACTAAAGCCTCCCACCAGACAAGACCAGAGACAATTTAGAAATTAAAATCCTGAATTGCCTCTGCCGGGAATCGATCCAATTATAAAACCACAGAGCACACCACTGCGCCAGGGAAGTCGTCAAAGAACCAATTGTCCGACACAATTATTCCGGACCAATACTCCTCTAATTCTCCTACGTTAGGCTCTCAACCTATAGATGTCCACTGCTGGACATAGGTCTCTGATCGCCAGCGGCTGCCAGCGCCTCGCTTGAGCGCGTCCGGCCATCTTGTGAACCGAGAAGAACCACCAACAAACTCGGCGAAAATAGTTAAACTATTGATGTTGGACTCACGAGTGACGAGGTACTGGGGCGAGCAGTGTTGGCAGCATTGATAAAAACTAAAAAGCACTGAATCCTAAAACTTTACGATTTTCCAAAAAATACAGAATCTACTATACATAACTATATATCTACTACCTATAATACTGAATAGAACTATTTTTGTTGGCATTTTCCAGCGAATTCGAGTGGTAGGTACACGAACAGAAAGAAATGCGAAAAAAAGGAAACCCTGTTTTTTACAGCTAAAAAAGTGCTCCGATTCTTTTCCGAAAAGCCTTTTTTCCCCGAAAACTACAAAAAACTAGTTTTGTAAAGCGCCCGAAGTTGGAGGCTGCGATTGCTCTCTTACGTAATAGACTTTCAATTTAAGCGGGTAGGTACAACGTAAAAGTTACGTAGATATTGAAAATGAACCTTAAAATTAATTATGATAAGATCGATATTTTAACGGCGATTGAAATAAAATGTGGAAGTTTATTGAAAATTTAATTTTAAAATTGCGCAGTCAAGGTTGATTTTGGAATGGCATAATATTCATCTTTGAATGGTTTTGTTGTCACAAGCGTTAGTGTGTAAAATGTTAGTTGAATTTCGGCTTTAGTTTTAAAGCTTGAAGGTGGATTTTTCAATGACCTTTAAAACGAAATTTGGGGATTTAGTTGAAATCGAACGTTATGTTGATGGTTATACGGTTGGTTTTACAGTGTTGTGAATTGGTCTTGCGATATCTCGGATGCACTCGGAGTTATGAGCGGTTGCAAGGTATATTTTCAGCTTTGGGAACTACCATTTGCTTTTATGGAAAATCTCGATTCAAAAATGCACACGATTTTTGAGTGATTTCGAAATATTACGTTGAACTGGAATTGGAATTTTGATGTAGGTACCTATTCTAATGCGGATTATAGCAAAATAATTTTGGCTATTCATCGTAACTATATTATGGTTTCCCGCAAAGTAACGCCTGCAATAGAATAGAATAGAATAGAAAAGAAAAGTTTTTTAAAATAGAATAGAAAAGTTTTTTATTCAAATAAACTTTTACAAGTACTTTTGAATCGTCAATTGAATCTAACATTGGTTCGGAATGCCGTTCCAACCGAGAAGAACCAGTAAGAAACTCGGCGGTTGCTCTTTTTTTTTTTTTTTTTTTAAATAACAATACAACAGTTTATGTACATGATTGAAATGCTGTCTCGTGCATTGTTGGAACAAATTAAATCCATGCTTTTTTATCATTTATATAATCTTCAATTGTATAATATGCTTTTTAGGGTTCCGTACCCGAAGGGTAAAAACGGAGCCCTATTAATGTCACTCGGCTGTCTGTCTGTCTGTCTGTCTGTCTGTCTGTCTGTCTGTCTGTCCGTCTGTCCGCCGGTCACAGGTCTCTAGCTCGCAGACGAAATGAGTTACAAACCTGAAATGTTGGTATTTAGTGTAAAACGTTAACCCAAAATCAAATATTGAATTAGAAATTGAATTAAATTATTTTTCAGGGGGGCTCCCATACATGAAAAAGGAGCCGGAAAAAAAAAATTTCTTTACCCTAGCTTGTGGGGTATCATTGTTTAGAGCTCATTAAGTAGAGTACAAATATATATATTTTTAATTTTTATCTCAAAAAATAAGGAAATGGGAGGCCATCAAAGTTGTCAGTTTTAGACCATTTTTGTGACGGGGGCTATCTCAAAAACTAAACTAGTTGGGAATATGATATTTCAGTATATTATGTACTATATGCTCTATTTAAACAACAAATACTGAAAACAACGATTTATTAAATAGTTTATAAGCTGTGACCAAAATAAACGAACATTTTTTTGGGTTTTTCTTTCACGGTTTGTTGCGATGTCTAGCTCGGAAATTAAATATTTCTGAGACCCAAAATATTATATTGTTCATAATTATGTACGGAACCCTGAAAGAGCGAGGCCCGACTCGCACTTGGCTGATTTTTTTATAATAGGCTTACAATTCTACACATGTGAATTACAATTAAATATTAGGCTATTTAAATAATAGGCTTACAATTCTATTTAATCAAAGATATCAACATCACACTCGGTACGCACCGATTTCGACGTAATTTATTTGTTTTAGTGCACATAATAATCGTGGAAAGTGCTATTTTGAAGTACACAGAAGTTCACTATGCTTAGTCTCAGTTTGCACAACTCGAAAACTTTACTAAATACTACTAACTGATCGAAACACAATGACTTCAGAGTAAAATGGACCCAAACCGGCTTATTTTAAGGTTTGAGTTCGTCAATATAGTTATTCTGCATTCGTTTACAGCTAGCGCCTCCAGAAATGTTGGAAAAAATAAATATTCGAAGTATTGAATTACGACTTTAAAATAGAGAGTCTTTGGGTTAATTTTGCATTACATATTATAGTTTTTCCGGTTCGCCGGTTCTACTCTATATCTATGGTAGTGGTACAGAGGCTCGTGTCTCTGTCTGAAGGTGGCACAAGGCGCCCCCCCCCCTACCGCCACCTGCGCAGCATCTGCCAAGTTACTTTACTTTGAGAACAATGAACAGACTGCCGCAACTTTTGGAAGATAGCTCTCACGGATTGGCAATCTTAATGCAAGCATATTTGTATTGGAACTCTACATCATACATGATTACAAGATATAAGGAGACAGCCTCCGAAAACTATCACACTAGCGCTGTTATTATTACACTAATATTATTAAGGCCAAAATTTTGTGTGTGTATGTGTGTGTGTGTGTATGTTTGTTACTCTTTAATGCCGCAACTCCTGAACTGATTTGGCTGAAATTTTGAATGGAGATAGATTACGCATACGCTTTTATCCTGGAAAATCCACAGTTCCCACAGGATTTTCAAAAACCCGAAATCTATAGCTACAGCTATAGGTAGATTACTATACCAAACTTCCTTGAAAGTACCTATAGAGGTTGGAAAAGGGAGCGGGAACGGGAACCGGAAATCCACGTTTCACTCGGGATTTGTGAAAACTCCAAAACCAATAACCATTTGCCATATAGGGTAGATATCGCGCACAACGGTAGGTATCTATTCGTATGTAACGCTACGTTCGTTGACCTCTGGCGTCAGCTGGTTTTATTTGAATTACATTATGAACTGTAAAAAATACAGGATTTTTTTTGCAATAACAGTTCTGTTTAATTCCCCAATTTAACTGGTATTGCACAAAGAATGCAATTTTTTTGTAAAAACGATTTTATAATATAGTTACCTGTCTGCGTTTCCGAGATAATTCTCCTGACACTCTGTTTAAGTGATATAATTTAGTCTACAATGTATCTGTCGCTACATATTATAAAGCAGTGTTCCCCACCGAGTCTGTCTGTTAGTTCGCGATAAACCCAAAATTTACTGAACGGATTTTCGTGTGGTTTTCACCAATAGATAGAGTGATTCATGAGCAAAGTATTGGTATATAATTTGTTAAGATTTTGTGTAAATTAGTTGAAATATGACGATAATTGTTGAAAATGTCGCAAAAAGTCAAGCCGCCTGGGAGCGTTCATCGAAAACGCTGCCTGATCCCTTTGAGTCATCGAATACCTATTTATTCTAAGCTTTGAGTCTTGAGTTATAACAAAACAATGTATGGTGGGATAGTAGCGGCTAATTACTACCCGTGCGAAGCAGTTTGTCGTGTGCAGTGTGTCGCAGGGCCCGTGTGAAGCCCTCAGAAGGTGGGTCGCTTTTGTATTTTACACTTATTTTACACTATATAAAAAAGTATGGCTTTACAGCAGTGTATTTACTATCCAAGTGGTATAGTAGAGTATAGAACAGGTGAGGGTAGATAGAAACCCATATCGGAAATGAGTTTTATGTTTGTGGAATACGTTACTCAGTAGTGTGCGTTGATGGATGGCGCCGGAAGTGTCAGTTTGTCCGTCACACTGATGGACATTTGGAGGACGAGCAGCCGAGACAAAAAGAGACAAAAAAATTTTTGGAAAGTACCAAAAAGTAAGAAATTTTAAAGGAAATTGAAGTTATAACAGTGCATACTCAATCCTTATTTCCCTACTATTATTATATACGCGAAAGTGACTGTGTTTGTTATTGTCTGTCTATCTGTTACGCTCTCATGCCTAAGCCGCTGAACAGATTTTGATGGTTTAATTATCATAAAGTATATACTTTCAGGAATGTTTTAGTATATAATACACCTAGTTGTTATTGATGTTACTATTTTTAGAATAATACTCTCGTCGCCTATCACTACATATTATAAAACAAAGTCGCTTTCTCCGTCCCTATATCCCTATGTCCCTATGTCCCTATGTATGCTTAAATCTTTAAAACTACGCAACGGATTTTGATGCGGTTTTTTTTAATAGATAGAGTGATTCAAGAGGAAGGTTTATATGTATAATAACATCCATTAAATAGTGGAGAAATACTGTTATTTTTGAGGTTTCTAATGTGATGTCATAAATAATTACATTTTTTCCGCTCACATTGCAAACGCAGGCTGAACCCTACGAGATTTATCAAAATAATGTACTAAGTATTGTACACATTGAAAAGGTCTACAGAAAAGTCCGCGATGGTATATGTCTATCTCTTATGGATATCCCACAATAACATTTTTTTGTCATTTACTTTTTACGACAAATAATGGTTAATTTTCGAAGCGATTTCAACCAATACAGCATTAATCCTTATCTAATTAAATACCTTAAATACATTGTTGATTTAATATAAATCCATATGGCCCTTTACAGCATATAATTTAAATGAATACTTTCGAAGATATTACAGATTTAAAAATTGCGGCGGCGGGAGCGTGCCTATAAGCGCGTCGATGGCCGCGGTTCTCCCTATATAATAGCCCAGTGTCGATAATAATTTTTGAAATCAAGAAAAAATCACAGTACGTAGGATGAAACCCATTGGAAAAGGAGGAGAATATTATAAAAATACAATGAAAAATAATTTACGAGCGATCTGAGCTCGGGAAAAAAGGGGGGGATTTTTAAGGGTAAAAAACGGTTTATCTCGATTTCCGGCAAAACTAGAAGTCCTATGGAAAAAAATCAAATGGCAAAGTTGTAGGTAATAAAAAGATTTATAACTTTTGTATTTACACTTTTTTCACATAACCTCAAAATTTATGTGAAAAGTTCAAAAAACCAAGTTTTTGGTTTTTTATTTTTATCTTTTAAAATAAATATTTTTTTTTCACGGAATCTGGTGAAAACTTACCTTTTTATGTCCCAAATACACTGTAATTTATTTAGTTTGAAATATTTAGTTTTTCTCCTTATTTTTGACTTAATATCGACTTAATTCTGACAGCTGTCATTGTCATTTACAGATGAGTTATTTATATGGAGAACAGGGTTAACATCTACGAAGTACGATTTTACCCCAAACTACTTTAATTCCCTGTCAACATATAAAGCTCTAAGCCGCTTAATAATATTAATTGTTTCGCCCTAAAATAGAAATTGCTAAGAATGGAAACTAGAAAGTGCACACTAACAGCAATAGAAAACAAAAGAAGCACATTGAAAAAAATTTATTCAAAAATGGAAGTCGAATGACATTATCACCATGAAGTGTCTGTCAGGCATTTGTCATATCTACATGCAGCAGTTGATTTGTATTTGCATAAGTTTTGAATTTTTTATCTTTTTTGTGGGAATTGTTTTATCTCTGGTAACATTATGAAACGTCAGAATTCCACGGAAATAGTAATTCGGGTATAAGGTGAGATATAGTAAGTTCATTTTGGAAAATATCGTAAAAAGTCAAGCCGCCTGGGAGTTTTCATCGAAAACGCTGCCTAATCCCTGAGCGGGTAGTACCTACGCATAATATGCTCTACTACCCGTGCGAAGCCGGGGCGGGTCGCTAGTATATAATATATATCACCGTGTTTGTACAGCACAGTTGTTCAGCGTGTTTACTCCTAGCTCTCGCTCGCATCTAATATGATAAACCTTTTCGCTGACGGACGACGGAAACCGCCCCCTACCTGTGCCCCTACTTCGTAGCCTTACTCCCAACAATCGGTGTGGCCAACTATTTTGTATTGCCATGCTAATATATAAAATTGTTTCGATCCGTACCTACTATTTTAGATAATTTAGTGATTCTTATTTTATAAAATCATGGCTAATCATAACGATAATAACACAGAATCACAACACTATCCACAACATATTCCCAGATCTACTCGTTATTCGTACCAACACCAGCGAACGATGCCAGAATAATAGAGTTTAGCGTTCCCGGGGGACGAGGGACATTGAATTTCATTGTTTCGCGTTACATTCAACTTTATGATTTCACTCCTGTCTTTAGTCCCATGGGGATTTATTTGAATTGCATATTACTTAGGTATACAGCTTTGAGCCAAAGTTCGATGAACCGATGGACGTTGGGGTCCCGAGATGCTCGAATGCCGACCACGCATCGGAAAGCGCAGCATTGAAGGGCCCCCACTCAGGATTTCAAGCGCATTGCTGACAGCCACTAGACCTACATCATGTCCATCGTTTGAGGATTTAAATACCAACAAATCTGATTAAATTAAAAATTTATGTTCACACATTATTTTTACACGCTTTATATTAGCTTCACCTGTATGTATGTTTGTAACCGACTTCTTTGAACGCGATTTTGACCCACTTTAAACGGCCAGATTTCATTCAAACTTTGTAAATTTATCGAGGACAATACACTAATTTGATAAGATTATTTCATTATTCAATTTCGAAAATAAGATTTTGTGTTCATTTATCAAAAGTCATCGGTAAGCAAAAACAATAAACATTCAAAATCGCATGGTAACTAACTGTAGCTAGGGTAAACAGAATAGATGTCACACACAACTAAAATCTAAGCACAAAACGCACGAATGCGAAGATAAAACAATATTAAAACAAAATAATAATATTATTAATTAGTACTTATTTACTTTAATCATATTGTACGATTTACAATAAAAAACAAATAAAATAATTTATTAATAATTAATATCTGTTCTATTTTAAGTGACATGATTTTTTAGTGTTTTATAAATAAACCAAACTAAAAAGTAGAAAATAAATAATAGTTTAAAAAAAAACTAAAAAACACGCTTTTTTATAGAAAACCAAACTAAAAAATAGAAAATAAATTTTAATAAATATAAATTAATAATAGTGTGCATATGAAAAAAATGTATTTTATTTAAAAAAAGCGTGGGGTGCTTTTAAGATATTATCGAAATGATAATCCTCTATACACCCATGCACCCTACGCTTTTTTTTTTAAATAAAATACATTTTTTTCATATGCACACTATTATTAATTTATATTTATTAAAATTTATTTTCTATTTTTTAGTTTGGTTTTCTATAAAAAAGCGTGTTTTTTAGTTTTTTTTTAAACTATTATTTATTATACTTTGTAGCTACGGATCTGCTTTGTAGTAACGTTTGAAATCGGTTGTAAAAATAAATAAACTTTATTTATTACAAGTATAAATTAAAAATTAAAAAAACCCCCGACATTCGCCATTTTGTGGTGGCGGCCATCTTGGATTTCCATAATGCTATTCTACTAGTCAAGCCCTTTCATTTGATGGAGTTGTGAAAAAAATATGCAATCCGCTACTTTGTAGCCGCGGTTATCTTGGATCGATTTTCATAAAACATAACTAACAACACTCTCGACTAATTCACGTTTCAAACAAAAACCGCATTCAAATCGGTTCACCCGTTTGAGCACTACAGGGGATCAGACAGACACATACACACACAGACACGTCAAACTTATAACACCCCATCGTTTTTGCGTTGGAGGTTAAAAACACTATCGTTAGTTTTTGAATGTTCACAGCTTAGGACTGCAGTACCCTACAGCATCAGAACTGAGAACTCAGAATCATGGGTAGGTATAGTTTAACCAGTTACTCATATATTTTATGAGATCATCTCGCAAATCCTTTATCGATCAAAAAACATCCCGCTATTCGTTCCGAGAATCTCGGAGAAATTGGTGTTACAAAATATAAAAAATAGAAAAATAAATGCATCAAATTCTCAAGCTTTTTGGAATTCGGTTAACAAGCTTCAAGTTATGCACAAAAGGCGAGCTAATCTCTACAGGAGCGGGCACTGAACGCTGGCGGAGTGAATTTACACCACATTATCTAAGACCCGGCCGCTTAGCTGTTAAATATGCGACACTAACGCTGAGCTTACACTCTGAGTGCGGAGCGCCGCCTGAGCCAGTTTATATGCAGTTTGCACCGTTATGATGCCGTCTAATCGCTTACCCCGGTCACATGAGTAGATATTCCTACAGAGAGGAAGCGTCATACAAGCGTCCTTCATACAAGCAAACTGGAGGTGTGTGCCGGGGATCGAACTCGGCCCTCCCGAAAGGGAAGTGGAAGTCTATACCATTAGGCTAACACCGCTTACTAGGCTATAAAGTTTAAATTTACAAAATTGACATTAAAAACGTGTACAGTGCGCCAATTTTGAATAAATAACCTGAATCTCAATAATTATAAAATAGGTAGTAAAAGAAAGTCTCGCTTGTTTCTATAAGACAAGAAAATTAACCACTTTTTTAAAGTTTAAAAATACTTTTTATCAGGTCTAATAACCTTTTAATATCTTATTCAAACGGACCTCGCACAAAAGACCTTCCATGATCACGACCCTTTTTTACTATCCTTGTAATTTTGTCGGGGTTGAAGCCATTGTCATTCCATGGTCATTCCCTTCAATGGATTAGCTAATCACACGCAATTAATTTCTACCCATCCTCGTAGAGTGAGTGAGTGTATTTTGTAAAGGCTTGTATTCTGTACAATAAGATGCTTGAAGGAATCGTGAATGTTAACTATTATAGTTGAACCCACTTCCATAGAATAAAGAATGTGTTATCACAGAGTAGAGGTTTGAATGTGTAACACATTGTGCAGGGTATTTTCCCTGGCGCCGGCGGGAAACCAAACACTAATCTTCCGACACAGGGTGTAAGGGAAACCATTTGTATTACACTTATAGTATTAGTGGTTTAGTATTTATTATTTTTCAAACCGGCAATCACACCTTACACTATACAGAAAAGGCGAACGTTTGTGTATACACATGTAATATACACATGTAATATATGTGTGTATGTTTGTTACTCTATAACGCCGCAAATACTGAACTGATTTGGCTGAAATTTTGAATGGAGATAGATTATGCCCTGATTTAACATAGGCTACTTTTTATCCTGCAAAAATCCACAGTTCCCACGGGATTTTGAAAAAACCGAAATCTACAACTGTAGCTATAGGTAGATTATTATAGCAAACTTCCTTGAAAGTAGATATAAAGGTTCGAAAAGTGAGCGGGAACGGGAACCAGAAATCCACAATTCCCTTAGGATTTGTGAAAAACCGAAATTCACGCGGGCGAAGCCGCGGGCAAAAGCTAGTAGATTAAAACGTGCAAAACGCAGCGACGACGTTAGGTATTTACCCAACGTTCGTTGACCTCTAGCGTCAGCTGATTGCATTACATTGCAATTTATATCTATCTTCTATCTATATAATATAATAAAACTGTAACAGATCCAATTCTGTACATTGAAGATATTTTGAAAATTTTTATCGGAGGGCACTCTATAATCGATACTGAAGCCAAAACTGCAATTTTTTTCATTTTTGTCTGTCTGTCTGTCTGTCTGTCTGTCTGTCTGTCTGTCTGTATCTTGGCCGCGCATCACGCCGAAACTACTGAATGGATTCGAATGAAACTTGGTACGATATGAGTTTATACTCCGAGGTAGGACATAGGATACTTTTTATCCCGAAATTCAGCACGGTTCCCTTGGGAGAGGGGAAGAAAGTTAAAACGTGTATTTAGCTATAATTCAATAACGGGTACTTCGATTTAACTCA
This sequence comes from Melanargia galathea, assembly GCA_920104075.1. Lineage (NCBI taxonomy): Eukaryota > Metazoa > Arthropoda > Insecta > Lepidoptera > Nymphalidae > Melanargia > Melanargia galathea. The sequence continues at coordinate 86,563 of OV049857.1, read as the reverse complement.
TTCTTTTTTTGTTAGAAAGGTAGTACTTTAAGTATTGTCCCGTAAATATTTCAAGGTCATAGGTTTTTTAGTTCAGAAATGACAGACATTTATTGGGTTCAAATAACTTGGGACCCGGATCTTTGAACGTACGGCTTATTTTAAACTGGTGTGCGTTTAAATTTATGTTTGACGGTCTGTCTATTTATTCCAACTAATCTCCGAAACGGCTGGATCGATTTTAATGGAATTTTCAATGTTATAAGGAGTAACTTAGGCTACATTTAGTTTAGGTACATAAAAGGATTATGGGATCCGATCCGATCCTAAATAAATACCTATATCTACGCGAACGAAGTTGCGGGGTTCAGCTAGTAATATAATAAGACTGTAACAGATCCAATTCTGTACATTGAAGATATTTTGAAAATTTTTATTGGAGCGCACTCTATAATCGATACGAAGCCAAAACTGCAATTTTTTTCATTTTTGTCTGTCTGTCTGTCTGTCTGTCTGTCTGTATCTTGGCCGCGCATCACGCCGAAACTACTGAATGGATTCGAATGAAACTTGGTACGATTTGAGTTTATACTCCGAGGTAGGACATAGGATACTTTTTATCCCGAAATTCAGCACGGTTCCCTTGGGAGAGGGGATGAAAGTTAAAACGTGTATTTAGCTGTAATTCATTAACGCGTTGTTCGATTTCACTCATTCTTTTTTTGTTAGAAAGGTAGTACTTTATATATTGTGTCGTAAATATTTCAAGGTCATAGATTTTTTAGTTCAGAAATGACAGACATTTATTGGGTTCAAATAACTTGGGACCCGGATCTTTGAACGTACGGCTTATTTTAAACTGGTGTGCGTTTAAATTTATGTTTGTCGATCTGTCTATTTGTTCCAGCTAATTACCGAAACGGCTGGATCAATTTTGATGGAACTTTCAATGGCAGATAGGTGATGTTATAAGGAGTAACTTAGGCTACATTTAGTTTAGGTACAAAAAAGGATTATGGGATCCAATCCGATCCTATATAAAACCTATATCCAGGCGGACGAAGTCGCGGGGGTCGGCTAGTCAGAAATATTTTTTCGATTTTTTTGTGTGATATATTGTCAGTAATCGTCACTACTATAATAGCACCTGTCTTCGTTTGATCCAAGATGGCCGCCGCTATAGAATAGAATAGAATAGAATAGAATAGAAAAGTTTTTTATTCAAATAAACTTTTACAAGTGCTTTTGAATCGTCGATTGAGTCTACCACAGGTTCGGAATGCAGTTCCAGCCGAGAAGAACCTGTAAGAAACTCGGCGGTTGCTCTTTTTAAAAATAACATTATAACAATTATTATTATTAATGTACATGATTGAAATGCCGTCTCGCGCATTGCTGGAACGAGTTAAATCCAAGCTTTTTTATCGTTTATATAATCTTCAGTTGTATAATAAGCTTTTTTTATGAGCATACTTTTAAGAAAGTTCTTAAACTTGTGTAAAGGCAAGTCTAAGACATATTTTTTATTCGGATAAACTTTTACAAGTGCTTTTGAATCGACAAATGAATCTACCACTGGTTCAGAATGGTGCTTACAATTCCACACGTTAAGAAGGGCAGACAAAAGTAGCCCCATTTCCGACGGCGGCACCCGTTCACGAGCATGACGCATGATCCAGCCATTGCTTCGCTCAACCATATTTGAGGGAACGTAACAACCCGCACCACACGACACCACCACAGAAATGTTTAAAGAGAGCGTGACATACTTAGGCTACCCATGATTAAAGCATCGAATTGAACACCAATAATCGAATACTCCTCAAGTTATAATAGCGTATAAAGCGAATAAATTAAATCCATGCTTTTTTATCATTTATATAATCTTCAATTGTATAATATGCTTTTTTCATGAGCACACTTTTAATAGAATTCTTAAACTTGTGTAAAGGCAAATCTAAGATTTGTTGTGGAATTTTGTTATAGAACATTACGCCCATTCCCACAAACGACCTTTGGACCTTTTTGAGGCGTAATCGAGGAATCACTAGTCCATCTCTATTTCTTAACCGCCTATCGTGTAATTCACACTTTTTATTGTAACTGTGAATGTTTTGCTTAACAAAAATTATGTTGTTATAAATATATTGAGAAGCTACTGTAAGAATACCTATTTCTTTAAATTTCTCTCGAAGGGAATCCCGCGGTTTTAAATTATAAATTGCGCGAATTGCCCTTTTTTGTAAAACGAAAATTTTTCCAATATCAGCTGCTTTACCCCATAGTAAGATTCCATACGACATAATACTATGGAAATATGCAAAATAAACTACTTTTGCAGTTTCTACGTCTGTTAACTGTCGAATCTTCCTAACAGCGTAAGCAGCAGAGCTAAGCTTGCCAGCAAGTGTTGCTATATGGGTGCCCCATTGAAGCTTTGCATCTAGGGTTATTCCCAAGAACACAGTTGTGTTCTCAGTTTTCAATGGCTGACCACTTATCTTTAAATTGTTGCTAGTAATCCTTGTATTGGGCAATAAAAACTCGACACACTTGGTTTTTTTAGCATTTAAAAGTAGATTATTTATAGTAAACCAGTGTGAAACTTGAGATAAAGTATTATTTACATCGTCAAAATTGTCTTTAGTTCTATCGACTTTAAAAATTAAAGACGTATCATCAGCAAATAGTACAATATCGCAAGCATTTTTGACGAAATGTGGTAAGTCATTAATATAAACCAGAAACATGAATGGACCTAGAATAGAGCCTTGGGGGACACCCATCACTGAGGCTGATCCGGATGACTTAACATCATTGATGCATACCCTTTGTATACGATCACCGAGATAAGACGCAATGAGACTGAGTGCAGATTCTTTAATACCATAGTGGCCTAATTTTCGTAAAAGAGTCTCGTGCTCAACGCAATCAAATGCTTTTGACAAATCACAGAAGATACCAATGGCATTCTGTGACTTTTCCCAAGCATCGAAAATGTGCCGTAACAGCCTTGCGGCCGCATCGGTTGTTGAACGACCCTTAGTAAAACCATACTGCTCAGAGTGAAGTAATTTATTTAAATTAAAGTGCAGGAGCAGTTGGTTGAGCATTATTTTTTCAAATATCTTGCTGAGAGTTGGTAGAATTGAAATCGGCCTATAGTTATTTGGATCAGTTTTACTTCCCGACTTAAACAGAGGTATCAATTTACTACATTTCATGAGGTCGGGAAATGATCCCGAATCTATGGACTTGTTAAAAATTACAGCAAGATATGGCGCAATAACATCAATAATATTGTGAATTATTTTTACTGATATTCCCCATAAATCTCCTGTTTTTTTGTGTTGCAAAGATTTAAATGTTTTGATAATATCATATGGGGTTACGTATTTAAATCGAAATAATACATTGCACTCAGAAACATTGCCCCTCAGGATATTATAGGCTTCTGTTGGCGAGGAATTCAGGGAATTAGTCGTGGTAACTGGAATATTTTGGAAGAAGTTCTCAAAAGTATTTGCTATCTCTATATCAGAGTCAATAATATGATTATTAATTTTTAACTCCAGTTTATTAGTATGTACTTTATGTTTCCCCATTTCATCACTGATGATATCCCAAGTTGCTTTTATTTTATTATCAGAATTCATGATTTTCTGTTTTATATAAAGAGATTTTGCCTGTATGCAAACATTTCGAAACAATTTGGAATAATTTCTTACGTATTCAATAAACGCGGGGGTATAATTATATTGTTTTTCTGCATACAGGTCAAACAACTTGTTTCGACTTTTATAAATGCCAACAGTTGCCCAGTCACTAAATTTAAGATTTTTAAACAATCGTTTTTCTATGATTTTAAAGATGGAGGTAAATTGAGTGTTTATTACATCAAAAAACGTGCTATAAAGTTCATCCGGATCATCCTGCGTAAGGTCAAGTGTCGGTAATATAGTTGAGATAGTATGTTTGAATTGCCTTACTTTTTTAGTGGTAACTGGCCTATATTTTATTACTTTTGCTTTATTCTGTTCACTACTAGGAACAGATATCATTTGTCCGCAGTGATCAGATCTTAGATTACTGATAATTGATTTTTCGATGATTTTACAATCACAGAAAATGTTGTCAATACAAGTAGCTGTGTTCGCAGTTATTCTTGTAGGTTCAACAAAAATATTCTCTAAATTAAAGCTTCTAAAAAGATTTAGCAGTCTACCCGTAAAAGGAGTGTGGAGCAAAATATCAATATTAAAATCTCCACAAATTATTATTTTTTTTGATGACCTACATATCCTCCTTAGAACCTCCTCCATGATATCCTCAAAGAGCACAAAGTCACCTGTGGGAGGACGGTACACGCAAACTATAATATATCGCTCCAGCTCAACACAAGACAGCTCAGTAATGCGTTCAAGAGAAAGGCTAACAATGTCTTTTCGTTCTTTGTAATTGATATTGTTTCGCATCATTATTAAAGATCCCCCGCGTATAGCCGTTTTTCTTGAGAACGCACTTGACAGAGAGTAATTTTGTAGATGTACAATTAATTGATAATTATTGAGCCAATGCTCAGTGAGGCATAAGATGTCAATATCAAATTCTTTAATGAAAAGTTCAACCTCATGTTCTTTGCCAGATAAGCCCTGTATATTTTGATGCACAAGATGAATTTTACATTGCTTATCTGTTGTCTTATTTCCTAGTTTAAATTTGTACAAGTATTTTCAGTACAACAAGAGTTAACTTCTAAGGTCAATAAACCTGGATTACTACTATTATTAATTAAATCTATATTATTTGTACAACATGTACCATTGTCAATCAATGTCAAAATACTGGAATTAGTACTATTACTAATTATGTCAATGTCATTTGTACAACATGTACCATTGGCAGTCAAGCTTAAAGTAGCCGAATCCTGTATATTACAAGCTACTAATGTAGCTATTTGTTTTCTATATCTAGCGGGCAGATACATAGTATCTCTTGTCAATTTAAAATTTTTAATAAATTTATTTGTATTAAAGAAATGGAAAGATTCTCTATGACCAAAAGTTAAATTATACAAGAGCCCATTGAGCTTGTAAACATATTTATTTTGTGCCGGGGTCAAAGTGTCTGAGTAGGGAAAAGCACAAAGTATAAATTTGCAGTCTGACTTTCTTTGAATGTTTAATAAATACTCAAAACTTTTTAGAATTTCTTTTTTGGATAGTCGCAGACTATTCCCTATTAACAGAACAACTGTACTGTGCCTGTCTAAACAACCCTCCTTAATATTTTTAATTATATGCTCATATGGAGCCCCGGGGTTGCATATGTTAAATACCTGTTGTTGTAATTTGTTACTAAGTAGACAGCCAAAGTCTTTTCCGAACTCATCAGACACAACAAAAGTTCTACGTTGTCGTGAATGTGAAACATCATTTTGATTTTTATGGACTTTTTGAATATGTGTGTATTGACCGTCCCCGGGCACATCTAGAGGAACGCTATCTGAACACTGGCATTTATTTACCAGTGAGTCAAACCGATCCATATTATATTTGCTTAGGGCTAACAATTCATCAGCAGCCAGTATTTGCTCACCAATCTGTTTTTGCGACAGCTCATACTCATATGAAACATGTTTCAATGAATTTTCCAATCTCAAAATTTCATTATTAAGGCAATGAACGTCAGTTTCATATTGTTCTCTGACTTCCTGCAGTGATGAACAACATGAATTAAGTTTATTCAACAAATCTGAACGTTCTTTTCTCAACACTTTATTTGATTTGTATGTTTTAATTAATTTTTTGGTTTTATATATTATTTTGCCAATTCTTAAATATTTTTTAATTTTTTTATGACTACTAAAATGAATAAATTCTGATTGTGTCTTTTTGGTAGTACAAGGGCTGTCGCAAGTCAGGTCAATGGTGATCACTGGTGCCGTTGAGGACGAACCGAGCAGTTCGTTATATAAATTATTTGTTTGTTGCATTTCATAACTGTTTATTTGTGACTGAAGGTCGTCAATGGTTTTTTGAGATCTGCTCAGTTCATGTTCCAACACAGAGATCTTTCCCAGTGCCTCTTCATATGTTACAATGCACTGATCGAATGAGCCAACTGCCTCCTGAAGCTGGTCACGTTCCGCTAGCACCAGAGTGTGAGCGCTGTTCAGGTTAGCCAGTTCGGTCTTCAATTGTGAATTCCTGGCAATAATGACTCTAAGTTCATCTTCACTGTCTTCTTGTTCCTTCAATAATTGTTTGTTCAGCTGTTTCAGCGATTCAAGCTCCTGTAGGGCATGTTTGAGTTTTTGCTGTTGTTCTAGAGCTGCTGCCCGTCTAGTTTGCATTGTGGGTGATAATGAGATCTTTTACCACCTGAAACACACCAATTAATATATGTGAGTGAAGGAAAATAGACAAGTATTAAGTCCTACAGAGACACTTATTGAGTCTAGAAAGGAAATATGTTAGACAGAGGGATAGATCAAGATAAATAGGAAAGAAAAGTTAATATTATTTTATAATTTACTATGTTTTAAATTGAATTATACAAGAGCTAAGGCACAAATATTGTAAACAAATTACTTATGTGTTGTGAAAAGCTAGTGGGAAAATAACATACATAATATTATGTCAAAAATTTATTTAACTGCATATACTTAGGTACTTGTACTCTGATGGAGTTAAGTGTACCTACTGTGTTAGAGATTAGCTATAATAAGTGTTAGTTATCTAGCTTAACTGTCTGCAACTGTGGTTTTGATGTTGTCTGAGGCAGTACGAGTTTTTTCTTCAACTTTACTTCCACAATATTAGTCTAGTAAAGTGAGAAAGTCTGTGCCAGTGTGTGGACAGACGTATCTCGACAGAGCCGAGATTATATGGCTGATATGTGGGTTGGAGTGATGAATTTGTTAGTTAAAAATAAGGAAATGAAAACAATACTCCCTCGGTAAAAGTCGTTGGACTTTTGAAATTCGGCCTCCGACAAGTCACAGTCTCACAATACTTGATTTATCCAGGTTATTTCGGCTATTGCGTATACAATGACACTTTATTCAATAAGTTAATCACAAATAACACTAAATTACAATATTTTATGCATTAAATATAATTAAAATTTAATTAAAAACTAAAATTAATAACGGAACAGCTGATTTAAGACATTTAAAATGGCGGATCACATATTTTTTCACAACCCTCTCAATATGGGTATCAAATGACAGGGCTTGACTAGTAGAATAGCACTATGTAAATCCAAGATGGCCGCCGCCACAAAATGGTGAATGTCGAGGATTTTAAAATTTTTAATTTATACTTGTTTTAGTTATGTTATCCGTTGAGGAGTTCTTTTCTCTATCTCCGATAATATAGACCTTTATACAAAATCCAGATCCCCGTGTTAACACGAAAGATCTTAAACAAAATGTGGAAAATTACATTACAATCCGACATACTTACAAAAGTTATAACCACTCAGAGTCTTCGCAACAGAATAAATACAAAAGTATATTTTCAGTTTGCATTATTCAGCTGCATCTCTGAAACAACCGCTCCTGAAATATTGTGATGTACTTCAAGAGTCTCTTACAGGTGAATTTCAGGACGTCTAATATTTAAGAGTATGCTTTAAAACTTCACTTAAAGGATTAAACACACTCCCTGTACGCCTCAGCTCACTGAGCGTTGTAACCTCTTCCCTTTACGATGTAGTTAATCATTCTTTATTTCCACAAAACGTGTAGGTACAAACACAGGCAATAACCGACACTTTCGCCGTTGCGGCATACAATTAATATTAAATTATTATTTTCATTTATATATATATTTTGCGTATATTAGACTAATAGTATGATAGTTCAATATATGTAAGTACATAATATGATTTTCTAGTATTCGGACTGCACATTAAAAAACATTTTGCTAAATTTTGTAGTGCTTTCGCCTTTCGAGCGGTATACTTATTTAGGTACTATTATAACTAAACGAAATTTAACATCTCGGAAACATATTTAATTATTTTTAACCCTAGGTCGGTCGCGCTAGTTTTTGTAACTTCGTCGGTCGCATGGGGTCTTTGAAAGCCCCGTTTTATTTTATATTTTTTTATATAATTACTTCGTATATTCTGATTTTTTATTTATGTATTAATAAGGTACTAAGATGTATTTTAAAATAAAAGTATTATAATCTTTTAAATCTTTATAAGATTACGTCAATCTCAGTCCCACTAGAGAAAAACATTTTTGACTCATTTTCGGCAACTTTAGTTTAAATTAATATAAAACCAATCATTTATTATATTTTCTTTCTAAAATCAACACAAACTATCAAAATAAGACTTATTTTAACGAAATCACAAAAAACAACATGAATAAATTCATAAACATTAGTAAATTTTTACACCTCATTTTGCAATTTCGAACAGCTTGCGCAATTTGATGCTGCATGCCTCGGGTATATATTCTGGCGACATAAAAAGCATCCTGTCAAATATTTTCTATCAAATATATCGTGGACAATATGTGCATCTCTTTCTGGACATTTGTGGCTGATTTTCACATAGATTTTGCAGGACATTAGGACCAAAAAGCGCTTCATATGCTGCCATACCGGAGCGTTCTCGGGAGGGTGTTTATAATCATCAAAAAGATGAAATGCATGTGTTTTGAAATAGTTTTCGCGTATCTTGGTCCTATTTGGCTAATTATATTCCAATATTGTCTCTGACTTGAAAGATTAGGAGCAGTTTTTTTACAGCTAAATATCGTTTCAGTATTTCGATGGCGTAGTTTTTCGACTAATAACATAATATGTGGTTGATGTTAATTAAATAAATAAATAAATATTATTTGTCGAGCGAGTAGAACCTTATCCTCATCATCATTGTCTGAATCCAGTTATTCGGGCAGCTCAGGATGCCTCAAAATCAGTTTCAAGAGAACTTTTTTCAATTACGTCAGGTACAAAATTAAAATGTTTACCAATGTTTCATCGATCGTAACATCTACATCATCTTTGGACTGTTCTTCTAGCTTTCGGACAATCTGCTGTTTTTTAAAATATTCCATTTTCGGTTAAATTTAACATAATGTAAGTGTCTGCCTTCAAACAAAAAATGTTACACGTTTGGTCGCGTGGGGTCTTTTGAAGCCCGCGCGCAAAACAAACGTTTATCATGCGCAAACGCAGTGCGCTAAATCAGTGATAACTGCTCTATTTTATACTTAAGTATATTTTAGGAAGCTACTATAAATTACAAGTTCGTACCATAACTATTTTAAAAAAATATGACAGTTTTTGCAAACCCCGGGCTTTCAAAGACCCCATGCGACCGACCTAGGGTTAATAAAGAATACGGAGAGCTAAAAATCAAAATTGATGAACATTCTCAATTAACAGAAAGTTATCACATTACTCGAGCAACGCATCGAATGTCGTCGAATGGGTGTTTTAAAACCATTATGAGGTTTCAGTGAAACTTTTTGGAAAATAATTACCTTTTACGACTTTAATCCGGAATCAACGTGAACAAACTCTACTCGTTTATAATAATATACAAGTTAACCTCGAAAATATCTTTGATTTTGGTTAAACAATAAACCTGTAAGGATTCTTTTATTAACAAGTATAAATTGAAAATTTAAAAAACCCCCGACATTCGCCATTTTGTGGTGGCGGCCATCTTGAATTTGCAACAGTGCTATTCTACTAGTCAAGCCCTTTCATTTGATATCCATATCAAGGGAGTTGTGAAAAAATATATCATCCGCCATTTTGTAGCGGCGGCCATCTTGGACCGATTTTCATCAAACATAGCTACTCTCGACTAACTCACTAATTCGACTAATTCGACTAACTAACACTCTCGACTAATTCACCTTTCAAACAAAAAAAACCGCACTCAAATCGGTCCACCCGTTTGAGCGCCACAGGGGAACAGACAGACACACACACACACACACACACACACACACACACACACACACACACACACACACACACACAGACACGTCAAACTTATAACACCCCGTCGTTTTTGCGTCGGGGGTTAAAAACAACGTGGCACATCGGTCCGTTCGATTTTATTTTAATAAACGCGACGACCTTGCGTCTATACTATTCCGTATTTAGGTAAAATACGGCGGCCATTTTAGGACTGATATAAACTAGAAGCGTAATGATCCGTAGCGGGAACTAGTCGCTGTGAGCGAATCAATCGATCTAAATTATCCAAGTATAATATCTGGAATTGCTTCATTCGAAGGCTACAAGGGAAGAGAAAGCTTTGTAAACAAATCCATACTTCCATATTTTAATATTATAATTGCGAAAGTAACTCTGCCTGTATGTTACGCTTTCACGCTTAAACTGCTGAACTGATTTTGATGAAATTTGGTGCAGAGGTAGACTAGACCTTAGAGAAGGAAATAGGATACTTCCCTATAAACCCCAAATACCATCCCGGTAAATTATAGAGTTCCCAAGGGGCGTTAAAAAAACCTAAATCCACGCGCATGAAGTGGCGGGCATCAGCTAGTAATAAATAAATAGTGCGACCCTTTGATGGCCGCATGACTAACTTCCTATTGGGAAAAAAAATGACGACTGATTTTGCTGAAAATGTAATAATTATTTATTTATTTTCATTTTACGTAACGTACGTCTGGGTTCGATTCCCGGCGGTGGCAATTTGGGAGTTTATAATTTCGTTTGTCACTTTGCCAAATTTCATGATTCTAGGTCAACAGGAAGTACCTACCCGTTTTTAACCGACTTAAAAAAAGAAGGTTATGTATTCGACCCATATAATATTATATGTTTGTATGTATGTATGTATATATGTATGTATGTACATATATATGTATGTATGTTCGCGATTATTTCAAAAACCACTGAACCGATTTTGACGAATTTTCCCTATCGTAATCTGCATAATTTCAGGAAGGTTTTAGTAGGTATATATGTACTCATATGTCATTAATATTTTTGATTGGTTCACAGATTACTGGACCTTTTTGTAAAACGTTTTTCTTTTTGGATTTTTTTCTAAAATATAGCTTGTCTTCTAATAATTTTAAATATATAATAATATTAAGGTTTTTCTTGACAGGTACGACAGACAGATAACGGACGAGGCAATAACCGCTTAACTAAAATTATTAATGACTAGGTTCTGCCCGCGGCTTCGCCCGCATGAAGTTCGGTTTTTCACAAATCCCGAGGGGATTGTGGATTTCCGGTTGCCATTCCCGCTCCCTTTTCCAACCATTAAGGCTTGTTTTCCAAGAAGTTTGCTATAGTAATCTACCTATTGCTGCATCTACAGATTTCGTTTCTTTCAAAATCCCGTGGGAACTGTGGATTTTTCCAGGATAAAACGTAGTCTATGTGTTAAGTCAGCGCATAATCTATCTTCATTCAAAATTTCAACCAAATCGGTTCAGTAGTTGCGGCGTTAAAGAGTAACAAATACACACACACACACACTTTCTAATTGATGATTAAACGAACTTACCTGTAAGTGAAGTTCTATCATAATTATACGAAGGCTTTGTCCGAAGAGATCAGCATAACACATGTAGTCACACATACGGTGTTGCCATCGCGCACTGAAAGTTGAAAGCCCTAAACTAAAAAATAAAAGTTTTTTATATTTATTAGGTGAGGGTACACACACCTCCGGTCTATATATACGTCGGTATTGTGTTCCGTTGCTCATTTAGTTCAGAGCCTCGATCTTTCATTCCTGATTTGATATTTCAGGAGATATTGAAGGGATTATTTTTTGGGGGAAAAAATGTGGGAGGGTGGGTTGCTGATCTCTTCGGACAAAGCCTTCGTATAATTATGATAGAACTTCACTTACAGGTAAGTTCGTTTAATCATCAATTATACTTAATGCTTTGTCCTCGAGATCAGCATAACACATGTAGACTTTGAGAGCTTCTGAAATATCACAATCCTTAATCAAAATGTATTGCAATCATTGTGATTATTCACCAGATAATGTAACATTCTTTAATGTAACATTAAGCAATTATATGATTTTATTTTTAAATTAATTATTTTTTATTAATTATTAATTATATTTTTTATTAATAATAATGTAGTTAAAAAATTTATTAATAATAATTATCTACTTGAGCCAGTTTATCTTACAGTAGAAATAACTACTACGTGAACTGGCTTATGATGCTCGATTATATAATTGATTGCAATAATATTGTAGGATACAATGTAATTAATGATTTCTAGGATTGTAATGTATAATAATTATGTAAGATATTCTTATGCATTTATATAACAATTAATAATCATCTAGATTACTGTTATTTAAAATTGACCTGTAAAGGAATCATTATTACCACAATGTTCATCTAGATTACTGTTATTTAGAATTGACCTGTAAAGGAATCATTATTACCACAATGTAGGTACACACTATTGTCAATTTTAACAAATAAGTACCTACTTGAGAAGACGCTCCAGCGCGGTTTTTCTAATCAATTAAAATCAATCCTAATTTGCGTGCTTTGACAGCATCTCGGATGCTTTGCGCTGTGTAAATACGTTAGGTATAATATTATGTATTACACATTCTGTAAGCAGCTGGTTAAACCAGCGGTCCAATGTCTAAGCTGAAAGTAGGTAATTTTTGTGATTTCGTTAGGTTGATAAACAGGTTATGGACATTGTTCCGAAGTGAACTGGTAAAATTAAGGTTATGGTTATACTGTTAAGACTAGGTAAATATCTGATCTTTTGCCAAAAAGTGGGGAGATGAGATATGGTTTAATGTTTTTATTATTTCACAAGTATTGTGCTACTTCTCACCAGGGATAATAAAGGGACTTATTTTCGTGAATGTTTATATAACCCTAAACTATCGTTAGGAGACCACAAGGACAATCTGTTTTAAAAACTTCAGATGTCTTCTAAGTAATAATATTATACTTCGGTAAGGGCAAGCGAAATCTAAGGATACCTTTAGTTAGAATAAAATAAAATAGAAAAGTTCTTTATTCAAAGAAAAAAAAACTTTCACAAGTAGGTAGGTAGGTACTTTTGAATCATCAAACCATTGGTTCGGAATACCGTTTCCGGAAAAATCATTTTTCAGCTTCACTGTCGCTTAAATATAGTGGAAAAAAAACCGGGTTAAGGCTGATGATCATCAGCTGCTTATAGTGCCATATTGGGCACCTGCCTTGAATAAAGTAGTCAGAATAACAACACTTTGCTGACTGAGGCATTAAAGCATTAACACTTCCAAATGAACAAAAACTTTTGTCACTTCTTTAGGTTTTTTAAGTATTGTTTTATCGATGATTTGGAGAATGAAGCCACCATAATGTTAAGGACCGCTGAAGGGACGCTCTTCCAACAACAACAAGACCCGGATAAGAGACCTGTAGACAGGGTAAATTGACGGCGTACGTGGTTGTTGGAGGGGAATAGAATAATTTGTTTATTTGGACCAAATTTTTGAAAACAGGAAGCTTTCTAAATAAGCGGTATTAAGGTTGGGTGGGCCATAAAAGGGACCACTACAAAACCTGACACTTTATACAATATTCTGTAACGCTTTTAGGACCGTAGAGTAAAAAGGAGGAAACCCGTAGGTAGATAAAACGTTTCTGATCTTGATAAGGTAACTGCATAACCTATTATGGCTATAGTGTCAAGATTTCTAAACCAGGATGTACCTATGTATAGTTAGAACACTTGTGTTGACATAAATTGAAAATATCTACACCGGGAAACAGGAACGTATTTATTGTATATATTTTGTTTGAAAAAAACAGAATCGCTCAATTCTCATTTTTGATTTCTGGATGAATTCTACGCGATTAGGTATGCGTCAGCTACTACAATGTATGCCAAACATATGCGTATGTAAATGACCCACATATGCTGAAGTAATATTAATGAATATTGAACCAATTAATAGAATTAGGAATATATTTCCAGGTTGACACCTTTTTTTTTTTAATTTCTTTGGTTATGCAAATTAGGTGGGGATAATTGTTGTCCCTAAGTTCTGGCAGTAGTGTTGTTGATGTGATATGTGATTGATAATATCATTTGTCAGTTGTTTATTATTTTATTGACAAAAAAAATTTAAAACAAGCTCTAAACAGTCGATATGATAAGAGCCGTTCCTCGGTTGTCTAAGCTCCATTAGTCGTGACCCCTACGTGCTACCCCGTAGTTGAACTATCGCAAAAAATTTACTAACTGTAGATACTCATCGTATCTAGTTTTAGCTAATAGGCTTATTTATTAGCACTAACCCCCGATTGAAATCGGACGGTAGGTAAATGATGTTAGGTATCTTCATAAAATAGTCATAGTTTTCTTGGCTATTTTTAAAAGTAAAACTTGCATATTATGTACAGCTATCGGTAAAGTTTATAACCTACATGCAAGATGTACGGTAGCAAATAGCATTTAGGTATTATGGAGAAACCGGTTTTGGTTCTCGGCATGCAACTCCAATCTTTCGGAGTTATGTGCGTTTCATAAGCAATTAAACTTCACTAGCTTTAATGATGACAGAAACAGCGTGAGGCATGCCTGAGTTTATTATAATGATGCTCAAGACATGTGAAGTCCCCTGATCCGCATTTGGTCAACGTGGTTGACTATAGCCTAAAGACTTCACATTCTGAGAGGAGACCCGTGTCCTGTGTTGGGCCGGCTAGGTGGTTCATCATGATGATGACGACAACCACAGGATCTGAGCGCGCGACAACCAATTTCGTTATTTTTTGAATACAAAATGTGCAGTGTTCAAGCTGAACGAAAAAGAAAAAATTTACACCACCAAGTTGTTATTAAATTTGAATCTTAGATATTTTTTATTATTATGAGTTTTAATTATAAATTAAGGATCTTTTAAGTTTATTGTTTCCCTGAAAATTTTCACTGAAACAAGCTTAGTTGTTGAAATGTTGTTTATATAATTTTCTTAAGAATTTAAGTTTCAAATTAAGAATTTAAGAATGTTTTTACCGTTTGGCTTCGGTATCAAGAATATGCTTGATATAAAGCGCTCGTTGCACGGATCGTGTTCTGTATAACACGTGATGACAAGGGTATTTTATAGCCAACATAATATAATAGGACCCGAAGTGGGTACTTACATTAGGGACCAAGATTTATAAAAAATGCCAGTCTCCCAGCGTTGTTGCTTACCCTGCCCTCTAGCGACGACTGTGGTGGCTGCAGATCAGCGTGGGCGCAGAGTAATCTCGCGCTCCACCCGGGCAAAGAGGCCAGGCCTCGGAACCCGTACCATGACTGCACCAAAAAGACTCGTGCGATGCTGTCCACTGCCAAACTTACTCGCAGGCGGAGTTCTCGACGTAGTCTTCTCGTCCTTGAATCCTCGTCTTAAACGTGGAGAATAAAGTTCCGACGAACTATTGAATCGGAATGTTGATTTTAATAATTGGTTAATAGAATCCCACAGAGATTTGATAGTTATCTGTGTGTCCCTGTCTTCTTTAGCAATTATTAGTGTAATTATCAATAGTACTTCCTAGACAGGAAATAGCCTAGCCCAGTTGCTTTTGGCTCATTTCGTCGCTTTCCAAAATAGTGGTCCTATTTTCATATATATTTCCGATTTGGGTGCGGCCGCTGGCGCATCTACTAGCGTGTGGCGTGCAATTACTAGGAAATAGGTATTTTACCGTAACTCCTTGCATAGTTCATCTGGTACGCCCTTTGTTGTAAACAAATAGCAAGGCCTTGAATTTCCCTTTCGTATAGTTTTCTACTGATGGGTCATTCCCAAATCTCCATAAGAACTCAGAGTCCAGCTCGATAATCGGAGGTACGTCATCAGTTGGAACCAGGGCCTCTGTTACCACGGTTGTGACCTGTGGTCGTGATGAGCTAATAAACACATTTGGTTCTGATTGAGTGCTTCTTTGAAAGGATTGTTTATTTATTTATTTTTCTTTAGTAACGGTTAAATCGTTGTCTGACGTTGTCATTACAGCGACAGTAAAAATATCAATGCCGGTGTGCCGGCGTATTAACTTATTGTATGGTCTCACGTATACTAATAAGGTAACAATTCTTGTCGGGTATTCCATGAATACAGTGAAGTGACAATCCCACAGACTACCCGCATCACTAGTATAGCTTCACGTCTACTAATAAAGTAACAGTCCTTGTAATTGCTCGCAGTATTAGTCTTACACGTGAAGATTTAATGCGATATGGCCTCTTCTGGCCTCGCGTATACTTTAAAGTGATAACAATTGTCGGGCGGTATATCGCGTTTACGGTGAAGTGACAGTCCCACAGACTGCCCGCATCACTCGTATGGGTTCACGTCATATACTAATAAAGTAACAGTCCCATAAACTGCTCGCAGTATTAGCCCAGCCCGTGAAAAAACGCGCTTACCTATAGCTTGTGTTTTGAAGTGTTAACCCCAAAAGTTAACCGCATCAAAGCTAGGTAAGTAATTTCATCTGTATACATATTATTGAAAAACACTTGACTAACCTCTGAAACTCGATGTTGATCGAAGATTTTTCTCTCCAATTTTCTTAAGTTGTCATGATTACTTCCGTTCTCCGTGACACTAAACACTTTTAAATTTATAATTTAATAATTTACGATATTATTTGAAATTACTTTAAAATACGTGCGCTCCGGCAGAGCACTGAAATGTGAATGAGCAACGGAACACAATACCGACGTATATATAGACCGGAGGTGTGTGTACCCTCACCTAATAAATATAAAAAACTTTTATTTTTTAGTTTAGGGCTTTCAACTTTCAGTGCGCGATGGCAACACCGTATGTGTGACTACATGTGTTATGCTGATCTCGAGGACAAAGCATTAAGTATAATAACTTTCTTAATTAACTTTAATAACTTTCGCCTTTATAATATAAGTGTGATAACAAGTCCTAATTAACGCTTGATGGTTTTAAGTTAATCGGCACTTTATATTCTATCTAAAATATATTAGTGCTAATCTCAAGGTACAACATACGATAGTTATAAGGCAAATAAATGGCTACCAAAAATGAACATAATATCTAGGATCCAAACTACTTAATATTATAAATGCGAAAGTATCTATCTGTTTGTTTGTTGCGTTTTCATGCCTAAACCGCCAGACCAATCTTGATACATTTTAGTATAGAGATAGACTGGACCTTGGAGGACTTAACATACTTAATATTGTTTTGTTGCAAAAATAAAATTTGAAAAGGGTGTAAATAATAGGGGTTATAAATGCGAAAGTGTGGGTCTTTTTAGGGTTCCGTACCCAAAGGGTAAAAACGGAGCCCAGCTATATACCTATAGTAATCTACCGATTACTATAGCAAACTTCCTTGAAAGTAGGTATAAAGGTTGGAAAAGGGAACGGGAACGAGAACCGGAAATCTACGATTCCCTCGGGATTTGTGAAAAACCGAAATTCACGCGGGCGAAGCCGCTGGCAGAAGCTAGTTTCTATAAAATATCGTTATTGTATATATTTGATTGATAAGCATTTAGTATAAATTCGTAGAATTTCATCCGTTCTTTTCAATTGTAGATTTGCTCTCCCACAATGATGTCTAAGGTAAGTTTTCCTCAATATACTTACCCAACCTGAAATCCTTCAGACAGCCAAAGATTTAAAATTCTAAAATATTAAAATTTCAGCTTTGTACCTCATTTCGTCTACGAGCTAGAGACCTGTGAACAGCGGACGGACAGACAGACAGACAGCAGAGTGACATTAATAGGGCTCCGTTTTTACCCTTTGGGTACGCAACCCTAAAAACCAATATCCGCGCGAACGCAGTATGTAAACCATCTCTTAAAACCAGATTGATATCAATCCAATCCAATCCATCCACTGTAGACGTCCACTGCTGGACATAGGCCTTCCTTCCTCATCCCCCCGCTTCCCGTCGCCTTCTTGAGGTCATCGGTCCAGCGGGCTGGAGGTCGTCCTACACTGCGCCTGTCAGTACGCGGTCTCCACTCTAGAACGCGTCTGCCCCATCGGCCGTCGGTTCTGCGACAGACATGGCCTGCCCTCTGCCACTTCAGTTTGGTTCTCCTACGAATTTCTTGGTTTCGGATCTTATCCCTGAGAGAAACACCCAACACTCACTCCATAACGCGCTGAGCGACTTTTAATTTGTGGACAAAGCCAACCGTCAGTGTCCACGTTTCTGCTCCACATAATATCATCACAGGTAGATTTATATTATACTTGTTTTATTGACGTATTGTTTGTTTTATTTGTTTGTGTAGATAATCCTCTTCGGTATAATGCTGGTGTGCATGGTTCAGAGCATGTATTGTGCGCCGCAACTCGAGGGCGTTGTCGGCGGCGCTGTCGGCGGCGCCGTTGGCGGCGCTGTCGGTGGCGCTGTCGGTGGCGTTGCTGGTGGCGCTGTCGGTGGCGCTGTCGGCGGCGCTGTCGGTGGCGCTGTCGGCGGCGCTGTCGGTGGCGCTGTCGGCGGCGCTGCTGGTGGCGCTGCTGGTGGCGTCTTCAATGACGTGGGTGAATGGATACCTTTAGGCGGCGGTCTTTAACATTTGGGTATTTGGCGTCAAGGTCTCGGCTGAAATTCAGCGCTGTATGTTCTTAAGTATGCAAGGCATACAGCATTATTAGTCCGGCAGCCGAGGAACAAATTTTTTAGTGATTAATAACAAGCTGAATTTTCGTGAGTAGGTTCATTTCAACGAGACGACAAAATTTTTTATTTATGAAAATTCTCGATGGAAAGCCGTACTCGAGTGCGAAGATGTTAAAAATTTCTATTCACTCGGGTGGGAAATCTTTCTACTAAAGTAGGACCAGAGTATGTAGCCATTTCATTATACAAATATTTACTAAGCTGCATACAAAAAATCAGCTAGCAGCTATTAATACTTAATTAATAATATTTACTCATTTTTATAACCTCAATTTGGAAATATTTGGAGTGGTGGATTTTTGTATGCAGCCTAATTTTCATAAATAGCAGCAGCGAGAATTTTCATAAATAAAAAACTTGGTCGTCTCGTCGAAGCGAACCTACTCACGAAAATTCAGCTTGTTATTAATCACTAAAAAATTAGTTCCTCGGCTGCCGGACTATATGCTGAGCTGGGACCATTGTCGGGTTGTGCCACACATGGTGTTGTCCCGGCGCTTCTGTCGCTTGGCTTGGCTTTGTTTGTTGTTGTTTGTTGGCACAAGTGTTGGAAGCGTCGGGGGTGATCTACTTTAACTACTATTGTTATGTATGGCACAGCACTTTAATAAACGTTTTTTCTTTCTTTCTTTTCTTTTCTTTCTTTCTGGCGTCCGCAAAAGGCGTCGGTCTCGAAGGCAGTTAAAATCTTAAAATCAGGAACTAATTAATAAATTATAAAATATATTAAAGTCGTTTTATTAAATACAACAATCCTAACTACTTGAATTAACTATTTTTAAAACTTTATTATTAAAGTAACTAATATTAAAACTCTTTGAATTGTTTCTTTTTGGTGTAACTTTTTAGTTGATTCTCTTCTTCTTCTTCTTTTTAGTTGAGTTGATCGAATTTTCAATTCACAACGGTGTTAAAGAAGTTTCTCCTTCTCGTAAATCTATACTAATATAATAATGCGGAAGAATTTGTTTGTTTGTTTGAACGCACTAATATCTGGAAGTACCTACCTGTCGGAATTGAAAAATTCTTTTTTCATTTGGTAGTCCAATATTTGGGAAAGGTATTTAATAGCCCTAAAATTCTCCCCTAAGGGGGTAAAATGGGGGTACAAAGTTTGTACGAAAGTCCTATGTTTTTAAAGTTACGACCATACAATCAGACAGACGGACCTGAAAATCGGCATTTAGATTATTAGTATTAAACAAGCGGACACCCGCGACTTCGTTCGCGTGGGTATTGCTTCTTAAAAATCCCGTGAGAATCATTTTGTTTTCCTAAGCTCCTTTGAGCGCATACCTTGCTAAAAACTGTTAAAAGTTCACTGGCGGATGTTTAGGTAGATCAAAATGTAAACATCCGCCAGTGAAAGTCCCATCAAAATCGATCCAGCCTTTCAGGGATTACCCAGGTAATCTTTAAAGCATCTTTAAAGCATCAAAAATAATGCTTTCTTTTGAATGTTGGGTCCTAACCCAACATTCAAAAGAAAGCATTATTTTTATACATTTCCTAATACGATATAGGAATTATATATAATTCCTAGGAATTGTACACATTTCCTAGGACATTTATATAATAAATAGTTTTTGAAACAATATTTTATACATTTGCTAAATAGCTTCGGAATTGTATGAATTTCCTAGGAAATGTAATACAATTCCTAGATTACATACATTTCCGGTAACATAGATAGAAAAAACCTGTATATTTTAGTCTGAACAATCTTCCCTTGAGGGTGGTAAAATAGGGGATGAAAGTTTTAATTATTATAGTATTGATATTATCAACTTGAAATTTGAAAGGTAGGTTCATTCTAGGGCTTGGATATCAGCCTAGAAAAGATTTCACGAGAATCCTCCCCTAAAGAGGTAAAATTGGGGTAGGAAGGCTATATGAAAGTTCTATGTTTTTGAAGTTACAAAATATGAAAATAGGCATTTAGATTATAAATTTTAAATGATAAAAACCTGTATAAATTATTCTGGAAAATCTCCATTTAAGGGTGGTAAAATAGGGGATGAATGTTTTTAAGTGAAATTTTAATTATTGCTATTATTAACTTGTGGAATGTAGGATCTTCCTAGGGCATAGATATCAGCCTGGAAAATATTTTACGGAATTCCCCTATGGGGGAAAAATGGGGGTAGGACGGTTATATGAAAGTTCTATGTTTTTAAGTGGCAGATACGAAAATCGACATTTAAGTTATTACTTAGTTTTAAATAATAAAAACGTATTTACATTATTTTGGTAAATTTCTTATTTAATTAAATTAGGGTGGTAAAATAGGGGATGGAAGTTTGTACAGGTAACTTTGAATTATTGTTATTTATTAACTTAAAATTTGGAAGTTAGGTTCTTTCTAGGGGGTAGCCATCAGATAAGAAAAATTTGACGAAAATCAACCCCAAAGGGGGTAAAATGGTTTACTTATATATCGACATCAGTTTATGAACTTAAATATAATAAAACATTCAACGGGATCCCGTATTAATTATTATCGGACATAACTATAACAGAGACCTGGAGAGTGACAGGTTACTATTTTATTCTGGGAAAATAAAGCGTTCCGGTGGGACTTTTGAAAAATCTAATACCGCGGACGAAGTCGCGGGCAACAGCTAGTTAGTTAATAAAAAAAAGAAAAAGTTGTTATTTTTTGCCCCGTCTGTCTGTCTTGGTTATTTACGACGTTTGGACGCTAATTAAATACGGCTTCATTTCACAATCCGACGGTTTCTCCCCGACGCCGCGCCGACTCGCACCCCTAGGATCCCTAACTACCTGCAATTGACTAATGACTCAATTTAACTAAAACTACAAGCAAAAACTTAGTTTAAGCCATTGAGAAACGATTCTGAATCGCTTGAACGTTGTAGTTATTCTTCTAATTAAGAGGTACCTAATCATAATTACCGATTAATCACACAGGAAAAACAACTTTAACTCATGCGTGAAATAATTTAAAATTGCTCGCACTCGACAAGAAAATAAGATATCTTTTATTACTATTTTCTTGTAACAGTTCGACCAATCTAAATTCAACCTAAAATCTTATGTAAGTAAGTTAATAATTGAATGTATGATTTCGTCTTTTACGTCTCTTGGAAAATTGTTTTTTCGCAGAACAATTTATTGTTGTCAAGGTAAAAATTACTTTATGTTCTATGAAATACGGTATTCAGAATGATGAGAGTCATTGTTTGTGAAGAAACATTTTATGCGGATGTCTCAATTTACATTCATGTCGAAATAAAGTTTAAGTTGTGGGAAATAAGGTTTATTTCAGTTCAGTTGGAGAATGCAAGATGGTTTGTACGCATGTGCGGTCCTGATGCCGGCTCTAGGAACGAGTGTAGTGACTAGGACAAATAAAATTATCGATATCACGTAAACTTGTCGTCCGTAAACCGAGTTTTACAGACAACCAATTTTTATTAAATCTCCGTACCCC
The DNA here is from genome assembly GCA_920104075.1 of Melanargia galathea. Taxonomy (NCBI): domain Eukaryota; kingdom Metazoa; phylum Arthropoda; class Insecta; order Lepidoptera; family Nymphalidae; genus Melanargia; species Melanargia galathea. Next base: position 64,443 of record OV049857.1, on the reverse strand, counting down.
TGATCGGTTTCTACATGACATCGTACTGGAATGCTAAATCGCTTGGCGGCACTACCTTGCCGGTGGAGTGGTAACTAACGACGGCCACCAGACCAAACCAGTGACAATTTAGAAATTATAAATTCCCAAATGGTCCTGCCGAATCGAACCCGGACTAGACATGTGCGCCGATGCTAAAATCTCCGGTGAGTAGTAAAGTCGAAGGTCGGCGGCGGCGGCGTGTTTTCAGCGCGGATAATTTTAATAAAATTACTGTCTAAATTGTAGAATTATTTTTACTAAAAATCAGAAAAACATAAATCTACAATCAACAAAAAACAGCAAAATAAAAGTATTTTTAACCGACTTCAAATAGGAGGTTCTGTATTCAACCAGTATGTATGTTATGTAGGTATGTTCGTGATTATTTTAAATATCAATGAACCGATTTTGATGATTTTTTTCACTATCGTAATTTATATCTAGACTTTGAGGAAGGTATACAACATAGGTATATTTTATGTACGGAGTTAGGTACATGCATAAATGTAAAGTTCTAAAACACTTGGAATTCGCGCTGATTTTACGCCGAAACGCAGATCGGCGGCGGCGGCGTCGAAAAAATGACGCCCGCCGGTGGCGGCGGTCCTAACCGCCCTCCTTTATGAAATCAGCGCTGACCACTGCGCCATGAAGAATGTGGGTAGTTCTACGACCAGTCGATATCGACACTCGTCACTGGTCCTTGACTCCATCCCTATGCCTCCTCCTAGGTTCGGCTTTGCTCAGTCTACGTGAGGGCGTCGCGGCGAGCGGTCGCGTCTCGAGCCCCGCGCCGCGCAACCACCTGTTTGAGTCACAAAAATAAACACTTTCACGTGAAACTCCAACAAAAACCATCTTTAGTTTACTTTTAATCACATTTAACTTATGTTTAATTAATTTGATTTAATATTCATTGTATTTCATCGCAGAGCACTGAGACGCCTTTGTGTCGAGGTAACGTTTTTTGCACTTTTTACTATTGAAAGATGGCGTTGATCGATTAGGTGGTATTTCTGTATTTAAGTCGTTCAATTCGGGTTCAGATGTGGACGATCTAGGGTTGCCAACTGTACTATAGCATACCTACAGTTGTATAATTGTTTAAGAACATAAAGATAGGTGCTAGAATATTCCATTTGGATGAATTGACCTTTTATTTCACCACACCGAAGCGAATAAAAAATGAGCTTTTGATCAACATTAATTAAAAAAAAAAATTAAATTGTGTAAAAATGATGAAAATATTTAAATATTTTTATAAAAATATATAAAAATAAATAAATAAATAAAGCTGTAATTGCTGATCAGTTATAAAGTAGGTAATTACAAATTATTTAAAATCTCGCACTTTAGTTTCCTCCGCGATCAGCGCGTCCTTTGACGCATAGGCCTCCTCCAGGTGTTTCCTTTATAAAAATATATAGATAATAATTAAACTTATCTCATCATTACCTTATTCTTTTTAAATATTTCTATAAAGTTTAATATTTCTATTTCTTGAAATGTAGGTTTTTGGGGATTATTCTGGTAAACATTATAATATTATTATTTCATCCAAAAAACTGTTGGCAACCCTAGGACGAACCCTATTCTGAAATGAAAATTTTACTGTAAGTAGGCAAATGTATTTGAATTTATTTGAATTTACTGAATATCTGGATCGCAGTTAGCTATAAGGCTAATTTCTATAGACTAGCGAACTAATATAGTTGGAGCTATTATAGTGGACTTGGTTTGGTGAAAAGCCGAAATCCACGCAGATATAAAGTCGCGTCAGTACACATACAGTAAAAATTATATTTGAATAAAAGTCAGCTTCGACGCATGAATAAAAATTAAAATAAAAATCATACAGAAAAAGAAAACTATGCAGTATTTTTTTCAACTGAAAATCGTAAAGCGAACACCAAGGCATGTTTTTTCAAGTGAACAGTGGAAATACATAATATATTATCGGAACAACACAGCAATGCAACGTGTGTGTTTCGTTAAGTGCGATTCACACCCGATGACCCGACAGAGCACGGAAGAGAGAAGGCAGGGGAAGTGAAATGCACCAAAACTACTATAGGAACCGCTGTCGCCAAACTCACACAAATATACCGTTAATCTATATTGCACTACAAAGAAACAAATCGTTTGATTTGTCGTTTTAAGTTTAGTCAAAACTAGCCTACTTCACAGAACTCACAGATTTGGAAACAAACCCTGATTTTGTAGAAATAAGATTTATTTTGCTTTAACGGAAGAATGTATTTATGAGCTATAGTCACACTAGATTCGATTGTCCAATTAATTCCGCTACTTGACCATAGATGGCGCTGTATTGCTACTCATTGAATTGTCTATCGATATCGATAGATACTCGTTATTTTGTTTATTCGCAAAAAGAAAATTAAAAAAGGTAATTATAAAATTAAATAAAAGTGCTGGTATGTATGCACTGATGAGTAAATAAAAATGTTGAGTAAAAGCCATTAAAACTTTAGTGATTGACTAAAATGTAAAGTTATCGATTCTTAATTTTTTTACTATTTGGGTTTTGACAATGACTTATATATTAAGAAAAGCGATATATTATTATTATTATGAATCAAAAATAATACGATATAAAAATGCCTACTTATATAATACGATCAATTTAGACTTCCAAGATTACAATATTCACACCTGGCTGAAAATTGGTAGGATTGTTCAAAACACTATTATAAATGAAATGTGAAAAGTCCTCATCGATCCGACACCTGGAAAAAAATTACTCGGTGTCAAAGTTTTCACGGGAAATTTTTCAGCAAAACGGTAAGTCTTATCATAAAATTATTTTAAACAAAATTGTAGATCAGATAATTATCTATAAAAAATGTCTGTATACTTTTTTTCCTAAGAGCCACCGTTTTTGAGATATAACGATTCAAATAAATTAATTTCGAAATAAAAATGAGGGGCTGGGTTTCTTTTTACCCAAAATTCTGTGGTGGTGGTGCAATCTTGTATTTGCATAGTGCTATTCTACTAGTCAAGCCCTTTCATTTGATACCCATATTAAGGGGGTTGTAAAAAAATATGTAATCCGCCATTTTGTAGCGGCGGCCATCTTGGACTGATTTTCTTCAAACATAGCTAACAACACTCTCGACTAATTCACCTTTCAAACAAAAAAAAACGCATTTAAATCGGTCCACCCGTTTGAGCTCCACAGGGGAACAGACAGACACACGCACACACACACACACACACACACACACACACAGACACGTCAAACTTATAACACCCCGTCGTTTTTGCTTCGGGGGTTAATTAATAATAACTGTATCAAAAATCATCGTTTGGTCGTTAAAATATCGATAACAATGTACTTAGCTAACATCATGACATCTCTACGACCACGACCACCCGATCGGCGTCCATACCGTGAGTCTAACGTCTAGTGAAGGAATATATTTATATAGTACAAGTCCATTGCGTCCTAAGACCGACCGATTCGATGATTGATTTCTACTAAGCAAGCAATGGATTTTGTTCATAATGAGATATAAACTTCTCAATTTAGCACATTTTTAGCATAATGTAAATATACAAAATAATGTTTTCTTGTTTTTTATGGAAAATAACAACAATAGCTTGTACTTAAGTGTGAAATGAGATGCCATATTTTGTATGATTCACTTTTTTGCTTGATTTTTTGCAAACAACCACTGAACAACACGGCATTTTGTTAAAAATCGAGAGCGGTGAAGCGATCGTTGGACGACATTCGACTCAAGACAAAAACGGTTCTCAGGTGTATTTAACGCCAGAAGAGTTCTCAGGAACCACGCCCCCTTGCCATATCTCGTCTTATTCATTTTATCTATGCGACAGAGCGTGTCAGGTGTGAATCGCACTTAACAAAACACAGTGAAATGAGACAGACCTGGGTTTCCCTCGGTAGGTAGGCTTTCATTTATCTGTAGTAATAGTTGCCTTTATTTACTAGCGACGCGCCCCGGCTTCGCACGGGTAGTAATTACCCGCTTCTATCCCACCATTGATGGGATAGAAGCGGGTATCCAAGCGGGTAGCGGGATTATCCAAGATGTAAGTTATAACATTGTTATGTTATAATTTACATCTTAAAGGGATCAGGGCAGCGTTTTCGATGAAAGCTCCCAGGCGGCTTGACTTTTCTGACATTTTCATCAATTGTCCTCATATTTCAACTAATTTGCACAAAACTTTAACAAATTATACACTAAAATCTTTCTCATGAATCACTGTATCTATTGGTGAATACCGCATGAAAATCCGTTCAGTAGTTTTTGAGTTTATTGCAAACACACAGACAAAACGGCGGGGGACTTTGTTTTTAACCCCCGACGCAAAAACGGCGGGGTGTTATAAGTTTGACGTGTGTGTGTGTGTGTCTGTCTGTCTGTTACCCGTAGCGCTCAAATGTGTGAATCGATTTGAATGCGGTTTTTTTTTTGTTTGAAAGGTTAATTAGTCGGGAGTGTTCTTAGCTATGTTTGATGAAAATCGATCCAAGATGGCCGCCGCTGCAAAATGGTGGATTACATCTTTTATCACAACTCTTATTATATATTTCCAATATTGTATGTGTGTAAGTATGTAACTTATATGTGTAAGTTATGTGTAAGTTACACACTTACACATATAAAATATTATAAATATCAGAATTTCGGGTAAAAAGAAACCCAGTCCCTCATTTTTATTTTGAAACTTATCTTTTTGAACCATTATATCTCAAAAACGGTGGCTCTTAGGAAAAAAGTATTTAGACATTTTTTATAGATAATTACCTGGTCTACAATTTTGTCTACAATAATTTTATGATAAGACTTACCGTTTTGCTGAAAATCATGAAAAACCCGTTTTTGTGATCTTTGACCCCGAGTAATTTTTTTACAGGTGTCGGATCGATAAGGATTTTGTACATTTCATTTATTACATTTTCATTTTGTACAATAGTGTTTCAAACAATCCTACAAATTTTCAGCCAAGTGTGAATAAACTGTGCGTGTCCAGGAGTAAATTTTTTTCCAGGTGTCGGATCGATGAGGACTTTTCACATTTCATTTATAATAGTGTTTTGAACAATCCTACCAATTTTCAGCCAGGTGGGAGTTATTATAGCCTTGAAAGTCTAAATACTAGCCCAGTCAGGGCTAGTATCAAATGAAAGGGCTTGACTAGTAGAATAGCATTATGCAAGTCCAAGATGGCCGCCGCCACAAAATGGCGAATGTCGGGGGTTTTTTAAATTTTTAATTTATACTTGTTAAATTTTCAATTTATACTTCACACACACACATCACTACAATTATGTAGTGATGTAGTGATCCGCATAATGTTGACATCAACTCGCCTCACTGCAGCTACTCACTGTATGCTGTACGCTGGTAACTGGGATGTATTTCATTAGTTTAATTAATTTACCAGTTATGCGGATGACCAGCCGACGCACTATGCAAAGTAGCAGTGGACAGCATATTATCTATACTCTATACTAATAAATAAAATTGAAGCGTCTAGCTGCACGCTCTCATCTTCATAGATGATTTTTATAACTTCGGCTTGTGGAAATCGGCCGATTATATTTTTTGTTATTTTCTTTCAAAATCTTTCAAATATTCTAATTCTAATCGAGATTCGAGAATGTCAATATACTTAACGTTTTTTTTGCAGCTTTTTAACGCTTGCGCTCTAGTACGTTACGTTCAAATAGTATGATTTTCTAAATATATTTTTTTAACTCGTAATTAATCCACCATACCTTAATCTGACGTGCTTTAGCATTTCTACCATCGGTTTTTTTACGCACGGCCCTGTATAAAAGGCTTATAATATATGTTAGAGATTACTCAGCAGGATGCAAGATATCCTCCCTTATGTTAATCTGCCGCGCTCGAGTAAATCCCAAAATCCTTTTCAATTTAGCTTATTTATAGGTGCAATAAGTTCACGAGAATCCATAAACAATCGTCATTTTCCCGTTTTAATGTGCTTGAATTTCGAAGTAGGTTAATTAAAAAAATCGACCAAGTGTGAATTGGGTTTTTTGTTTTCGAAGATAAAAAATAATTGAAAATATTATATTTGAACCCTGCTCGATTACTTCCAAACAATGACACTCCAAATGGCAGGGTAAAAAAAACTCGAAGTTTATTGAAGTGTGCATTTATATTGTGTTCCATCGTGGAGGTATATGATTATTCCTTCGTGTGTGCATTAACTATTTATTATTGCGCATGTGGGCGGCAGGGGAATCTAAAAATTTAACAAAAAAAATATAAAATTTTCGCGCATTCATACTCGATGTACGCACCTGACACCTCAACTTACCTACTGGTATTTTGAAGTCTGACTGGGACGTTGAATTAGTTAAGGTTGGTGACCCTTCTTAATTCCTGTTTTATTCGCACTTTATTATGTATACCAATTTTTACAAAAAAATTGACGTTACTTGGCGATTGATGTGTCGCCGGCCCTTCGTCGAAAACTAATAAATTCATTCATTCATTTTTTATTTATATTTGAGAGAGCGACTCCTCTACCCCGAAAAATACTTGGTTAGACATAAATATTGTATTAGCAATCCGCCGCTCTTACAATTGATGCAACGGCGTAAACTCTCGTAAATCTTCATAAATATGCATAAATCTCCATAAATCCCCGCTCCGCTGAGCGCTGTGGCGTCAACAAAAAGAATTCCAATATCCCCGAAACTGACGGGATGTCGAAATTTGTAATGAAGCGGAAATTCGCGACAAAATAATTTATTTATGAGTAATTATTATTGATTGTTTTGCAAGATGGCCGCGTGAAAATTGATTCATTGATTCAGGATTAAAACTCAAAAGCCTTTATATTTTTATCCGAGTAAGTACAGTAGAGTAGGGTTATGAGTTTAGCAGTTAAGTAGGTTTGTTTGTGTTAGTAATAAATCTTCATTATTTTTTTCGCTACTTCCAAACTACACAATAGATTTTTCAGTCCAGTCTAGCCTTAAGTCCCAGCATTGGATTAAACAGAACACAATTCAAATTCAAACTCAAAATTGGTACACTTTTTGAACATCAATTTTTTCAAATAGTTTACCTATAGGTATTGAAGTGAGCTAATGGTGATAATTACTTACGAGAACTTAAAACTAAAACTACGAGGGTTCCGAACTCTAGTCCAAGTCTAGTAGAGACACAGAAGAGCCCGCAACAAACTCAGCCGGGTTTATTTTACTATCACAATCTCATAATATGACTTAAACTAAGTGGTTGAAACTATTGGCTTCTAGAACAATCTATGTCCACGTTTTTTTTATCGTTAAAATAATCTTTTACGCTTTAATAAAAATTTTCACCCTTTCACACCTGTCTAGGCGATCGATTCCACAGTGACTAATAAAAACCTTTGATTTGCCATTACATAGTATGCGCAAAGTAAACTGAGTAAATTGAGCAACGTTCCGAACGTCTGAGCACTTTGAGCTTTTTCTTTGAACGGAAAACAACAATGGAGGAAAAATATTCAAAAGGAAACGATGTGCCATTTGTTGTGGCTCGTGTACCGAACAGCCTGTGCGAACAGCGAACTACCGACCGCCGCATTGGAGGGGATGCTGGAAGGCTGTCTATTCTGTGAATTGTGAATTATTTTACGTTTATTCGGCTTGTTTGTCTGTGGATAGGATACTGTGAAATTAGTTCGGATGTAGATTACTTTTACCCGACTGCGCGACACGAAATAAGGGGGTTATTATAGTCTATATATTATGTCTGTTTTGTTTCTTTTGGACGTTTTTAGGACTATAGAAACTAAGTTCATGGATTGTTTTAACGAGTCTTGCATCAATAGATTTATATTATTTTTTTGCGAATTTCACTAAAGAAGAACTAAAGTTATTATGTCAAAGTAATAATAAAAATAATAGGCCAAGTGCGAGCCGGGCCTCGCTCTTTTAGGGTTCCGTACATAATTATGAACAATATAATATTTCTGGTCTAAGAAATGTTTAATTTCCGAGCTAGACATCGCAACAAACCGTGAAAGAAAAACCCAAAAAATGTTCATTTGTTTTGGTCACAGCTTATATAAACTATTTTATAAATCGTTGTTTTCAGTATTTGTTGTTTAAATAGAGCATATTATGCGACATAATATACCTAAATATCATATTCCTAACTAGTTTAGTTTTTGAGATAGCCCCCGTCACAAAAATGGTCTGACAACTTTGATGGCCCCCCATTTCCTTATTTTTTGAGTAAAAAATATAAAAAAATATATATTCGTATTCTACTTAATGAGTTCTAAACAATGATACCCCACAAGCTAGGGTATAAGAAAAAAAAATATTTTCCGGCTCCTTTTTCCCGGCTCCTTTTTCTCCTTTTTTCGGGAGCCCCCCTGAAAAATAATTTAATTCAATTTCTAATTCAATATTTGATTTTGGGTCAACGTTTTACACCAAATACCAAAATTTAAGGTTTGTAACTCATTTCGTCTGCAAACTAGAGACCTGTGACCGGCGGACAGACGGACAGACAGACAGCAAAGTGACATTAATAGGGCTCCGTTTTTACCCTTTGGGTACGGAACCCTAAAAAATGAAAATTGATAAGCTAACCTATTTGTGTAAAGTTATATTCAGGTTTCCTATTTTATCAGTTTAAATGACCATTAGAATGGCTAAGGCTTTATGTTGAAGTTGGACTGCTTTGTAGATTTTGCTTTATAAAGATGGAATTTAGTTTTTTTAATTAAGTAGGTGATTCATTTGTTTCCGTAAACAAATAAATTAGCTACCTATATATATAGATAATTTTTTTATATAATATCTAGAATGAATAAGTGTACCATTCGCCCACCGCTTTGGCCGTGTGAAATTTGGTTCGAGATGTTTCTCAAATCCTAATCAAAATTGGACCAGCATTTGATTTCTTACATTTTCTCAAGTTGAAACTTTTGTCTCATCGGCCTAGATTCTGGGTACACAAAAAGGAATAAAATAAATGATGAAAGAAAGGTAATGCAACCCTATGGTGAATCACTCGTTGCGACCGCTTTATGATATTAATAATCATTGTTGTCGGTAAATAAAACTCACGGGCTTTATGAACATCACCGCTTAACAATGTGTTAAGCTTAACAATGCGTTAAGATTGATCGCTGCTAACTAATCACCGCGCCGCGTCCAACTCGCCTCAACTCAGATTAGCGTATTAGCGAGTGACTCGACGATTTGAGGTTATAGCGAAACATTAGGGCTGTATACTCAGAGTATTTAATGATTACTTAGTAGGTATAGATCGACCAGAATCTCATGAAAAATAGGGAAATTAAATTTTGTAGTAAGCAACACTAGGTTAACTCGGCTGCCCTAGTGATAAACAAAGTAATTACATTCAGAACACCTTACCTGGGATCATTTCACGAAACGAACAATCAAGCAACTGCATTTGAAATACAAAAACAAAGTAATCAACATCCAAATACTTTGTTTTTATGTTGTGCTTGTTGTTTACTTGGTTTTTGCATTTATATTCCGGGTTAGTGAGTGCAGTTACTTTGTTTGGGCAATTTAAATTTCAGTAAACGGTTCAAATTATTTGAAATATTAAACTGTGCTAAAAAACTACTCGACATAAAACTTTTGTTAGTGCAAAAAGTCAATTTCACAAAAAATGCCAGTTACTTTGTTTATCGCTAGGGCAGCCGCAGTGTTGCTAACCTTGGAATTTCATTTCCCTATTTTTCATGAGATTCTGGTCGATCTATACCTACCTTTATTTGTCCCTCATTGATTTTCGAGTTTGTAGTCCTGAGGTTAGTTCGTAGACAAATTATCTCTGGTCTGGTCTAGTGGGAGGCTTCCGCCGTTTCTAGTTACTACTGTTACGTACCATGCGGTGCGGTGCACAAGACACAAATTTCACGCTTTTTGTTCACCCAAAAAGTACACATACTTATATAGACAGTATACGAGTACATATAGCTCTGGACAGCGTTCGGTGAGGATGACGCGAGTTCCATGATTTTTGTTCACCCATAAAGTGCTCAACGCGCCTAAAGAAATTTTCACTACAAAATCTGTAGTAAGTACAGTATAAACGCACTCGCACTTGACCGCCCTCTCGCTAAAGTTCCCCGCAGTCGGTGTAGAGTCGAGTTGTTAGCTCGGAGTTGAGTTGTTTCCTTTTGCGATTCTGCGAATACTCGGCTGAGGTACTTACTCCCGAGGTAAGCAGGCAAAGTTGAGGAGTGAAGAGGTATAAGTTCGGAAACGAGGGTAGCCTGAGCTATTTCCACTTGTTTTACTCTCAGTTCAGTTTGATTGGATACTTTAAAGTGTTTAAGAGTTGATTAATTAAGAACCTTGAGGGTATATGCTATGGCTTTGACAGACGGACAGACAGACAGACAGCCGGGCATACCTACGTCAGCCAAGTAGCCTCGGAAACCTCGCTCTGTTTCCTCCATTAGAGAAATTAATGGTATACAGAGAAATTATTTGAATAAAAAACTTTTCTATTCTATTCTATTCTACTGGAACTGCAAGCTGACTGCAAAATTGCAGTTCCACAATAACGCGTGTGAAGACGACGCGTCTGAGTCTCTCTCAGTAGAATCACTACTTTGCTGTCTGCAACTAATAACTTTATGACTTGGAACAGTTGACACTTCACAGTTCGCAACTAACTCTTGTCAACTTTACAAGCGATCAGATGCGATCTGACACAGATCAATAATCGGATTTCTGTCAAGAATTTTACTGCAGCAGCACGGAGATGGGAAGTTGACGGTGCTACCCTCGATATTTCCGACTTTCCTCCGGTCATATGCAACATAGTAATACTAGTGAAAATCTAGTTTAGATTTTCATTCTTTATAAATATTACCCAATTAATCATAATCCGTGTTCGAAGCCCTCGACCGCATTTCCGCAAACAGCCACCATTTTGAATGTTTCTCCCCGCCGTTGACGCCGCTGCCACATCCAATGTGAAAACCACAGACATACTAATATAGTTATTATAGAGTAGATCGGCGATCATCATTGTTTACATGTGATAGAAAATACCTCCTTTTTTGCGATTTATTTCAGTATGCTTAGTTTCAGTTTGAACAACACCAAAACTTTACCAAATACTACTTATCGAAACACAATGACTTCAGAGTAACATGGACCTAAACTGTCTTATTTTAAGGTTTGAGTTCGGCAATACATTCAGCATACGTCTACAGCCAGCGCCCTAAACAGAAATGTTGTAAAATAAATATTCGAAGTATTGAATTACGACTTTAAAATAAAATCTTTAGGTTCATTTTGCATTACATATAATACAGTATTTCAATATTTAGTATTGGGTAAAGTTTTGTAGGGGCGCATATAGACTATAAGCATACTGAGTAATGAGTTTGTGTATTTACATCAAAACAGCGCAAAATAGCACATTCACTGTTATTTTGTGCACTGAAACAAATAACTTACGTCAAAATCTGGGTGCGTACTGAGTGTTCATTATAGCTTGTGCACAACTGTGCATCAATTTGGCATGTGTTTTGCTCGCCGTTCTATCCTTGATAGTAAGTACCTACCTATATTTCTACGGTTCAAACATTTAAACACACAAACTCAATACTAACTGCACGCGTTTTTGAGTAGCTCGGTCACAAGCAGTCGAGTTATTTTGTTATTTATTTGTATTTTAATAAACGCTTTGACTGAAACGAACACTTTGAGGCAAAAGGCTCAGCTCTGCAGTGGTGCAAAGGCTCTTAATTTATTTTATTCGTATTTATATTCCAACTGGATGATGCTTGCGATTTCGTTCTCGTGGTTTCAAGTTTTTTTTATATCCCGTAGAAAATCTTCCATCTTGGGGATAAAAAGTAGCTCGTGTCTATCTTCAAGATGAAAACGAGATCCGCTCAGCGGTTGAGCCGTAAAGAGGGAATCAACGGACAGTCATAATTAGTACTTTCACTGTCTTAATAATGTCACTGTCATTGTAGCTCTCAATCTTCTTCTTCTTCTCAAAAGATTCTCACAGCTGGACATAAATGTTTTGTAAGGATCACTACAAAATATGATCTTAGCCATTTGTATCCAGCGGCAGAGACCGCCTGTCTACCTAACTAGTGAGGGGGTCAAAATCTAAATTCTCAGTATATCCCAGTAATGATTACGATGCCATCGCGTCGATACAGTTCTCTAAGTACGGTAGAGTATATCATACGAGGTACTCTATAGTTATTCTGAGTTTATGTACCTCCAAAACTTTACCAAATACTAAATATCAAAAAACAGTAATATGTAATGCAAAATGAACCCAAAGATTCTTATTTTAAAGTCGTAATTCAATACCTCGAATATTTATTTCACAACACGACTGTAGACGAATGCTGAATGTATTGGCGAACTCAAACCTTAAAATAAGCCAGTTTAGGTCCATTTTACGCTAAAGTCATTGTGTTTCGATATGTAGTATTTAGTAAAGTTTTCGAGCTCTGCAAACTGAGACTAACCATACTGATGAATGTCAATAGTTATACGTCAATAGTTGTACACCACAATAAGCACTCCTGCGAGTACACAATACACGTGTACTCGTGTGTACATACTCTGTGACAATACACAATACACAGCCGCGCGCCACACACTGTTCCATTCAAATACAACACAATCGATGAGTTTCATTGTGTTTTGGCATTTTGACTACTTGACTGCCTCGTTGGTCTAGTATTATACCTTGCTCTGCGGATTCGAGTGCCGGCTCGACCCAAAAAAGAAAAAAAAAACCGGCCAAGTGCGAGTCGGACTCGCGCACGAAGAGTTCCGTATCATTATCTCTAAAAACGGCAAAAAAATCACGTTTGTTGTATGGGAGCCCCCTTAAATATTTATTTTATTCTATTTTTAAGTATTTGGTTGTTATAGCGGCAACAGAAATACATCATCTGTGAAAATTTCAACTGTCTAACACGGACGGACAGACAGACAGACGGACAGGGGAGTCTTAGTAACAGGGTCGCGTTTTACCCTTTGGGTATGGAACCCTTATTATCGGGGTTTTCTGTCAAGAAATTCTCAGTTCCAGCCCGGAGTTGGAAGTCGGCAATGTCAGACACACCCCCGTCACCCGCGCCTCGGAGAGCGCGTAAAGCCGTCGCCGCGTCGTCGGCGCCCGATCTCTCTCCGGAGGCATCACTATGAGAGTACAGAAACAGTTGTGAAAAAGTAACAGGCAGACAGACAGACAAACAAAATTATTTTCGAATTCATAACATTAGTTATTTATGGCGATAGGAAATAACAACGAATGCCATATCTACTTAGAAATCAGAGCTTCTCTAAAATGTGTGTTTTATGTATGTAGGTATGTTCACGGCTTTGACGTAATTGTTGTGTGCTGTGGCCCTTTGAACATGTACCCTAAGGCTAAGTTTTTGAGCTTCTTTTTTGAGAAGAGGGCGCGTGTAGAATTGCAATATACTTGTGAATTTATTTATTGACTATTGAAAAGTGTATAAAATATTTATCGATTTCAATTAAGATTTAGATTGATTGAAATAAATAACCTCGTTAAATGTTTTAAAATATAAAACGTTTAAATGCGGTTTTAAATAATGATAAGAACCGCATTCAAATCCACAGTAGGTAATAATCGAATAAAAAGACAAAACTAGTATTATTTAAATATTATGTAGAGATAGATAAACAGAGGAGAAAATAGAAGAGATGAAATAAAAATCAGTCGTAGCTTATTTAATTTAGTCAACGTAGCCACTCTACGTAGCGTAGCTCTTCTACGCATGGCGTAGATGTAGAAGTTTCACGCACTCTACACGCGTTGCCGATTGATTAGAGATTTTCCGTAGAGGATTTCTGTGGTGTGCTTGGTTGCTTGGTTGCTTGTTTATCTTGCTTGTGCAGACGTCTGCATAGCGCACGCTGCGGTGAACTGTACAGAGTGGTCTGTGTGTGTGTGGCGGGTTGTAGTTAAATACTTTTTTTTCTTTCTGTTCGTTTGTTTGCGAGCTCATCATGTTATAAGAGAAGAGATCGAAGAGCAAAAACGGCGAACTTTCATTAGTAAATAAATTAATAATATGAATTAATGAGGAACGCTTTGCACAAACACCGCGTACAGCGAATTACAAATTACAAATTCCAGCCTGCGTTCATATCGGAAAGCAAATACCTAAATACCTTCGGCAAACAAACGCTGTTTGTTCAGCGCTTATGATTAATGCCAAAAATTACTGTTACAACATTATACATTCGAGTCTCGATTGCTGATTGCTGAAGGCTATAATTTGGCTGTATAAAAAAACTGTATGAAAATATCAAGTGTGTTTTAACAATTTGAATCACTCCCGACATTTATGGAATCTATGGGTCTATGCAAAATTTGTTGTATGATTTTTAATTCCGTGTAATTCTGACGTTTCTTAATGTTACCAGAAATAAAACTGTTTCCACAAAAAAGATAATAGATACGAAAGTTTTTTAAATAAAAATCAATTGCCGCATGTAGATATAACAAATGCCAGTTCGGGTAATGGACCCAGTATTATTTTTTTATTAATTATTTTCAACAATTTGTTCATTTCAAGCAGGAATAGTTTTTGACTACATTGAATTAACTAATCCGTTGTCCTAAACGCTGACCGCGACGCGACGCGATACGACTCCATATATCATTTCACACTAATTAAAAATCAGCCAAGTGCGAGTCAGGCCTCGCTCTTTTAGGGTTCCGTACATAATTTTGAACAATATAATATTTTGGGTGTAAGAAATATTTAATTTCCGAGCTAGACATCGCAACAAACCGTGAAAGAAAAACCTAAAAAATGTTCGTTTGTTTTGGGTCACAGCTTATAAACTATTTTATGAATCGTTGTTTTCAGTATTTACTGTTTAAATAGAGCATATGGCACATAATGTACCGAAATATCATATTCCTAACTAGTTAAGTTTTCGAGATAGCTCCCGTCACAAAAATGGTCTAAAAATGACAAATTTGATGGCCCCCCATTTCCTTATTTTTTAAGCAAAAAATAAAAAATATATACTCGTACTCCACTCAATGAGCTCTAAACAATGGTATCCCACAAGCTAGGGTAAGAAAAAAAAAATCCGGCTCCTCTTTCATGTATGGAAGCCCCCTTGAAAAATAATTTAATTCAATTTCTAATTCAATATTTGATTTTGGATCAACGTTTTACACCAAATACCAAAATTTCAGGTTTATAATTCATTTCGTCTACGAGCTAGAGACTTGTGACCGGCGGACAGACGGACAGACAGACAGACAGACGGACAGATAGACAGACAGACAGCCGAGTGACATTAATAGGACTCCGTTTTTACCCTTTCGGTAAGGAACCCTAAAAATTGACTAAGGATACACCGGTAATACTATGACACTAGTCATTTGACTTTCAAATTACCTCAACAAGCTGCTTCTGACTTGTTAGACTTTGTAGTTGAGGTGTCGATATATGATCATGATCACCCAGAAACCGAAAGTGCCAAATAAGCTTGTTACGGGCTTAACGAGAGCCAGCATAAGTCAGCGCCGGACACCCGGGTGTCGGGTCGGCTTGGTTCCGTGCCAGAGTTACCCCTCACCCCCCCCCTCACCTCCCTGGTGAGTGGTGGGTGAACCCCTCCACAGCTGATAAGCCGCGCTCGCCGCACGGCGTGCCAACCGCACCAATTACCACTTATTTATCGTTACATAAATACGTCCTATAATATTTTAAAGTGCCTCGAATGCAATATTATATATCTACTAGCGACCTGCCCCGCTTCGCACGGGTAGGACGTGTAGTGGTGGACTGCGGCCTGAACCCGCCCCACTCTGAGAGGAGACCCGTGCCCAGCAGTGGGCCGGTGATGGGTTGATGATGATGATTAGGAAAAGGGATAAATACTTACGTATAGAAGATAGGTACTAAAGTGCCTGAAATGCGATCTATTCTCATCACACTCATCACTACAGCCTTTTTTTAACGTCTTACTGCTGGGCACAGGCCTCCTCTGTCATAGGCGAGCAGGATTCAGAGCTTAACCTCGCTACACTGCTTCAATGCGGGTTGGCGGGCTTTAACGACTATTGTCACACGATAGTGATAATAACCGGGACCGACTGCCTAACGTGCTCTCCGAGGCACGGGGGTGAAACAACTCACAACACAACAATTATTTGCCCGGCCCGGGAATCTATCTATTCTACTAGTACTTATATAAAATGGAAGTATAAATCGTTTCTCTCGCAAATCCATTTCTTTCGTATGTGCTGTAGCAGCTATAAAACTGTTCCGGGAAGCGATGTCCGCCGCGCGCCGCTCGCCCCGGGCCAGACGTATTGCATCCGGGATGCGATGTGTATGCAATATGCATTGTATGTTATTATATATTTAACCGACTTAAAAAGACTAAAATAAAATAGAGGAAAAACTTTAAGAGAAAACAGAAAGATGATACACGCAATTACTTACTAGAAGCCTTCGTAAACTTATCTACTAAGTAAGTAGAAACGTAATATTATGTAAATCGATGGTCCAAAGCTGATATAGTTACTTACTTAAAGAGTTATAACTAGCCATATTTTAGGAAAAATTAAACCGACAATTTCGAAATTCTTTTAGCATTGTATTCGGATAGTTTATACCTATGAATTTATAGGATGCCAGGTGTTAGTTCAGGGCGCACCACTAGAATAATTTCTATACTTACATCTGCAATCGGTTTTTACAAAGAATTTTATCTATAGTATAAAATGGAGCATAAATCGTTCCGCGCCGTCAAGCATTTTATTCGTGGATATAAACTGCTTCCCGAAGCAATGCCCGTTTCTATTCCCCTTCCTCTATGTACTGCGTCCCGCGCGGCGCGGGCGCGGGGATGCGACAAATGGCGGGATAACATGCGAGTGGCCACTCTGTTACATTTAATTGTTTTACTTTTAAGTGTTTTGAACCGTCGACGTTTTGTCAGTCACTCCTCGCCCACTGAACCATCGAGGGTCTGTCTGTAGCCGGAAATTAACTCCAATCCGTTTCCAATCGGTTGGGCCGTACATTTCGGGTACAGAACTGTGAGTAACGTTTAATGAAATTCTACAAACGTTTAATTAAAGACTCCACTGAAGCGAGCGGCGCCGCGGGCCGCGGGCTGCGGGGGCTCTGTGCGAGCCGACACGCGTGCGGGAAACATTCCTACATTTTTAACCGACTTTAAAAAAGGGAGGTTATCAACTTGACACGTATCTGTACATATTATGTAATATTATTGGAACTGCAATTTGGTACATTAAAGTTGGTTTAACTGTTTCTTAAATTATATCTCGTCATAATATCTACATACCTATCACATGGATTCTCACGTGATATACGCTGCAGTATGTCCGATTAATATTTAAAAACTGTATAATAATGCGACGCGGCTCGGGTCACACTACGGCCGGATGCAGCCTGCGCCCAGCGCGCTGTGACAGTGGTACAAGTCGCTGGCACTAGGCACCATCGGTGGGTGCGGTACAGGCGGAGGCGGGCACAGGGCACAGGCTCGCGCTCGCGCCGCCCGCAGTCTGACCTCTACCTCTACGTCTCGGAATGGTTCCACACTAGTCGGGCACACTCCGACGTATATCAAGCGAGTCCAGCCATATATAAATAAATATTAATAGTTGTTTATCTGGGATTCAGTTGTGCGTAGCAGAATTAAATAGATATACAGGCAAGTTTATCTATCATCTATCGCTATCTTACGTATAATATCTTAACCTTTCGCTGGACGTTTCAACCGAGAAAAAAACACATTCTTAGTTGTAAACCCAGAGCCAGAGTATATGACATAGGTGAGTATATGACATAGGTGAGTATATGACATAGGTACACATAGTTACAATTGACGTCACTTACGATAGTTTAATAATCTTTGTTTAAAGCATCATCAGTTTGTTATAATTTAACCATAATTTTTTCGTGATGATTATAATGATGTTTTCATGTGAAAGTGTGACAACAGCGCGCGTGTAGTGCGAGTGACGTTGTGTGTGAGTGAACGAACAAAGAAACACCTGCTCCGACATCAGTATGGGTAAGTTATCTTTTTTAACCAACTTCAAAAAACCGGCCAAGTGCGAGTCGGGCCTCACCCTTTTAGGGTCCGTTCAGATAGACCGGCGCGGAGAGCAGAGCAAATTTTAATCGCATTTAAAATACTAGCTGATCCCCGCAACTTCGTTCGCGTGTTTATAGGTTTTATATAGGATCGGATCGGATTCCATAATTCTTTTATGTACCTAAACTAAATGTAGCCTAAGTTACTCCTTATAACATCACCTATCTGCCATTGAAAGTTCCATTAAAATCGATCCAGCCGTTTTGGAGATTAGCTGGAACAAATAGACAGACTGACAAACATAAATTTAAACGCACACCAGTTTAAAATAAGCCGTACGTTCAAAGATCCGGGTCCCAAGTTATTTGAACCCAATAATGAGGGTTGTAATGTCTGTCATTTCTAAACTAAAAAACCTATGACCTTGAAATATTTACGGGACAATATATAAAGTACTACCTTTCTAACAAAAAAAGAATGAGTGAAATCGAACAACGCGTTAATGAATTACAGCTAAATACACGTTTTAACTTTCATCCCCTCTCCCAAGGGAACCGTGCTGAGTTTCGGGATAAAAAGTATCCTATATCCTACCTCGGAGTATAAACTCAAATAGTACCAAGTTTCATTCGAATCCGTTCAGTAGTTTCGGCGTGATGCGCGGCCAAGATACAGACAGACAGACAGACAGACAGACAGACAGACAGACAGACAGACAGACAGACAAAAATGAAAAAAATTGCAGTTTTGGCTTCAGTATCGATTATATAGTGCCCTCCAATAAAAATTTTCAAAATATCTTCAATGTACAGAATTGGATCTGTTACAGTTTTATTATATTATAGATAATCTTAAGGCATTGAAATAAGGTTTATTTTTACATTTTATCTCTTTTGGGAGCATCCTCGAGCATCCTCTTATCATGAATAGTATATTCATGATAAGAGGATATGGATATGTAGGTATGTGTTTGCGATTATTTCAAAAACCAATGAAGCGATTTTGATATTTTTTCACTATCGTAATCTACGTACTGTCAGAAGTTTAACTGTTTAAGTATGATATTATGTATAACACACCTAGTTATCATTCTTATGTACAAAGTTACAACTTACACGCATAAATCTACTTACTTACCTTAAGGTAAGAAAAAGATTTTTTTTAATGATAGTAAATGATTTGGAAAATCTAAATACGTACGTAATAGCCGGAGTGTGATATAATATGAAGGAAATGTAATTAGCAGCAAACGGATAGAGGTCGGATTAGCGTGTAATTAGAGGACGCGAGGGAAGCGTATACGGACTAACACAACACGCCCTCTCTGATGTTTCATATTCATGAGCTGTTACAGGGTCTTGACTCCTGCACCCGTGCCACGGCATTAGCAAAATAAGCCGTTATCTTCTAAATATACATATAAAAGGAACAGGTGACTGACTGACATATCTATCAAAACAGAGGTCAAACCACTGGACAGACTGGGCTAAAATTTGACATGCAGATAGCATTTGTGACGTAGACATCTGTTAACCCTTAATTTGGCAAAAAAAATATATGTTTAATTTGTAAATTTTATTACTTTTTTGTATTAATAGGTCCCGTAGGATGCGTGAAAAATTATTTTAAAAAATCTAGATTTTCAAATTTTCGAGAAAATGGATGTCCCCTGTAGTGAACATTGCCAATTACGTAAGAATTAACCTTTAAATTTACGTGTTCGCTGTAGGGGACATTGCCAAATGAGAGGAACAATAAAAAAGTCAAAATATTTATAAAAAGTAAGAAATTTATTATAACTTAAAATATGTTTCCATGAAAACTTAATATTTATTATGACAAAAGAAAATTATTTGGTATGAAAATTTAAAAAACAGTTTCTAGGCTGACTGCCTGTTACAAAACACAATCTTATATTGCATTTTATGCAATACACTACGGTTTTTTTTTTGGCAATATCTTCTGATTGATATTCGATGATTGTTCTGTAACGAAATGATGCTTTTTTCCAGTTATATGCCAGTTCAAACTTTGTTAACTTCTTTCTTTTTTTTGATGGTGGTAAAATTGGACGTGAAGATCTTGTATTTTGTCTAGTAGCTGGTGTTGCTGGTGTGGATGGAAGCGAAGGAATAGCAGATAAAGTTGATGGCACATTCTCGTAGTTGGACTCTCGAATTTCTTGCAGAATCGGAGTGAGTGGTACTGTATCTAAATTGGTCGTATTCCCAATTTCTTGAAAATCGACATTTTCATTCTCAGAATCAGGGCCATATATATTGATATTTAAGTTTTCTATTGATCCTATCGATGGCGCGGGGGAAGAGGAATAGTTAGAGGTATCATGCAATTCGCAATCCGATTCAGACTGATCACTAGCATCTGAAGGGGCATGCTCTGTTGGGACCAATGCCAATATTTTCAAGCCACGGGAATGCTGTTAACAAGCAAAAACAAAACAAATAAGCATCAGCCCAAAACCAAGTGTTAGTCAAAATAAAGATAAGTAAATATGTAATTTTCCAGTTTAAAACCTTAAAAAGTTAGTACCTATTAGCAACGTACATCTCATTTGGCATTGTCCTCCCCGAAGAACAGAGTGACACATATATGCAACTCTACATCATTGGCAATGTTCACCGTGGAGGACAAAGACTTTATTAGGCAAAAAAACAAATCAAATCAACATAAAATATCAAAAATTATATGTAACACTATTCTTTGTTATATTTTTAAACAAAAGCATCAAAAACATTTAACTTTTATTGATAAAAACTATAAAATATAATTATAAATACCTTGAGAAAAATAGCTGGCCTCCGTTTCGCCGACATTTTGAGTTACACTGAGAGATACGATGTTGCTATACCCTAAAAATATTTTTCTACCAAAAAACAATGTGTTTTGGAAGCATTTGGTAAGTATTTTATGTGCATGAAATGTTTCATATACATACAAGATTTTTTTAATTGAAGTGTCCATCCCAGCGAACATCACCAAATTAAGGGTTAAAAAAGGATTTTTGAAAATTCAAATCTATCAAAACAGAGGTCAAACCACTGGACAGACTGGGCTAAAATTTGACATGCAGATAACATTTGTGACGTAGACATCTGTTAAAAAAGGATTTTTGAAAATTCAACCCCTAAGAGGGTTAAATAGGGGTTGAAAATTTGTATGAGATTTATACGAATCCACGCGGTTGAAGTCGCGGGTATTAGCTCTAAATCCCTCTCTCCGGTGGGAGAGGAGGCCTGTGCCCAGCAGTGGGACGTTAAAATGTGGTGGTAGGGGTAGATTATCAACATAAAAAACCAAATATAAAACTAACCTATGAGCACGACGAGCAACCACAAGGTTTTAAGTTTTAGTTAGTTTATTAGTAATTGCATCGTGGTGAAATTAAAAAAAACTTAAATATATGTACGTGGTTCATGCACATTTCAGGTATACGCAGGTGAAGTAGGGAGCATTAGCCAGTCTACATAAAGATTCCCCGTGTAGATGAAATAAATCAGGTTTAGTGGAACAGAACATGTCGGTCTACACGATGTGACTAGGGTTGCCAACCGTACAGTAATAAATGTACTGTAATAAATAATACCATGCTGTACTTTGGGTCTGAATACTATTTACTATTGAAGAAATAATTAATACAAATAGAAGAAAACGTATAGTATGCAAAAATATTATATTGCAGTTGGATTGATGGATCTTCTTTTTTGCAACACCGAAATTAATAAAAATGGGCTTTTGATCCAAATTAAAATTTAATCCGACAAAACATTTGTGACACTTGGTAAACAAAAAATTGTTCAAAAATACGAGATCAAGAGACGATCGACGAGGTTATGACGGACGTCAATCGGCCGATCACTTCGACGAACACGAAGCCTTTATTTTTAAAGCTCATTCGGGAAAATATTATATCAAACCGAAAGAAGCTTGGCAACCCTAGATGTGACACGCGAGATTAAAGTGGCCCGCGGCGTGACAGCGTGACAGCGTGACACCGCGGAGTGACACTCGGACAGATTTACCGCACCTCGCGCACCTCGCTGCCCAGAGCTAGCTCATCTCATCTCATCTCCCCGTAGACCGACCGCGCACTTCTATTTATACTACCACTACAGCCTTTCGACGTCCCACTGCTGGGCACAGGCCTCCTCTCTCATAGGACATAGGGATTTAGAGCTTGCACCCGCTATGTTACTCCTACGCGGGTTGGCGGGCTTTAACGACTATTGTAATATGATAGTGATAAAAACCGGCACCGACTGCTTAACGTGCTCTCCGAGACACCGGAGTTGACCCCACTTCGAGTTGCTAACTTCCCAACTTCGAGTTGTTAGGTACTGAGAATTTCTTCACAGAAAAACTCCAGTAACTTTTTGTCAGGATCCGGGATTCGAACCCGGAACCGCAGTCATCAAACTAACCACTAGGCCAATGAGACAGTTAACAGCGTACCTATGTCTGGTAACTCTGTCGATGTCGCATGGAGGGAGGCCGCGTCGCAATCTCGTGAGAGCGCATAATGTGCACTCACATTTTCGCGGTTGAGTTATTCTCAACATACAGGGCTGCTGCAATACTTCCTACCTACGTATAACATACCAGCGACCCGCCCCGGCTTCGCACGTGTAGTAATTACCCATTACTGTCCTACCGTACATTGTTTTGTTCTAATATCTCAAAGGGATTGGGCAACGTTTTCAACCGGGTCCCCGCGGTGGGGACTATGTTGTATAATACCGAATACGTAGTGATGGTGATGTAAATGATAACGTACGGCGATAAGGTGGAACGTATCGACGATAAACGTTGTCGAGTGTCGAGCTGTGTGAACTCGCTATAGGGGCGGTGCGGAGTCGCGCTCCGGCGAGCTTCCACCGAGGATACAAACAAAAGTCAAAACAGAGGCTCTACTGAGGTCTCTAAGGTATAATACAAATTCTTTTCTTCGAGTAAGATTTTTAATTAGCTATTATTGCGAAGAAAAGATTCTCATTATGTCTGAGATGAGTTTGTTTATTTACCTCTGTTTTTGTATTCTTTTTCTGAATAAATGTTTTTTTTTTTCATCTACAAGTAAGGTTAACTACGATCGCTGGTAAGTGATGCAATCTAACCTGAAATAGGTACTGGTAGTTTTCTTACATCAATTTCTACGCGATATCGTACCGGAACGCTAAATCGCTTACTGGTAGGGTGGCAACTAGCCATGGCAAAACTGCTATTTCCCTGACATGAGTTAAACCTCCCACTTATAAAACCGTATTTCTGTATTATATTCCATCGTAAATTTGGCATGCAGATACTTATTATAACGTAGGCATCCGCTAAGAAACGATTTCTGAAAATTAAACCCTATAGGGGTTTAGTAAGTGTGTAAAATATAGGAGTTGAAATTAGTTTGTACGAGATTTATAGGAATCCACGCGGACGAAGTTGCGGGCATTAGCTAGTAAAGTATAAAAGAAAATCAACAAAAGAATATACAACCAAAAAAAATATATTTATTGTACCAATGCGGTAAAAAAACCTATCTGTCGACGTAAGTAAGTACGTAAGTTAGCGAAAGTAGAAAAGTCGCTTACACAAAGTGTTCTTTCTCATCACAAATAGTTATTGTCTGGCGTCTGGAGGCGGCGGGATGCTGGGGTCGGCGTCTGACGTCACACTCGCGGGAGATGAAACTCTCTGCGGCTGGTATACTGCCCGCTGGGAATAACAAATGTACAAGTGTGTGACGGCTGGCGCACAGGCTGGAGGCCGAACGGTTACGTGTGTTGCCTCTTACCTCTACCCGCCGCGAGGGGTTCTGTACTCATACATCCATTACTATCCATACTAATTCACTTTTATCCCATCATTATTTTTTTAACACCCGACGTAAAAACGACAAGGTTGTTATGAGTTTGACGTGTCTGTGTGTGTGTGGCATTGAAGCTCTCGAACGGATGAACCGATTTTGATTTTGGTGTTTTTGTTTGAAAGGTGAATCAAACAAAGGTGGTCATCAAACATAGCTAAAAACACTCACAACTAGTGAGTGTTTTTAGCTATGTTTGATGAAAATCTCACCACAAAATGGCGGATTATATATTTTTTCACAGCAGGTATGATAATAATATGATAGAATACCTACATTATAATAAATTTCAAATCTAAGATGGCTGCTAGGTACCACAAAATGCCGAATGTCGGAGGTTTTTAAATTTTTAATTTGTACTCGTTATTTCGTCAAAAAGTGGCAGCCCACGAAACTTCAGTTTACAGTAAAAGTCCGACTTATAATTACTTTGAAATGATTTGAATTTGTCTCGGTATGTTTCGGATTGTCTCGGAATAGTTTGGAATTACCTTAAGATATTTTAGACGCATGTTGCCTCTCTACAAGCAGTCATTGTTCGAGTTCGATTTTGAACAAAATTTTGTTTTGTTTATAAAATCACGTACGCAGTACTTAGTTATTCACGTCACGTCGCCGGCTGCCTGCGTCACCCTGCGTCGCGCGACATGTCGCACTCGGTCTACGTAAACATTCCCAATCTCCGTCCAGCACCGCTACTATAAGCCTTGCCTCCGAATTGTTCCACTCGCAGCACGCAAATGAGCTGGTTTACCTGCCTGTTGTGCTGTCGCCTAGCCGCGCTCGTGCTAAATGAAGTTAGTGAGATTATAGGTTAATTCTATTTTATGTCTGCTCTAACAATGGAACATCGTGACGGGCCACTATGATGGGCCATTGTGTAGAGTAGAGTGGCGTCTGATGGCTAATGGCGCACGCGATGGTCTTTGGATGATGTCGATGTCGGTTTTCGGCCGCACATCAAACGACATAGTGGGCCAGTGATGGCGGTACGCACCTACACGTGGCCCACTACTCAGTTTATGTTCAAACGTGATTGAGTGCTGACGTGGTCAATTAATGACGAATCTATAAAGGAGATGTTTCATCACTGTATGAGGTATTGAATTGTTTCGTATTAAAAGTATATTAAGGAGTCTCAAACATAAATTTCTCGTTCACTTTATGAAGAAAATAGTACACGCTAAATAGATATGTATATTGACGCAGCGGCGATAGCTTCCACGTCTGTCTTGTCACAACTACTATTGAACACTGAACGTAGCCATTGTGTAGATGCGTTGCAACCGTCGAATAGCCATCTCACCGACCATTTGATAGGCCAGCGATGGCCCATTGTGTAGAGAGGGCATTACACAATCTCTAAACTATAACTTAAAATCACAGTTCTAAATCTATTCCTGTCTCTTTCACAATGCTCTCAGCGGAAAAGAATAGCACTAATTTAAACTTTAAACCTGTCAATTCATTTAGTTTAGATATTGTGTACAATAGAAGTAGCCACACTGCTAGGTCCCACAGTGCTTAAAACTAATGCAGGGTGGGAAATCGGAACTGCAGCCGTGCAGCCCACATGCTGAGGTTTCATAACAATGACTATTATGCATGCAGCGATGCACCGCCGCCGTCGGGCGCCGGGCCCGGGCGTGCCAGGCCCGGGCGTGCATACCAAACCACGCTAATTGATTGATCCATTTGAAACTGGATCGCCTTTTTGTGTTCTGCTCGCTTGCTGCCGGACAACAGACTATTATTGAGGACAAGAAATATTCGGTAACATCTTATAAAATGTTCAAACAGAATGCATCATCATTATGAATCCGTCACTGCCCACTGCTAGGCACGGGTCTCCTCTCAGAGTGTGGCGGGTTCAGGCCGCAGTCCACCACGCCGCGCTGGCCGAGTGCGGTGCGGTACACGAACACGCCGCCTCACTACATCACAGACAACTCTCAGAGTGTGGCGGGTTCAGGCCGCAGTCCACCACGCCGCGCTGGCCGAGTGCGGTGCGGTACACGAACACGCCGCCTCACTACATCACAGACAACTCTCAGAGTGTGGCGGGTTCAGGCCGCAGTCCACCACGCCGGCCGAGTGCGGTGCGGCACACGAACACGCCGCCTCACTACATCACAGACAACTCTCAGAGTGTGGCGGGTTCAGGCCGCAGTCCACCACGCCGCGCTGGCCGAGTGCGGTGCGGTACACGAACACGCCTTTTTGTATTGAATTTCTATGAAATTGCTAACTTGTGACGCCATAATTTTTTACTGCCATCCTTGTCTAATGTTTATAAAATGTTATTGAATATTTGTTATCTATTTTCAGAAATTATGGATTCTCATACAAACATTCATCCCCTATTTAACCTTTTAATTTCCAGGCCTTTCTCATACTGTAAAATTTTACGTCTCTAACTCAGTGGTTAAGCTGTGCGTTGATCGATCAGGCAGGACGAGCTTTTTTACAGGGTATAAGGGGAAGGGGAACGTTACCGAAAACGTAGCTCTATTATTATACTACGTTAACACAATCCGATATCTATAACCTTAATCATTATTTTGTACTATTCTTGTAGTATTAGGTAAGTAGTGTTTTATAGTTGGGACATTACAACGTATGTCCCAGTGGCGTAGCGTACCTTGGTGGGACCCCGTATAAAAATTTGTTTGGGGGCCCTTATGAAGGGTAAGGATTTCTCACAAAAGAAAAAACAATGTTTTCATACAATTAAAAGCAATATTTATTCATCATAATTATTTATCTGTCACTTTTTCTAAAATTTTTTACAAACAATTCAAATTAAATAGGGAAAGGGGCCCAAAGCGGTTATGGTGCCCAAAGCGGATTTGTCGTTTTAAATGAACGCGCTAATATTTAGGTATATAAAAAGCGCGCGGGTGCGACGCGCTCCCCCCGCTCCCCTTGGGGCATTCGTCCGACTCAGCGAGAACGTTTACACGAGTAGGTGCAGTAAAAAATCAAAATTGGGTGCATTTCGAAAAAAAACCGCGGTAAGTGTAGAGCGTTTTTTTTATTTACAGTTAAAATAAGCCCTGATAAATAAATTGATCTTGACTTTTGTGTATTTGACTATGATATGAAAGTGCCGACTTGCATGTACTCGTCTGATTTTGAAGTTATTTTTGATTGCGAAAATGAACAGTCTAAAAAGGCAAAGCGGTTCGGGCAAAGAGGTTACCTAACCGCTTTGCCCACGACTAGGGTGAAATGAGATCTGTTATGTCAATTGTCCTTCTTTAATTCAATATCCTTTTAGATGGTGAATAAATACAAACGAAAAATTGCTCAAGCTGCGTGGGACGAAAAGTCCATGGCCAGTGCTATAAAGGAAGGCCATATTTTCATCATCATTATTAATTTTGAAGATTTCTTTTATTTTGCTGAAAGGAGACATTGAACATGCTCTTTTTAAATTAAAATATTTAAATTGTGCGTTTTTTTAATAAAACAATAAAGATTATATGACTAATTTTACATTTCTTTGGTATGTTCGCTTTGCCCGATACCAAAAACCACTTTAGGCCCCCCCTTAGGGCAAAGCGGTTTTTCTTTAAGTTTTATAAATTTCCTTGTAACTTTATTATTTATCAACCGATCTTTATCTGTTTTAACGACTTTATGCGCCATGAGACACACTATTCGTTTGTGTAAAAGTTAATATTAACATCGATTAACAAACTACTGATTTTCAAACTTTATCTTAACGTATACGCTTTGGGCCCCTTTCCCTAAATACCTAGGTACTCTCCTTGACATTTTTTCGGCAAACTGATTTATTAAATCATTTATAGCTGATGATGACTTTAGTTTTTCTAAAGATTCTGCCTCTATGGATAACTTTTTGGACAATATGTTTTGACTTTTGTCATTTCTGAAATAAACAAAAATTTGAGAAATTTTTATTAATTTTTGCTTACGCACGTCGGGGGCCCCCGTGGCTTGGGGGCCCCGTATAATTGATACGGCATATACGGCGGTAGCTACGCCCCTGGTATGTCCCAAAACTCGGGATCCCCGCGTCTACAACTTTAGGTATAATTTTATTAGCCAACGTTCTTTGGCCTCTAGCTGCATTGCGAACTTTTGAAAATAGGTACATGTAAATGTTTTTTCCGCGTTTTTTGTGGTATGTTGTCAGTAATCATCACCACTATTATCTGTGTTTGTTTCCGCTAGCGGCGCGCCCTCGCCAGGCACGTCACAATGGCAGCGGCGCACTCACCTGCACACGTAATGTCGCAAATTGATCAATTTCAGCTCGTTGTGACTCCCGCTGTTTGTGGGCTGCTCGCCGGCTAATGGCGCCATTACCTCCAACGACTTGCGGCACAGTGATCGCGATCTTGGCAAATACTCAGCTGAGACAGATTTATAGAGCGCACTCTGAGTTCTGACTCTATACTCTTGAGACGGAATTAAAACGAGACATATCTAAATCTGTTCCTAACATACATCTGTCTCGCTTTAATTCTATCTTGAGTGTGCGTAGAGTCAGAGTAAGTTCAATACATCTTTAGTATTCGCAAAGTTACTACTTACTATTGTTATACTAGTTTTTTATTCAGCAACAAGTTAAGTCTTGACAGCGATCTCATCTGATGGTAAGTAACGATGCAGTCTAAGATGGAAGCAGGCTAACTTGGAAGAGGTGCGGCAGCGTTTATTAAACCCATGGCCTCCTGATCTGTTTCTACGCGAGATCGTACTGGAACGCTGAATCATTTTGCGGCATGGCTTAGCCGGTAGGGCAGAAACAGAAACAAACAATTCAGAAATTATAAAAGCACAAATTGCTCCTGCCGAGTAGTTTCGTCTGTCCATCGCCTAAACTATGTTTCATTTTAATGTGACCGGCGCCTAACTTTAATAGCGGCACAGCCCCGGGCCGGCGCGGGCGTTCACAAAGCGGGACAAACACGGAAAACGGAACAAAACGACTTGTGACTTGCTGCTGAGAGTACTTGTGGCGGCAGTCCGCTGCACTCGACGCGTTGCACAACTACTTTACGATCTTTATATCGTTCTCACACACTGCCTCGTTTATCGGGCGTTTACCTTTTTAACCCCGACGAAAGCCCCGACGCATAAACGACGGGTGTTATAAGTTTGACGTGTCTGCGTGTGTATGTGTCTGTCTGTTCCACCGTAGCGCTCAAACTGGTGAACCGATTTGAATGAGGTTTTTTTTGTTTGAAAGATGAATTAGTCGAGAGTGTTCTTAGCTATGTTTGATGAAAATCGGTCCAAGATGGCCGCCGCTACAAAATGGCGAATGTCGGGGGTTTTTTAATTTTTAATTTATACTAATTCGGCTCTGGATTATGAGGACTTGGGTTCGAGTATGAAGGGTGAAAGTTATTGAGTTTTACTGTCAAGAAATACTCAGTAAGTATCGGCCCGGAGTTATAAGTTGTCGGTGTTAGATACAACCCCGTGCTTCGGAGAGCACGTATAGCCAACAATCTAGCCCTGAACTCTCTCCGGTCGTGTCGTGTTGGTATCACAGCAGATTATGAGAGTGAGGGAATAGAAAGTGTTACTTATGCATTACAATATCTCGTGCGTAGTTGACGAGTCCCAGCTTCCTTTATTTATTATTCTTTATTAACTTGACCACCTACCAAATTGACTCTATTAAAATTTACAAAATGAAAAGCTGTTACAGTTAAGTACTTAACATCATAAAATTATATTTTTTGTCACAGAGTAACAACTGTAACAGGTTAACAGTTAACAGTTAACTGTGCGCACTTGACACACACACGGCGGAGAGAAAAATGTTTTTTATTTTTTAGTTTTTTTACTTTGTTCTGTTCGCAAGAGTCGTATACATGAGATGAGGACGTATTCAGAGGCTGGGCCGCAGCGAGATGCGGGAGCGAGCGACCTTCGTAAAATGTTTTAAATTGCCAATAGCTTTTTGTATTTGAGATTTTTTGGTTGTGATCCTGGTCTGTGATATCTTGATAATCTGTATTTTTGGATACATTTTATTATAAATCCAATAAAGATTTAAGTAAAATATAACAACAAACTACACAAATAATACGTTTAGACTTAGAGTATCGAAATTAACGATCCTGGCGCAGTGGTAAGCGCTGTAGTCTTATAAGTGGGAGGTCCCGGGTTCAATTCCCGTCTGTGACGATCCGTGTGTCCATAATTATTTCTAAATTGTCTCTGTCTTTAGCCGTGGCTAGTTACCATCCCGTCGGCAAAGCCGTCAAACGATTTAGCGTTCCGTTACGACAAGCGTAAAAACACCTCGTACAGGTTAGCCCGCTTCCATCTTAACATTTACCATCAGAAGAGATCGCAGTCAATGTCTAATTTTTAGTTGAACAAAAAAATACACTTTAACAGTACTTATGTGTCAATTAGAAATTAAAATTAGGGTAAAACCCGGATAGATGCCGCAGTTGGATAGATGCCTCAGTGTCAAAAAACCTGACTTCCCAAACTCGCGACTAAAAATTGATAGTTTAAATAAGAAGCGCAGGCCCCCCAAACCTCAGGCCCCTACATACATTTGTATTAAAACAATTTGTTTCGCTTGTGCGTGTGATTATCAGCGAACGCGGCAAATCCTTCAAAGTTTTAGAGGCGAGTATTTGCCGTTGTATAACTTTTGAAGTAGTTGTAGATTCTGTTATATTTTTTATTATGTCAATACACTGGTTCAATAAGTGTACACCTAAGTGTAAATAATCGCTCTTTAGTTTTTAGTTTATTTAATAAATAAAAGGGCATCTATCCATATCAAAAAGGATAGTTGCCTTGATTTTTCGAGGTATAGGTGCCCTTAGAGGCATCTATCCCCTAATATACCTATAGATATATCAAGTATTTTTTTTAAATATTTTTAATGTTCTTTTATATTTTTATTTCTTTTTTCAATAAATTCCTAATAGTTTTAATATTCTTCGGGGCATCTATCTCTTTCAGCCCGATCTGTCCAGTGGTTTGAGCTATGCGTTAATAGATCAGTCAGTCAGTCAGTCAGTCAGTCACCTTTTCCTTTTATATATTTAGATAATAAAACCTTATTAAACCATGTATTTTGCTTATTTTTTTCATAGGGCATCTATCCTTTTTAGTATTTTCATAGTGGGGCATCTATCCACACAGGTAGGCATCTATCCTCAAAAAAAAGGGTCTGCAAAAAGTTAAATTCTGCAAAATCTGTAATCGTTAGGACAACAAAAACAAGTCATAATGGAACCCAAAAGATTAAACTAGCTATATTCATAAATATTATTTGTCATAAATTAATATTTTAAAAGTTAGGAGGCCATTTCAAAAAGTGGGGCGTCTATCCGGGTTTTACCCTATGTGGAATTATGGGTCTAGGTCTAAGATATTGTAATATACTTAGTTACTTATAGATCAATGGTCTAGGTACGATAAAGAGCAATGGCGAAAATAGTATTGAGTTAATCTGGAATGTACAGAAATGACGTATATATGGAAGTAATTCTCCTAATTATTTATATTTTATCAAACTATCACTTAGATTATTTGAAGCCAATTAAAAAAATGCAATAAATTAAGAAATTAAATGACTAGCACTCTTTTAGCAATGTTACCATTCTACTAAATATAATCTACCTAGAAGCAAAGAAGTTTGCTAGTAGCTAGAATAACTAATATAAGATGGTACATTGTTATAATATTTTTTATCCGTCGTTTTCTTGAGTCAATTGAATTGTTTTTTCTTGCATTTAACTTTGTTTACTTAAGTGATCTTCTTGCATATTTAAATAAACTTGTATTAAAATGGTAATAAATGAGATAAAGGTTATGGCAACACAGATGCTGCAATGTTTCAGACAAAATGGCGTTGATTTACTGACAGTGACACTTTGACGTGAGGGAAGCTTTTGTTGTGTTACAACAGGTGATTTTTGCGTTGTTTATCCGATATTTTTCCTTTTTATCTGATTTTTCGCTTGACCCGGACTGCTAGGACTGTTATCTGCCATATTCTGTTTGATCCGTATCTGCCTAAGGACTCTGACAATACATTCCCTGTGTGATATTGTGCTATTCTCTTTTGGACTCCGATTTTGCCGCACTGTTTGGATTTAGTTGTGAACTGAAAAGTTGGCTGCCGCCAAGATGGGAGGTCGTGCCAGACCCCTCCCGGATTCTGTGTATACTTATATGCGTTAATACATTGCGCCGACATTCTGCCTTGGAACTTGATAAGAGAGTTACCACTTTACTCTGTAACTGGGTGTTACTACAGGGAACGGATCTCGTCTCCGAATGAGAAGGGTTTAG
This sequence comes from Melanargia galathea, assembly GCA_920104075.1. NCBI lineage: Eukaryota > Metazoa > Arthropoda > Insecta > Lepidoptera > Nymphalidae > Melanargia > Melanargia galathea. The sequence goes on along the minus strand of OV049857.1, from coordinate 32,104 downwards.
GCAATAGTCTGGTAAAGTGTGTATTGGCATATTGGATGGTTGTACATTATTTACAAGTATAGTAGGTACTTAGTTGCTTACATGTACATATCACAGTCTGCATCAAATATTGTTTTATTAGTAGATTATTTTAACACATAATATAAGTACTTATATGTATTTACAATCAAAACCATTTTTTACTACGACATTGGTTACAACAACAAAATACAAATCCCAGCTCTTTGTAGATTACCAATGTTGCCTTTTGTAACCTACAAATCATGGTCCCTTCGATGTTGTTATAACAGATTTTGACTGTAATTATCTATATTTGTTTTTCAGATTACTCAAGATGATTATATTTGTGAAGCTTGTAGAGATGTTGCAATGGCCAGGGTGAATGATAATTTGCAGCAAGAAGTTGCTGGCACTGATGGCCAACAAGCCAGACCAAGTCATCGAAGCCATACTAATGTGTGCCTGAAATGAATTGCCCGGTGGATGTGCAATGAGTAGTTTTGCCAAACTATAAACAAACAGCCAATATTACATATTGCTTTGTCTTTCCTAACTGTCACAGTACCACGCCGCATGTTATATGTGACAAACTGTGTGCTATAGTTCTTTACAATCACAATTATTATCTGCCTAGTCTATCAATTTTGTTTATATATTGATAGAAAATGAAATTCCAGTCCCGACAGGTATATTAGAATACTGTTGTTCATGATTAGTTGGTCGACGTTGGCTGTTGCGCTGACGTCATGAGTTCATGACCTTAGTATGGTTTTTGGGTTGGGCCAGACACCAGCAATATATTGCAGCACGGGCAGAATTTCTTGATGATGTAATTATAAGAGACATTGAAGATTAATAAAATTGACAAAATAAACTTGTTTCATTTGATCCTTGGAAACATATTTCTCTAGAATTGCAAGTATTTGTGAAATAGGTACTATGTACATATCATGGACCTATAAGTAAATACTCATAAATGTATTATTATGTACCTAATATGTAAATCCCTAATGTAGACAATTATTAGGTAAGATGAAGGATTGCGAGTAAGTATTTTACCTAAAAATAAAAGGTAGGTAAGTATTATTTTAAGAAAATGCTTGTAATTCCATTATTTTACAAAATATGTTTGCAAAATGTTGATAGGTAGGTAGGTACAGCCACCACGCGATAGGCTTCTAGAATCATTATCCATATTAAAAATGCACATCCATATGAAAGTGTACACTTATTGTTTTGGCCTTCAATGATGTCGCAGCGGAGCGTCGTGGTCATTTTGCACGCGTAGGTTATACCTAGTTAAAAACCTGGACATTCAGCTACTTTTTATACCGGATAATCAAAAAGTTCCTACAGGATTTTAAAACCTGAAGTCGCAGGCATCATTGGGAGAAATAAAAAGCTTTACACGTATACATTCCCGACAATTCTGTGGTCAGTTTTAGATATTTTTGGAAGTGACATTACACATAACCTCCAAAACTTTCAAACGCAATATCTTTTTTTCTAGGCTTCCAATAAAAATAATTATTGCACATGCAAGCTCAGTATTTGACCCTTAATTAAAAAATATTTTTTTCATGTGTGTACAAAAACTTTTTTTCTCAATAATATTAATGTATGGAAGTTTGCCATTGCTCTTTGACATGACAGCATTGATAATACTATAAGTCAGTGCATGACAGGTTAACTTTATCATGTTAACCTTGTAACTTTGGCTAACCAACCGTTGTGCTCCACCGTGAGACAATTATCAAACTGACTACCGAAAGTCAAGATCAACCCAATAGATATAGTCACAAAATACTAACCGCTCCCGCTCGTAGCTCGAATTATGAAAAGTTTAAAGCGTTACATTTATCCTGTGTGCGCGTCAACACACACACACACACACACACACACACACACACACGTCGTTATACAGCCTGTGCTGCAGGCGGCCGCGGCGCGGCGGCGCCAAACAACCCCTCTGTGCGTTCACAACCCTGTCGACGTCGACTCGGTTTCGGAGATTACAGCTACAAATCGATCAGGCTGTCAAATCGTGGTATGGCATCAAAAACCAAAAGAGGCTTTTTTTGATAATAAGCTATATTTTAAGAAAAATTAAACCGATTTCGTTCTAGCAATCTCAGAGAAATCCATGTGTGCCAATCAAAAATATTAGTAACATACTACTTATATTAATTATGCGTGTAAATTCGCACATAAGAATGGTGATTATGATAGTGAAAATATCATCAAAATCGGTTTATTGCTTTTTGAAATAATCGTAAACATGAACATATATACTCGAATTGATACCTTCCTTTTATTTGAAATCGTTAAATAAAATTAGATGATAACAAAAACTTTGTATAGTACCTAGTAATCGCGCTTACAACTGCCTTGTTCTATAGTAGGTATACGGTCTGTGAGCTCGGATGGCTGGAGTGACGACTGTAACAACGGCAGAGGCGTACCGCGCATAACATACATACCTCAGGCCTCTTGTTCACACATGATTTTGTGCCGTGAAAAATTAAGGTTAATTCGCCGTGTGTAGAGTGGGTCGTCAGTGTTGTATGGAGCACAGTGGAAGCTTGTTAACAGGCGCGGAGGATATGGCACGGCAAGCACGACGTGCTAACAAGCTCCCATAGTGCTTCATACAACACGTCATGACTACACACGGAGAATTTATCGTAATTTTTTATGGCAAAAAACGTGTATGACCAAGAGGTGCTACGGTTCATGTGCCTCATGTACCTGCGTAGTGTGCAGGTGAAGATGAAGTATACGGTTCTGGTTCCAGAGGACGAGTTCGACGACGCCGGCTCCAACAGCTGGTGCCCGGGCGCGCGCTACCGCCCCGAGCCGCCCGAGGCGCTGGCGCGCGCCTCGCACTTCACGCAGCACGAGATCAAGCTCATGTACCGCGGCTTCAAGCAGGTATACCTTCCCCTTCAGGTGGACCTGTGTGCCCAAATATTACCATGAGTAAGATGAACACGTTTGATGCTCGCGTCCCGCTCCACCCAGTAGTTAGTCGTTGAGAACGCGGCACTCGAAATTCTAGACCAATATATTTAGCTCGGAGACAGTCCACTGCTAGGTTTGTCCGATTTTGAGAAAGAGACCAATTTGCCGAAGCCCGAATCCAATGAAGTTAGACAGGGTTCGGCAAGTTTCGAGATGTTTTCTGCACCGAAATCCCTTAGTGCCTGAAGTCTTTGAATAGTGCATCTTAGCAGTGATGACTTATGGATCTGACACATAGTCCTAAGGGCGTCTAAATCGAGCACCTTAGGAACATAACGTATGTATATCAGGTGTAATATATTTTTGCGACTCGATGAGCTTTGCCAGTGATTCTGGTTCTCCTACTTATCTCCTCATTTTTCACAGCGAACATAGCTCTTTTTCCCCCGCTAAGTGACCCTAGCTTTCTTAAGAGGTTCATAGTTAAAGAATGTACCTACTTGATCTGTTTATGTTTCCGAAGACAACACGCACTCTGCGAAGACTTAGCAAAATGTTATTATTAGGAATACCTTCTATATACAAAGGTGAAGAGTTAAAAGAGTGTCCTCAAGTAGTGTTTCCCACGATGTTAGCAGTTAATCAGGCTAAACGGTTTCGTGTGTAGCGCGGAGAGCCGTCGAGCACTCGGCCGGTGCCACTCGCTGTGAGGGCCTCTACAGCGCCGCTGACCACTTCAGCTGATATTAACTACAAACATTACCTTAGATATAACAGCTAGATACGAGTGGCGTGAGAATTCAAGTCAGAATTAACTAATTTCATTCAGAGGTGCGATTATGCAATGTTGTTCAACAATTTTGCGTTTGTCTGTCAACTTTAGTAGTAGCCGAGAGTTGAAAAGTTGGCGATTTTCGACACAGTCTCTAAAAGCATGTAAAGCCATCGGTCCTGCGCCTGATCTCTTTCCGGTCATGTTCCATTGTCGTCTCATCGGACTATGAGGGTGGAGGAATAGAGAGTGCCCCTATGTTGGCGCACACACTGTGTAGTTAGCTAGTGTCTGAGGATGGTATTTATGTGAGAATAATATTAAATACTTATAGTGTATCTGTGTCGTACAGGAGTGCCCGACGGGCGTGGTGGATGAGGAGGCGTTCAAGAACATCTTCTGTCAGTTCTTCCCGCTCGGCGGTGAGTCGCTTGTTTATTTACTTACATACCTTGTTACCTTGCTTGTTTTCTTATTTACCATGTTACCTGAACTATTATTTATTGCAATTAATTTTATATTTACTCGTACGGCGTAGAACTATATCTTTGTAACGACAGACATGTTATTTAAATTTTATTTAATCTTAAAATCAATAGTTAATTAAAATAGCACATTAATTTAATTAATTTATTAGTTAAATGTGTTGAAAGAAAATATACAATGAAAATGTCGACTTCACAACGGACAATTGCAAAGTGACTTTGCAATCGTCCGCTGTGAAGTCTACATCTGTGTGCTTAGTCTAAATCGGAGCACTCGAAAACGAACTCGAAAACTATTGATCGATTTCAGAGTAAAATAGACTTAAAATGGCTTGAATTAAGGTTTGAGTTCGCCAATACATTCAGCATTGTTCGAATGCTGAATGTATTGGCGAACTCAAACCTTAATACAAGCCATTTTAGGTCTATTTTACTCTGAAATCGATCAATAGTTTTCGAGTTCGTTTTCGAGTGCTCCGATTTAGACTAAGCACACTGAAGATGCTCCGGTGTCGGAGCGAAACGATCGTCGAGTTTATTTTGTGGTGAATTTATGTGGTGTTGTGCCTACTTTGTCACTGTTAGCGGAATATAGCAAAGTAACGCCTGCTTCTATTCAACATGGAAGAAAATAGCTTTATAGACTAGACTATTTGTAGGTACCACATTTTTGCAAATAAAAACTCTCACTCTTACTCTTTACTGTCGTTTTCACACGATCGCCGCGTAGATGCTAGCTATCTTTGTGTCAAACTTCATCAAGATCGATTTAGCGGTTGCGCGGTGAACAAGTCAACAAGCTACCCAACTATTTACGATGTCTCAAGCACCAACACGATAAAAAACAAAAGCCTTTCATTTCCCGCGCTCGCGCTCTGGAAACTTAATTAAACAGAATAGCTAAATAAAAACCGCATTCCTAAACTCCATTACAAGTTTAAATGCGAAAAACATGTAACTTCACGCGATAATAATCTTTATGAAATTCTGCTTACGGTTCATTATTGTTTGTTATGCATACGTTTTAATTTACGTGTAAAAGTTGCGGGTAACTTTGTGAGGCCGTAACTCGTAAGTCGCGAGGTTGTATGAAGTCGAACTTTTGCACGGAGTTGGACAGAAAGCTGCTGTTACAGACGGAGAATACAGCAATATTGTATTGTAAGCCTAAGGTTTTGTTTCAGATCCCGTTTTCATGACGAGCGTTTAACCCGCGTTACCATAATTTATTGTGAACGTCTCGAACAAAATATATGACAAGTATTAATGAAAAATTTAAAAAACCCCCGACATTCGCCATTTTGTGGCGGCGGCTATTTTGGATATGCATAGTGCTGTTCTACTAGTCAAGCCCTTTCATTTGATACCCATATTAGACGCTTGTAGTGGGAACGGGATCTAAACAAAACCGCAATAGCTCGGTCGTCAGAACGTGTGCTGTGTGATTCAAGTCAGTCCTAGTGACTTGATCACGTCCGAGTTTGTTCGTAGCTAAGATGTAACTTTGGATGGAGCTTAGGTAATGAGACTGTGTGTGTGTGTGTGTTCGCAGACGCGTCGCAGTACGCACACTTCGTTTTCAACACGGTGAAGCACAAGCAGCGCGGGAAGCTCAACTTCGAGGTGAGGCCGCTTACTGTACCATCATCCGCACAACTCGTTTTTATCCAACTACGGCAAAGCCAAAAGGAAGGGTTATGATTTTAGCACTTTACGTATGTATGTACTATGTAATATGTATGTATGTTTGTGGCCGATTTTTGTATGAGATTCTGTATGTACCACCGTAGCGTCTAAACTACTGGACCGATTTTGATGGATGAGGTGTCTATTGATTCGTTGTTATGGTCAGGGTGACATAGACTACATTTTATTTGCGAAAAAAAATCGAGAAGTGACCTTCGCGCTACTTTCTAGATTATTAAATTAGTTTCGGATAGATATAACAGATGGCGCCACTAGCTGCTTGCCCCGCGCTTTCTGCACACTAAATTATTATTAAATTATATTAAACGTAGTCGGGTTTTAGTTTACGAACTTTATTCTCTATAAATTGCGGGTCACCTGATATTGAGCGATTACCGCCGCCCATGAACATTTGCAGCACCAGAGGAGCTACCTATGCGTTGCCGGCTTCTGAGGAATTTGTTGATCCGCCCCTTGACTAACCCCGTATCAATGTTATGTGAAACATCACTGAAAGGAGGCTCTAAAGGCATGACCATGAACGCGCACGGCTCATCCGCTGGGCGCAACGCGCGGCGTCCGTGATTGGCTCGCGGTCGTATCGCGTCTTAATCCGTATCGCGCATTGGTTACCGCCCTCTTTGTACAGTCTGCCGCGCGTTCTATTTAACCACACACGCACTACGATAGATGGTAGCTCTGAGTTCTTTCGAGACTTTCCCCGTCCTCTTCCCACCACCCAGTATAGACGGAGACACCTTTACAAGTTCAAACCTTGAGTCAGAGGAAACCCGCAACTGCTTCGTGTTCGCTGCTTGCGCTGAAAATTTGGGTACAACTGTTAAAAACGCGCGCGATAACTTGTAAAAATCTGCTAATAATTAATCAAACAATACCTATAAAATTGACTTAAATTAATGGTGGTGAATTAAACGAACGCTACGAAAAGTTTAAGGTAAACCCTGAATTTTTCTATCGGTGTGTTCCACTTTTCACACCAATATTATATTATAGTGAATATAATCTGTTATAATATATAGATAACAAGCCATCCGCCCCGACATAGTATTATGCCCGTTTTCACTAACAACGAACAAGGCAACGCCTAGTTAAGTAATGCCTAATCTAAGGAGATCCCTAGGCATACATTTACGTTTCACCAATCCATTTTCACTAGGCAATTCCTAAGCTTTGAATTGCCTAAACTTGTCTATGAATTTTTGTTTCATGCTGTCTATACATACTCTGAGTGTACAAAAACTGTCAGTTTTTTCTATTTGACGTTTAACAGATAGTCTTTCTCTGTGGCCTGTGCCTGCATCCTGCATCTTACGCGACGTATTTTGTGTATAATTGAATTAAAAAACAACCGAATATCGATCGTTTATTTCGCAATTTTACTTATTAATAACATAAGATATAATATTAACAACACTGTGTTTTTGAACATTCTGTATCTTTTGAAAAAGTTTACATCATCATATTAATTTTGGATGTTATTCATTCTAGGTCCAATCACTCTTGGTCTAGCATAAGAACGGATGTCCAGATCATTTACATTATTTAAAAACTCCAAAAATTCTAATATATTTTCTGAACTCATATTAAAAGTTAATTTAATTAAAAAGACAATAATATACGATAGCAAACACAAAATAACCACGAAAATAGAAAACATATGAATCTGAGCGGCAGATGTCATACCTAACTGTCATTTTATGGGTTGCCTAGCATTACGCACCGCCCAATCGGTGTCGTAACTTTAGTTGGCGCCTAACGTCGTTAGGCATCATCTAAGGGTTGGTGAAACGTTTTTTTCCCCTAGGCATGTCCTAAATATCTAAGCATCCGATTTAGGCGTCTCCTAGGTTTAGTGAAAACGGGCATTAGTGTAATTGCTATGGCCCCGACTTCGCACGGATAATAATTACCCGCTACTACACCACCATACATTGTTTTGTTAAATCTTAAAGTGATTAGGCAGCGTTTTCGATGAATGCTCCCAAGCGGCTTGACTTTTTACGATATTTTCATAAACACCCGCCGTGTTACTACGTACCCCTGTAAGAACACGCCCTTACCTCTTCCACAGCTAGTCTGAATTCCGTAGATACCTACTCCTGAAAGGGCAGCTCAATTCTGCTGGTGAGTACAGAATAACTCACACCTGAAATGTTTACTTGCCGCCCCTCTCACGTGACGTCGTAAACGTGAGATGGGAATTCGACGAGGCGTTGCGAAGGTTTTATGGGTCACCAAAACGTTCCTCATACAGCATTAAACAGCCGCTATACGACTAGCAGTGCTATAAATTTTTCCTGATGCGAATATTTTTATGGAAATTTTTATTTTGTAGCAGATAAGTACTGATATTTCTTATTTCATTCAGGCCTTTAAAAATTATAGGATATTTCAAAATGTCAGCTTTCAACCCATTTTAATTACCCCTAATCGTTGTCTAAAAGAATCCAAATTCACGCAACTAAGTTAAGGGCATTACAAGTTATTAAACTAATAATCAAATTCGAAGCTGGGACCTCCTACCACCAGCGGCGCTCACCACTGCGCCGGAGGATCTTTATAATGTGTTTCATCGTTACCTCGAGATCTGCAAGTCATCTTGAATTCTGAATAACCATTAAAACGCCATTAGGCTGTCTATCTATATACGTACTACATGTATGATGTAACGACGCGTCAGGGTCACCAACTTATTCTCAGTCAATACACATTCATGTTCCCGTCATGAATGTTATTAAGCTTTAATGAATCATAATTATTTTTGATAACGTTAATAAATTATACTCAGTAGCAGCAGGAGATTATAAAGAAAACTAAAAACGAAACGCATCAGTCAGCAGTCGTTCTTGGATGTTTATAGAGTTGCCACCTGGCAAACGGTTTCCATTCTCATTAAGATGTGATGTAATATTGCGAGCAAAAGTTGTTTTCGTAATATTAATTGTAATGTGAGCACATGTTTCACTTCATTAATTGGAGGAAACTTTGAACGCCTCCATCATTAAAACATTGACCTTGTGTTTTCAAATTCTCTCAATTCATCCTGTTGATTTTTCTCTGGATAATTTCTCGGGTTGTTTAAGGTGATTCGTGCCTCGAGGCAGTGCGTAAGTATTAGCCGGGCCCGGAGGCGTACTCACAGGTGGCCACAGTGGGATGAGTCCCGATAACCACAAGACAAATCCCTAGAACCCCTAGACCCTCTAGAACACCGGAGAGACGTCAGCTCTCTTTGCCTGCCCTCTTGACTGTACAATATAATATACTCTTCAGAAACTTTGCTGTGTGTAAAAAATAAATGTCATCCTCACCACCTGGATGCCTGGCATTCTTCCACTTCCTGTTATTCCAGGTTATGATTACTACGTTTTTCGCGCCCAATAGAATTTTTAATATTAGATTTGGCCGTGAGGTGACGTTACGTACCTTTCTTTTTTGCCGGCATCGACCGTCCGAACTAGCAAGGCTTTTCTGCGTCACGCTCCCGATTTGCAGCGCATTCCAAAATGGCTGCGTTCATTAGCTTGCGATTGTAGTACCGGGATTACAGTTACATTTTTGCGACCCCTCGCGTTCTCAGTGAACGATGTTTCGTAGTAGGGACCCTGATGTGACCAACGTTTGGTCGGGCAATTGAGGCGAGGGACGAGTGATACCCCTCGCACTGACGCGCCGACCCCACGAGTTCATCGGCTGGGTGCCTCGTTGGTTTCATGACACCGTTAACCCATCACACTGACCGCATTACACACCCTACAAAACTTACTCACTTCCATTACCAATCCATCCTGAAGATCTAAGCCTTTTCGCGACAACCGCCTTCGGTAAGCTTAGTCTGTAAGTTGCTCAATTAGCCGCCGGGTCGCTATGCGCGCCCCATACTATTCGTTTCCGCAGGGGCCCTGGGGGCAGCTAGGTCTAGTTCCTGCCGACATCAGGGTGGGTCCTCGCAATGAGCTCCGAGGCCTGAACTGTTGCGGGTCTCAGCAGGCACTTACTTGCAAATTGAAGTCGTGGAACTAGCTTCCACTGACCTGTTTCCCTTTATGGGACTATTGAAGGGGCGGATAAACAAATTTGTATAGCCAGTTCCCCTGGTGCCGCAGATGTTCAGAGGCGGCGAACCGCGATCTGTCGTATATTGTTGAGCGTCGTGACATGTCGTCGTGTGGTGTGCAGGAGTTCCTGGGCACGCTGTCGCGCGTGGGGCGCGGCTCGCGGCAGGAGAAGCTGTCGTGGGTGTTCGCGCTGTACGACGCGGACGGCGACGGGCGCATCTCGCGCGCGGAGATGCTGGCCGTGGTGCGCGCCGTGTACGAGCTGCTGGGCCGCGCCGCCGCACCGCCCGTGCCGCGCGGCGCCGCCGAGGACCACGTCGACAGGATCTTCCATGTGAGGCACAACTCTTTTCAACAGCTAAACACGTCGTTTCACAAGGTACCTACTAGAGAGCGTCACCAGCAGCTTGCTGCGCCGCAAGCCACCGTGCTTCAAAGGAACGCACAGAATGAAATCGAGGAGCGTTTCTCCGGAATGGCGTCCGTTAAGCGTCGCGTGCGGAGGGCACCCGTGAGTTCTGAGTCACTGAACTAATGAGTAACTGAACTAACGTGTGCTGTGGCTGGTACACTCTTGCAGAAGAAGTGCAACATAATAAAGAGTTACTTAACCTTACTTAAAGTAACTTACTTTAACTTAACTGTAACTTACAAGAGTTACAAATCTTACAAGAGTTACAAACCTTACTTAACCTGCTCCATCACTTTTTTTTGGTGTTCTCATTAGTTTATCTCTGATTCCAGCTGATGGACACGAACGCGGACGGCGTGGTGACGCCGGACGAGCTGGCGCGCTGGTGCGCGCGCGACCCCGCGCTGCTGCGCTCCCTAGACACCCTCGACACCGTGTTGTGATCCTCCCGCTCGCCCTCCCCGCCCTCCCCGCCCTCCCCGCCCGCCACGCCCTCCCGCTCCACGCCCGACCCGCTCCACACCTGCTCCACCACCCTCGACCCGATTCACACCTGCTCCACTACAGATCTCGCTCACCCCTCCTCGACCACTCTCGACGTATACAAATCCTGCCCCACAACCGTGGACCCTCGCTCCGGATCCTCAGATCCTCAAAAGACCTGCTCGAGAATCTCAAACCCTGCCCACCGCCACGCTTTCGATGCTCCAATATCTCAATCCAGCAGAACCATCGACGGATTCGACTGCTCCGCTACCGACCTGTCCGTCAGGTCCGGTGACGCCAAGTCCGACACCAACTCGGTCAGGTCCACGCCCAAGTCGGACGCGAGCAAGTCGGACAGGTGCGACAAGCCGGCGAGGTCCGGCGCGCGGCTGGTGGCCAGCATCCGGCCGTCGCCGCAGGGCGTGGCGGTGCCGCTCGCCCCCGCCCCGCCCCCGCCGCGCACCCCGCCCCCGCCGCCGCCCAGGACCGTGCGGAAGTGAGTGAACACACTACGTCATATCTCCTATTGAAAGAGTGAAAGAAAGAAAGAAAAATCATTCATTTGGCACCACTACAACAAGTAGTGTAGATCAAATACATGGCTCGCTCAATACAATACATCGCTCACCACTCAGAAGGCTCAGGGTCACTCAGCGGACGATGTAAGGAGCTATGACCATTCCTATGGAATCAAATCAGTAAAGAAATCTGTAGAAAACCGCGGCATTCCCTTCGAGAGAAATTTAAAGAAATATTTTTAATAGATTTCTTAAACTTGTGTAAAGGCAAGACTAAGATTGCTTGTAGAATTTTATTAAAGAACATTAAAGTCTATTCTCACAAACGACTTTCGGACCTTCTCGAGGCGTAATTGAGGAATCACGAGCGAAGCGCGAGATCGGGTTTTGACGACGATTTTGAGGGATTGTATTGGTTGAGACGACGATGACAACGTCGCATAATATTCAAAATAGTTTCTAACATTTTCGTACTTACTCGTATTTAAATGTCCTAATGATGTCTCCCCGCGCAGGAGCGGCGCGGCGAGCCGCGCACGCGCCGCGCCGCCGTCCCCCGCGCCCCCCGCGCCCCCCGCGCCCCTCGCGCCCCCCGCACCCGCCGCGCGCCGCGCCGACCCGCGCGCACACACTGTAAGCATTACAGTAATCTATATTAATATTATTATAAAGAGGTAAAGTTAATTTGTGAGTTTGTGAGGTTGTAGGGGGTAATCTCTACTAATATTGAACCGATTTTGAAAATTCTTTCAGCAATAGAGAGGTATATTATTATTATTACTGAGTGAAATAGGCTATATTTTATTTTCAAAAAATTAGATATCCTGCGAGAATTGTATTGAATTACCCGTGTGAAGCCGGGGCGGGTCGCTAGTCTATTTACTGATATAATAAAGCGGAACAGTTTGTTTGAACTTGATAATCTCTGGAAATACCAGTCGGATTTGAAAAATAATTTTTGCATTCGATAGCCCAATTCTTGGGGAAGGTTATTATGCTATTCAGCATCATGGTGACACGGGATTTTTAAAAACCTAAATTCAAGCGAGCGAAGTCGCGGGCATCTGCTAGTTCAGAATAAATGAATAATTAGTCCTCTCTGTCCCCTCGTCGTCTAGGGTTTCCCCCCATTAGTGACGAGCGGACAGACTAGCTCGGTTTATTCCTATCCCTCAGAGGACAAAGATTTATTCCAAATATTCCTGTCTATCTATCCCTGACTAGACAGGAATAATTCGAATATTGATTATGAGCAGGCAAACACAGGGAGCCATCGTTTTGTACGTACATTATAGAAACGATTGGTGATCATTTGGTCCTAGGTATATTATATTAGGTTTCTAAGACCTAATACTCCCATCGCATTCTGAACGCGCACGATTTATACTATCCTTTTAGATTTAATTTACAAAATAATATTTACTGAGATAAATTATTTAACAATTCCAGGTAGCTAAAGAAATGCCATCCCGAAAGACGAAACGGCGTACGAGCCGCACTTCCCCGCCGAATGCGTGATGAATAAGCGACCTTAACTCAACTGTGAGAGGGATCAAAATCGAATGTGCTTTAAACACGCGACTCGCTACACTATGGACTTGACAAGTGATAATAATTAATTACACTTATATATAACTACGACTACTTATCATAAGTTGCAATTTGTTGTCTTGTCCAATAGAGCGTTTTTTGTTTCAATAATATATATTTTTCATCTGGTATCATATTATAAAAGTCGTGGATAATACCGGTAATAACCAGTTACAAACAATCGATTACATACTCGTAATGCCAGTGACAAAAACAACTGGTAACAAACAGATGAAAATAATATAATGATTATTGTAGATTACTCTACTAGTAACTGAATTGATCATTGTCACAATTGTATTCTGATATGTACAACAAATTGTAATGTTAACTCTCTTCAAATACGTGTGTGTTCAACCGCAGTTTTTAACATTTCCTCTTCTACTTTACAAATATCTTATTACTCAGACACTTTCCACATTCTTCTTCCACGAAAATAAATAATTATAATAATAATGACGAGAAAAGAAATCAATTACAATATTTTTAGAGACTTTCCCCATTTCAAATTAAAAATTCTAACGTAGATTGTAATTTTCAATTTTCGGTCCAAAACGATGCTATACTTAAATACAATTTAAAAAATTAGATTTAGAATTTTCAATAATTAATTTGTGAACTTAAAAAAAACTCAATTAAAAAGACAAATAAAGTAGTGTCATTATTACAAAACATTAGATATATGTATTCATATTATAGTACTTTTAGATTTACGAATTATCTTAGAAATCTGTCTGTTAGTAGGTTCTGGATTTACTCACCAACCAAATATTATTATAGCAAGAAAAACCGAAACATTAAAATACACCAGTATATTAATTACTAAACAATAAAATACTAATATTATTATACTGGCAATGAATCTATGTAGCAAAAGAATCAGCTGTCAGGTCGTACGTTAACAGAAATGTACCTCACCAATGGTAGATCCATACCATTTCCATACCTAATGAACGGATTATGTATAATATTATGAGTATTGCGAATTGTCATAATATAAAGCTTTAATAATTATTTTAAAACTATAAAAAATAGTCATGTTTCTTCAAGTCTCCTCTATTTAATATTCTTGCCTGTACCTATTTAAAATTGTTATACGATTTGCAATAAGTACATTAAAGTAAGTATAGGTAATTAAGTTTATTTATTAAAAGAACTAAAATTAATTATTAAAATAAAATTATTCATATTCAACTTTTATTGTCATAAATAATTTATTAAGTATAATTAATAGTCCATTCCATTTATAAATTTCATCACACACTATACAAAGGATTATGGAAAATGCACATTTTTAGAACGATTATGTCTATTTCTTATTATACATAATACAAAATATTATGTCCTTAAAATTATTAATTAATAAATTACTAATAATGATAATTAACTAATCGAAAATATATTTAAGAAAAATCAAACCGAATTTATTTTAAATCCTGTTTCTGTTAGGAACGAAATATTTGACGAGCAATTTAAATCGTAGAAAAAAAAGTTACTTTTTCTGTATTTAAGGTAATTATTCAGAATCATTCCTTTTCCCTACAGTAAAACCCAACAGTATTTTTTTAATCTGGGTAAAAACAATAATATACTAAACCAAGGTGTACAATATTTAAAATAAATATTTTTTGGAGTAAAATGCAACAATAAATTAGGAGGAAAGTTTTCTCTTTTGTCTCTTTTTTGTTTTGGAGTAATGATAAAACTTTGGTCCGGGGTTAAAAACAATAAAACTTTGTTTCGGGAGCAAAAATAAACTTTTATTGTTATTTTATATTTAATTATAATCATTATACTAGTAACACAACATATCCGTTGAAGAACCTCATTGATGTTAAATAGATGTTAATTGTATTGTGAATTCAATTATTATTAAGTTAAAATACATTCAAATTAAATAATATATTAGTGCCAAATATTATTATAAATAAATACTGTCTGTTTCGCATATTATGTTGTATGCATAAAAGAGAGACGGAAGATGCTAATAAAAATATTATTAAACCATTTTGTTATATTTTTTTTATTACATAGTATAATTGTAAATAATAATTGTCTTATTACAAGACGACCTGCATGCGTCGAGTGCAACACTGGTTTTTTTTTTTTTAAATAATTAATACTGATCACGTTTGATGCGGCCGGCTCATGCGGCGCTCCGCGCTTGCGCCGCTAGTAGTAATATTCTTATATTTTCCGGCCAGCACCGAGATACGACGATATAAAGAACAAATTGAAATCCGAAGGAACACAGGCTCGAATAAAACTTTTTGGCTAATATTATTGTGTATTATTTTTCCTGTAAAATATACATAAACTTCTATTGACCATAATAGAGATTTTTGGTAAACTTCGAAGATAAAGTGGAGGGGGGGGGGGACTGTATTTTTTTTTTCTTCTTCGACATTTTTCACGGTTATTCAACAATAAAAAACATGATAAAATGAAAATAATTAATTTAAATTGATCAATTTCCTTATGTATCTGATATACTACTACATATTACTTTTGTTATTATAATATTATTCTCTTTTATTATATTATATTATATCATTAAGAAATATTCTCCATAACGCGCCTAATACGAACAAACAAATTATTATGTAAATTTTTTTGTTTTATTTTATTTAATTTAAAAGTTTAGTTTTTTTTTAAAATGAAAATAATAATATCTATAAAATATAAAATATAATATCTTTAAAATATTATGTACTGTATGATAGTGTATGCATATTATATAGTCTTAAAGAATATTATTATTATTATTAAATTAAGTAACTTTTTTTTTTAATACTGAATTGTTGATACTTAATTAAAAATATGATTGTCTTCACGCGCTTGTAATTCCTATAAGAATTGAAGTGCAGTATTGTAAGTCGACGTAGCGTGTAAGAGTTTTGCGATAGATTCTATTTACTGCTCCAATAAATCTTCTATTTCAAGTTGAAAATGAGTGTTTCATTGAAATTACCAGCCAAATCCGCTGATATACCTCCCGAAGCAACCGTGCGCCAAGACAATCTGCACGAGATGGAAGAGAGAGCGCCGTGCTTCCGGTCCGTCTAGAGTTCGAGGACGGGCCGGATCCCACGATCGTGAGGTGAACGGTCGACGGCGTTAGACGTCGCTCCCGCTGGTAACGACGAGGTCGGCCCTCACCGACTGCCGCCACGAAAGATCCCGCACCAGCACTGGATATCCCCCCCCAAAGTCGGCCATCCACCCTCCGTAAGTCGGCGTCCAAATCCCAAGGCGAAGTACCCACTTATCACTGTCCCAGGCCTCGTCGCACGATATGGTGCAATACCCACATATCGCTTTGACCCTCCGCGGCCTTCACAGCAACAATCAACAAAAAAAAAAAAACGCTCTTTAAAGCGCCAATGATCTCATCACATACATAACACCACAGGCGGGGCAACACCGCAAGCTCGGTCCGCTCATTTTTGGCAGAAGCTGACTCGGCTCTAGTGGCTAAGTTAAAGCTAAGTTAAGCTAAGTTAAACCTAACCCGAACTAAAGTAGGTAACGTTAACGCACTTCTAAAATATTAACAAGTAAATATCTTTATATTAGATACAATCTTTTCATTTTTTTTTTTCCCCCACTAAACTACCATAGTATACCAAAATCTGCATATAAAATAGTAGCCAGCTAAACGCTTATACAAAGCAAATTATAACAAATTTAAAAAATCAACAAGTTTTTGAGATATTATAGACCAACTTAAGGTGTAGTGAATTTAACACATTTTGTATGACGAAAACAGCAAATATAAGTTGGCGACAGTATTATAACCGTTAGGTTAGGTTAGGTTTTTTTTTTTTTTTTTTCTTTTGATCGATTTCTAGCGACCTCCGACTTGGTGGTCAGAGACTTTGGTATTTCTATTTTATTCTTGTAAAATAAGGTAAAATTTCAACAATTTTACCTTATTTATTTCTTATTATTAATATTGCTTTTACGTTATTATTTATTCTTGTGTTTATTAATTACTTTTGTTTAATTTTTTATTTACTTATTATTTTGGTCTTTTTATTTTCATGTTATACTAACATGAAAGTAAAGAGCCTTTTCTTTTAGTATAGTTTATATATATCTTTCTATATTTAATTTTTATATGTGTATAATATGCTTTTCTTTTTATTTTGTGGATACATATTTATTTATTTTCTTTTATAATCTTTTCTGCTATGGTTTTACAGTATTTTAAAAATATGTTTCTTTGCGCTTTATTTTCCATTAGTCTATTTAAATTTTCTTTTGTAATATTTTCATCTACAATTATCTCGGTTTCAAACCTCTGCTTTGAAAATCTTTGGCAGTCCAGTAGTAAATGCAGAATCTCCTCATTTTCAGCTGGATCACATTGACACGAGGGGCTCGCTTTGCACTTGAATTTGTGCAAGTAATGTGCAAATCCACCGTGACCCGTGAGTACTTGTGTTATAGTCGAATCTAGTTTTATTGTTCGCATTATTTTGTAGGCTTTCCTGACATCTGGCAGAAAAGCTTTTGTTGTGTTAGCGGTGTCACCTTCACTATATCTTTTCTGCCAGACGTCAAGTGTAGCTTGTCTAATTTTCCCTTTTACATATGACACCGGGCATGCATCATAATCCGCTTTACTTTTTTTGTAGAGTGCGGCCTGTTTGGCCAGCTCATCGGCCCGTTCATTGCCTTCAATGCCCACGTGGGCTTTTATCCAGTACAGCCGTACTTCCTTGCCTTGTCTGCGAAGATTGGCTATTTGCTTCCTTATTGCAAAGGCCAAGGGGTGAGATGACCCGTGGCTTCTCAGCAAGTCCAGTGACGACCTGGAGTCGCTGAGAATACACACTTCATCGTCCTTCCCCTTGGAAATTTTTTCAATTGCCCTTTGGATTGCATATAGCTCCGCTTGGAATACGGTACAATAAGGTTCAAGTCTCAGCTTCATGGATGCCGTCTCCTTACCGTCTTTCCAGATGGATACGGCCGCTCCAACCTTTTCTTCAATCTTACTCCCGTCGGTGAAAATAAGAGTACCTTGCAATTTGTGTGTCTCGACGGTTTCAGATTGAAGATCCTCGAGGTTTGAGTAGTCAATGGCGATCGTCTTTGCCGGGTGTTCGGCTTCCAGGAAGCTGATCCTTTCCTCTAATTTTCTGTCCTCTGGTAGGCATTGAAGGGGACGACCACGTTTCGCTTCATACAGCTGGCTGTGCTCGGAGATTCGCAAGTCCAAAGGAATCAGTCCGGATAAAACTAACGCCGCGTGCAGAGATACTGTCCTATAGGATTTGCAGATCTTCTGGGCAAATCCACGTTGTATAGTATTTAGTTGTTTTTGTATAGTTATTTTTTCGGCAGCTTTGGCCCAGACACTTGCAGCGTACATAACAATTGGCTCGATGACGGCCACGTAAATAGTTCTTATGACTTCCGGGTTTAACCCCCACGTAGTTCTGGCCGTTCGGGCCAGTTGTTTGTAGATATTTAAGGCTTTGATTGAAGTGTTTGCCACGTGTTTATTAAATGTTAATTTTTCATCTATAGTTAGTCCTAAAATTTTTATTTCTTTTGTAAATATAATTTCCTGTCCCCCCATTTTTAATTTAGGTTTTTCGAATTTTAGTTTTTTAGTTAAAATCATAGCGTGAGTTTTATGTGCAGCAAATTTTAATTTATTGTCTTTTCCCCAAGCATTTACTAAATCTAAAGTTTCATTGGCTTTGTTTTGAATGCACTGCGAGGCCCTTCCGGAAAACACTAAAACAACGTCGTCCGCAAAGGCCTGGCAGTACACCCCTTGCTGATCCATTGCGTTGAGTAGAGGGTTCAATAGAAGGTTCCAAAATATAGGTCCCCCTATTGAGCCCTGCACACAACCCTTTGTTGTATATTTTGTGAATGTTTTCCCCGCGTACGTTACTTCAACCTGCCTATTTTCCAGGTAACTGTCTATCAGGTGTTTCAAGTTTTTGGGACAGTCCATTTTGCGTAATTGGTACTTGATGGCTGGCCACCAGGCGCAGTCGAAAGCGCCCTCTATGTCTAATGAAATTAGGATGACAATATTTTTTCCCTGTATCTGTTCCTTTATATGATTCATTAGATCAAAGAGGGCGTCTTCCGTACTGCGCTGGGGAACGAACCCATACTGCCTTGTGTTTAGTTTCGGCAGGAGGTGCCATTTAAGCCTTGTGACCAGCATCTTTTCGAGTATCTTGCCGAAAACTGACAAAAGCCCTATGGGTCTATAAGACTTTGGATGATTGTAGTCAGTTTTACCCGGCTTTCTTAGAACTACAATTGTAGCCACCTTCCAAAGACTAGGAAACAGAGACAACTCCAGGCATTTATTTGCTATACTCAAGAAAAGCCCCGGGTCATGGTTTATGACGACAGTGCAGATATCTGCCGTGAGCCCATCAGGACCCGGAGCTTTCCTTGGGTTAAAGCTATTTACCGCGTACTGAAGTTCAGATTCGGTGAAATAAGGATCATCTTTGCCCTCATCGTTGGGAACGGATGTAAGTTCTCTAATTTCAGCGTGTTTCGGGGTGTCCTCCAGGACATTGTCGTCCGGAAAGAAGATCGATGTAATGTATTCGACAGAGTCTGTGGGACTAAGCGCGACTCCATCTTTGACCATTGGTTTATTTGTCGACGGGGCCGGTGGAGAGCGACGTGCCCGTGTGAAATTTCGACGCAAGATGCTGGAAGAACCGAGCAACGGCGCAAGATTGTCGCGATTTTTCGTGCAAATCGATCAAATTGTATGAGAAATGCGACTCGGGTATGTAACTTCGGCACAGAAATCAAGCGATCGAGTGGCGCAGTTTTCGCGATTTTCTGTGGTTTTTCGCCGCGGAAAAGCGCTCGGGGTCGGTCGCGGGCACCGCCCGGGCCGGAAAATGTGAAAATTTAGGAAAAGGACATGGCCGGAATTTGTATGGAGCTGTGCCCTTTGACATGGCCGGAATTTGCTCGAAATCGAAAAAAAAACTTACTTAAATAAACATAAATGGAGGTTAATTATTCATATGTGAAAATTGCTTTTAAAATAAACTAAAATATATCGCGGCAATTACATTTCTCCAGCGCAGGCGTGGAAAAAACACAAAGAATAAGAATGTTAACTGTTATTTGTTTTTCTAACTTTTCTAAGGTCATATCCAAGAAGGTTATATACTCTATATAGACACTGGAGAGTGCGCCTGAAACATTGTAGTTAAGATAAATTAGTCATTTTATTTCAAGGTTCTCTCTCGAGTAAAAATGTCTTATCTAAAAATATTATTTAGGTTACCTACGCACAACGCAGATTGCAGAAGCCAGCCAGAAACATCAAAATAAGGATGGCGATCTGAGATCGATTAATCGGAGAATCGATTTTTGTGTACGTAGTGCGTAGGTACCACAGAATACATTACTCCTACCGTAGAAAAATGAAAACTCCATAGTAAAAAAATGAGAACCATTCAGCGCCATCTAGATTCAGCCCCCAACAACTCTTTGTCAGCGGGAGATTCAAATATGGACGTTCTATACTTAACCTAAATAATATTTTTATACCCTGATTTCTAATTCCGTGGAATTCTGACAGCTGTCATTGTCATTTACAGATGAGTTATTTGTATGGAGAACAGGGTTAACATCTACGAAGTACGATTTTACCCAAAACTACTTTAATTCCTAGTCATCATAAAAAGCCATATGCCGAACAATAATATTAGACGTTTCGCCCTAAAATAGAAAACGGCAAGAGTGGAAACTAGAAAGTGCACACTAACAGCAATAGAAAACAAAAGAAGCACATTGAAAAAATTCATTCAAAAATGGAAGTCAAATGACATTCTCACCATGAAGTGTCTGTTAGGCATTTGTCATTCTACATGCGGCAGTTGATTTTTATTTATATAAGTTTTGAATTTTTTATCTTTTTTGTGGGAATTGTTTTATCTCTGGTAACATTACGAAACGTCAGAATTCCACGGAATTAGAAATCAGGGTATAGATAAGGAATTTTGACTCGAGAGAGAACTGGTAAATAAAATGACTATTTTGTCTTAACTACAATGTTTCAGGCGCAGTCTCCAGTATCTACATAGAGTATATAAATAACCTTCTTGGATATGACCTTAGAAAAGTAAGTAAAACAAATATCAGTTAACATTCTTATTTTTTGTGTTTTTTTCCACGCCTGCGCTGGAGAAATGTAATTGCCACGATATATTTTAGTTTATTTTAAAAGCAATTTTCACATATGAATAATTAACCTCCATTTATGTTTATTTAAGTAAGTTTTTTTTCGACTAATCAGGGCAAATTCCGGCCATGTCTTTTAGGACCGTGAAGTTTTTTGCCAAAATTTGCCGAAAATTCTAAGTGTGAAAATTTGGAAAATGAAAATTTAATTGTTTTTCTGTTACAGGTCGACGGGGCCGGTGGAGAGCGACGTGCCCGTGTGAAATTTCGACGCAAGATGCTGGAAGAACCGAGCAACGGCGCAAGATTGTCGCGATTTTTCGTGCAAATCGATCAAATTGTATGAGAAATGCGACTCGGGTATGTAACTTCGGCACAGAAATCAAGCGATCGAGTGGCGCAGTTTTCGCGATTTTCTGTGGTTTTTCGCCGCGGAAAAGCGCTCGGGGTCGGTCGCGGGCACCGCCCGGGCCGGAAAATGTGAAAATTTAGGAAAATTTAGGACTTTGAAGTTTTTTGCCAAAATTTGCCGAAAATTCTAAGTGTGAAAATTTGGAAAATGAAAATTTAATTGTTTTTCTGTTACAGGTCGACGGGGCCGGTGGAGAGCGACGTGCCCGTGTGAAATTTCGACGCAAGATGCTGGAAGAACCGAGCAACGGCGCAAGATTGTCGCGATTTTTCGTGCAAATCGATCAAATTGTATGAGAAATGCGACTCGGGTATGTAACTTCGGCACAGAAATCAAGCGATCGAGTGGCGCAGTTTTCGCGATTTTCTGTGGTTTTTCGCCGCGGAAAAGCGCTCGGGGTCGGTCGCGGGCACCGCCCGGGCCGGAAAATGTGAAAATTTAGGAAAATTTAGGACCGTGAAGTTTTTTGCCAAAATTTGCCGAAAATTCTAAGTGTGAAAATTTGGAAAATGAAAATTTAATTGTTTTTCTGTTACAGGTCGACGGGGCCGGTGGAGAGCGACGTGCCCGTGTGAAATTTCGACGCAAGATGCTGGAAGAACCGAGCAACGGCGCAAGATTGTCGCGATTTTTCGTGCAAATCGATCAAATTGTATGAGAAATGCGACTCGGGTATGTAACTTCGGCACAGAAATCAAGCGATCGAGTGGCGCAGTTTTCGCGATTTTCTGTGGTTTTTCGCCGCGGAAAAGCGCTCGGGGTCGGTCGCGGGCACCGCCCGGGCCGGAAAATGTGAAAATTTAGGAAAATTTAGGACCGTGAAGTTTTTTGCCAAAATTTGCCGAAAATTCTAAGTGTGAAAATTTGGAAAATGAAAATTTAATTGTTTTTCTGTTACAGGTCGACGGGGCCGGTGGAGAGCGACGTGCCCGTGTGAAATTTCGACGCAAGATGCTGGAAGAACCGAGCAACGGCGCAAGATTGTCGCGATTTTTCGTGCAAATCGATCAAATTGTATGAGAAATGCGACTCGGGTATGTAACTTCGGCACAGAAATCAAGCGATCGAGTGGCGCAGTTTTCGCGATTTTCTGTGGTTTTTCGCCGCGGAAAAGCGCTCGGGGTCGGTCGCGGGCACCGCCCGGGCCGGAAAATGTGAAAATTTAGGAAAATTTAGGACTTTGAAGTTTTTTGCCAAAATTTGCCGAAAATTGTAAGTGTGAAAATTTGGAAAATGAAAATTTAATTGTTTTTCTGTTACAGGTCGACGGGGCCGGTGGAGAGCGACGTGCCCGTGTGAAATTTCGACGCAAGATGCTGGAAGAACCGAGCAACGGCGCAAGATTGTCGCGATTTTTCGTGCAAATCGATCAAATTGTATGAGAAATGCGACTCGGGTATGTAACTTCGGCACAGAAATCAAGCGATCGAGTGGCGCAGTTTTCGCGATTTTCTGTGGTTTTTCGCCGCGGAAAAGCGCTCGGGGTCGGTCGCGGGCACCGCCCGGGCCGGAAAATGTGAAAATTTAGGAAAATTTAGGACTTTGAAGTTTTTTGCCAAAATTTGCCGAAAATTCTAAGTGTGAAAATTTGGAAAATGAAAATTTAATTGTTTTTCTGTTACAGGTCGACGGGGCCGGTGGAGAGCGACGTGCCCGTGTGAAATTTCGACGCAAGATGCTGGAAGAACCGAGCAACGGCGCAAGATTGTCGCGATTTTTCGTGAAAATCGATCAAATTGTATGAGAAATGCGACTCGGGTATGTAACTTCGGCACAGAAATCAAGCGATCGAGTGGCGCAGTTTTCGCGATTTTCTGTGGTTTTTCGCCGCGGAAAAGCGCTAGGGGTCGGTCGCGGGCACCGCCCGGGCCGGAAAATGTGAAAATTTAGGAAAATTTAGGACTTTGAAGTTTTTTGCCAAAATTTGCCGAAAATTCTAAGTGTGAAAATTTGGAAAATGAAAATTTAATTGTTTTTCTGTTACAGGTCGACGGGGCCGGTGGAGAGCGACGTGCCCGTGTGAAATTTCGACGCAAGATGCTGGAAGAACCGAGCAACGGCGCAAGATTGTCGCGATTTTTCGTGCAAATCGATCAAATTGTATGAGAAATGCGACTCGGGTATGTAACTTCGGCACAGAAATCAAGCGATCGAGTGGCGCAGTTTTCGCGATTTTCTGTGGTTTTTCGCCGCGGAAAAGCGCTCGGGGTCGGTCGCGGGCACCGCCCGGGCCGGAAAATGTGAAAATTTAGGAAAATTTAGGACTTTGAAGTTTTTTGCCAAAATTTGCCGAAAATTCTAAGTGTGAAAATTTGGAAAATGAAAATTTAATTGTTTTTCTGTTACAGGTCGACGGGGCCGGTGGAGAGCGACGTGCCCGTGTGAAATTTCGACGCAAGATGCTGGAAGAACCGAGCAACGGCGCAAGATTGTCGCGATTTTTCGTGCAAATCGATCAAATTGTATGAGAAATGCGACTCGGGTATGTAACTTCGGCACAGAAATCAAGCGATCGAGTGGCGCAGTTTTCGCGATTTTCTGTGGTTTTTCGCCGCGGAAAAGCGCTCGGGGTCGGTCGCGGGCACCGCCCGGGCCGGAAAATGTGAAAATTTAGGAAAATTTAGGACTTTGAAGTTTTTTGCCAAAATTTGCCGAAAATTCTAAGTGTGAAAATTTGGAAAATGAAAATTTAATTGTTTTTCTGTTACAGGTCGACGGGGCCGGTGGAGAGCGACGTGCCCGTGTGAAATTTCGACGCAAGATGCTGGAAGAACCGAGCAACGGCGCAAGATTGTCGCGATTTTTCGTGCAAATCGATCAAATTGTATGAGAAATGCGACTCGGGTATGTAACTTCGGCACAGAAATCAAGCGATCGAGTGGCGCAGTTTTCGCGATTTTCTGTGGTTTTTCGCCGCGGAAAAGCGCTCGGGGTCGGTCGCGGGCACCGCCCGGGCCGGAAAATGTGAAAATTTAGGAAAATTTAGGACTTTGAAGTTTTTTGCCAAAATTTGCCGAAAATTCTAAGTGTGAAAATTTGGAAAATGAAAATTTAATTGTTTTTCTGTTACAGGTCGACGGGGCCGGTGGAGAGCGACGTGCCCGTGTGAAATTTCGACGCAAGATGCTGGAAGAACCGAGCAACGGCGCAAGATTGTCGCGATTTTTCGTGCAAATCGATCAAATTGTATGAGAAATGCGACTCGGGTATGTAACTTCGGCACAGAAATAAAGCGATCGAGTGGCGCAGTTTTCGCGATTTTCTGTGGTTTTTCGCCGCGGAAAAGCGCTCGGGGTCGGTCGCGGGCACCGCCCGGGCCGGAAAATGTGAAAATTTAGGAAAATTTAGGACTTTGAAGTTTTTTGCCAAAATTTGCCGAAAATTCTAAGTGTGAAAATTTGGAAAATGAAAATTTAATTGTTTTTCTGTTACAGGTCGACGGGGCCGGTGGAGAGCGACGTGCCCGTGTGAAATTTCGACGCAAGATGCTGGAAGAACCGAGCAACGGCGCAAGATTGTCGCGATTTTTCGTGCAAATCGATCAAATTGTATGAGAAATATTATATAATTTTGTTGTTTTACGGTTCTATTATATTTTATATACTATGTTTTAAGGTAAGGATTGTATAGAATGTAATATAATTTTAGGATAAATTTAGTTATAGATTTTACTGTAATTTAGTTTTAATGGTTCAAGGGTATGACTACATTGTTTGTTTAATAAGTTTAGAGTCTGTTGAAGTGTACATGACGCTGTGTTGTATGTGATTTGATAACAATTAATTCTAATATTATATTATTAGATTTCATGTATCTAGTGTGGCTATGATTGATTGAGTGGGAGTATGATGATGCTGTGATGAGAGTATTATGAATTTATTATTTAAGTTTTTATTAGTTTTATTGTACTGTGTGTAATGTAATGTAAGGTTAATTTCTGACCGATATATATTGTGTCGGATCCCTGCATATTGTATGTTGACTATACATCGTCCAGTAACGTACCTACTGGTTTCGTGTATTCCAAATTTTATAAGTAGAATATGCCAGGGATTCGCGACAGTTAATTGGCAAATGATTTGTGTATTCCGCATTGCAGGTCTCCATTTTCTAATTTCCTCCTGTTTGGCGTCCTGGGGGCCCTCAGGAGTACGCAACTTTCGCTCTTGCCAGAGCGTCCCATTTTCTCCTCATTGGACAGCTTTCAGAGAAACTGTTGTGTTCTATCTGCTGTAATTTGGCGCTCTGGCAGTTGCGGCATGCTGGCGGGTCACCGGCCAGCCACGCTGGACATTCACTGCGCAGATGCGAGCCTGCGCAGTGGCTGCAGGTGTCTGTGGTCTCCTTACAGGTCTTTCGCCCATGCCCGTAACCCAGACACCTGGATGGTTAGGTTAGGTTAGGTTAGGTTAGGTTAGGTTAGGTTAGGTTAGGTTAGGTTAGGTTAGGTTAGGTTAGGTTAGGTTAGGTTAGGTTAGGTTAGGTTAGGTTAGGTTAGGTTAGGTTAGGTTAGGTTAGGTTAGGTTAGGTTAGGTTAGGTTAGGTTAGGTTAGGTTAGGTTAGGTTAGGTTAGGTTAGGTTAGGTTAGGTTAGGTTAGGTTAGGTTAGGTTAGGTTAGGTTAGGTTAGGTTAGGTTAGGTTAGGTTAGGTTAGGTTAGGTTAGGTTAGGTTAGGTTAGGTTAGGTTAGGTTAGGTTAGGTTAGGTTAGGTTAGGTTAGGTTAGGTTAGGTTAGGTTAGGTTAGGTTAGGTTAGGTTAGGTTAGGTTAGGTTAGGTTAGGTTAGGTTAGGTTAGGTTAGGTTAGGTTAGGTTAGGTTAGGTTAGGTTAGGTTAGGTTAGGTTAGGTTAGGTTAGGTTAGGTTAGGTTAGGTTAGGTTAGGTTAGGTTAGGTTAGGTTAGGTTAGGTTAGGTTAGGTTAGGTTAGGTTAGGTTAGGTTAGGTTAGGTTAGGTTAGGTTAGGTTAGGTTAGGTTAGGTTAGGTTAGGTTAGGTTAGGTTAGGTTAGGTTAGGTTAGGTTAGGTTAGGTTAGGTTAGGTTAGGTTAGGTTAGGTTAGGTTAGGTTAGGTTAGGTTAGGTTAGGTTAGGTTAGGTTAGGTTAGGTTAGGTTAGGTTAGGTTAGGTTAGGTTAGGTTAGGTTAGGTTAGGTTAGGTTAGGTTAGGTTAGGTTAGGTTAGGTTAGGTTAGGTTAGGTTAGGTTAGGTTAGGTTAGGTTAGGTTAGGTTAGGTTAGGTTAGGTTAGGTTAGGTTAGGTTAGGTTAGGTTAGGTTAGGTTAGGTTAGGTTAGGTTAGGTTAGGTTAGGTTAGGTTAGGTTAGGTTAGGTTAGGTTAGGTTAGGTTAGGTTAGGTTAGGTTAGGTTAGGTTAGGTTAGGTTAGGTTAGGTTAGGTTAGGTTAGGTTAGGTTAGGTTAGGTTAGGTTAGGTTAGGTTAGGTTAGGTTAGGTTAGGTTAGGTTAGGTTAGGTTAGGTTAGGTTAGGTTAGGTTAGGTTAGGTTAGGTTAGGTTAGGTTAGGTTAGGTTAGGTTAGGTTAGGTTAGGTTAGGTTAGGTTAGGTTAGGTTAGGTTAGGTTAGGTTAGGTTAGGTTAGGTTAGGTTAGGTTAGGTTAGGTTAGGTTAGGTTAGGTTAGGTTAGGTTAGGTTAGGTTAGGTTAGGTTAGGTTAGGTTAGGTTAGGTTAGGTTAGGTTAGGTTAGGTTAGGTTAGGTTAGGTTAGGTTAGGTTAGGTTAGGTTAGGTTAGGTTAGGTTAGGTTAGGTTAGGTTAGGTTAGGTTAGGTTAGGTTAGGTTAGGTTAGGTTAGGTTAGGTTAGGTTAGGTTAGGTTAGGTTAGGTTAGGTTAGGTTAGGTTAGGTTAGGTTAGGTTAGGTTAGGTTAGGTTAGGTTAGGTTAGGTTAGGTTAGGTTAGATTAGGTTAGGTTAGGTTAGGTTAGGTTAGGTTAGGTTAGGTTAGGTTAGGTTAGGTTAGGTTAGGTTAGGTTAGGTTAGGTTAGGTTAGGTTAGGTTAGGTTAGGTTAGGTTAGGTTAGGTTAGGTTAGGTTAGGTTAGGTTAGGTTAGGTTAGGTTAGGTTAGGTTAGGTTAGGTTAGGTTAGGTTAGGTTAGGTTAGGTTAGGTTAGGTTAGGTTAGGTTAGGTTAGGTTAGGTTAGGTTAGGTTAGGTTAGGTTAGGTTAGGTTAGGTTAGGTTAGGTTAGGTTAGGTTAGGTTAGGTTAGGTTAGGTTAGGTTAGGTTAGGTTAGGTTAGGTTAGGTTAGGTTAGGTTAGGTTAGGTTAGGTTAGGTTAGGTTAGGTTAGGTTAGGTTAGGTTAGGTTAGGTTAGGTTAGGTTAGGTTAGGTTAGGTTAGGTTAGGTTAGGTTAGGTTAGGTTAGGTTAGGTTAGGTTAGGTTAGGTTAGGTTAGGTTAGGTTAGGTTAGGTTAGGTTAGGTTAGGTTAGGTTAGGTTAGGTTAGGTTAGGTTAGGTTAGGTTAGGTTAGGTTAGGTTAGGTTAGGTTAGGTTAGGTTAGGTTAGGTTAGGTTAGGTTAGGTTAGGTTAGGTTAGGTTAGGTTAGGTTAGGTTAGGTTAGGTTAGGTTAGGTTAGGTTAGGTTAGGTTAGGTTAGGTTAGGTTAGGTTAGGTTAGGTTAGGTTAGGTTAGGTTAGGTTAGGTTAGGTTAGGTTAGGTTAGGTTAGGTTAGGTTAGGTTAGGTTAGGTTAGGTTAGGTTAGGTTAGGTTAGGTTAGGTTAGGTTAGGTTAGGTTAGGTTAGGTTAGGTTAGGTTAGGTTAGGTTAGGTTAGGTTAGGTTAGGTTAGGTTAGGTTAGGTTAGGTTAGGTTAGGTTAGGTTAGGTTAGGTTAGGTTAGGTTAGGTTAGGTTAGGTTAGGTTAGGTTAGGTTAGGTTAGGTTAGGTTAGGTTAGGTTAGGTTAGGTTAGGTTAGGTTAGGTTAGGTTAGGTTAGGTTAGGTTAGGTTAGGTTAGGTTAGGTTAGGTTAGGTTAGGTTAGGTTAGGTTAGGTTAGGTTAGGTTAGGTTAGGTTAGGTTAGGTTAGGTTAGGTTAGGTTAGGTTAGGTTAGGTTAGGTTAGGTTAGGTTAGGTTAGGTTAGGTTAGGTTAGGTTAGGTTAGGTTAGGTTAGGTTAGGTTAGGTTAGGTTAGGTTAGGTTAGGTTAGGTTAGGTTAGGTTAGGTTAGGTTAGGTTAGGTTAGGTTAGGTTAGGTTAGGTTAGGTTAGGTTAGGTTAGGTTAGGTTAGGTTAGGTTAGGTTAGGTTAGGTTAGGTTAGGTTAGGTTAGGTTAGGTTAGGTTAGGTTAGGTTAGGTTAGGTTAGGTTAGGTTAGGTTAGGTTAGGTTAGGTTAGGTTAGGTTAGGTTAGGTTAGGTTAGGTTAGGTTAGGTTAGGTTAGGTTAGGTTAGGTTAGGTTAGGTTAGGTTAGGTTAGGTTAGGTTAGGTTAGGTTAGGTTAGGTTAGGTTAGGTTAGGTTAGGTTAGGTTAGGTTAGGTTAGGTTAGGTTAGGTTAGGTTAGGTTAGGTTAGGTTAGGTTAGGTTAGGTTAGGTTAGGTTAGGTTAGGTTAGGTTAGGTTAGGTTAGGTTAGGTTAGGTTAGGTTAGGTTAGGTTAGGTTAGGTTAGGTTAGGTTAGGTTAGGTTAGGTTAGGTTAGGTTAGGTTAGGTTAGGTTAGGTTAGGTTAGGTTAGGTTAGGTTAGGTTAGGTTAGGTTAGGTTAGGTTAGGTTAGGTTAGGTTAGGTTAGGTTAGGTTAGGTTAGGTTAGGTTAGGTTAGGTTAGGTTAGGTTAGGTTAGGTTAGGTTAGGTTAGGTTAGGTTAGGTTAGGTTAGGTTAGGTTAGGTTAGGTTAGGTTAGGTTAGGTTAGGTTAGGTTAGGTTAGGTTAGGTTAGGTTAGGTTAGGTTAGGTTAGGTTAGGTTAGGTTAGGTTAGGTTAGGTTAGGTTAGGTTAGGTTAGGTTAGGTTAGGTTAGGTTAGGTTAGGTTAGGTTAGGTTAGGTTAGGTTAGGTTAGGTTAGGTTAGGTTAGGTTAGGTTAGGTTAGGTTAGGT